>ML682007.1:24770895-25031218 GCA_007922195.1 Podocnemis expansa
TGTGAACATGCTATTTCGTTTCCCGCTTTTTTCCCTATTTCAAAATGACTTTTTGCTAATTCGAAATAAGTCATTTCAAAATAAGGTGTTTCGAAACAAGTTGTTTCGATACAACTTGTCTCGAAACAACCATCTGTGTGTGAACACAGCCTAATTCTTTTACATTCTATCTAACACAGAAAGTGGTTTTAATTTTTGTTTTATGCCATTTGTCCTTTGACACAGAATATAGTTATACAGGTTGCATTATAATGTTGCACAGTTTATTCCACACCTAGAGACAAACAGTTCTTCCGAATCATAAATAACCCTCATTTTTAAACCTAGTTATTTGTGGTGGGAATGCAGGATCCTTTCAGTTATTTCATTCTCTTGGCATCTACAAGCAAATTCTTGCTGACTCGTGGACACAAGAATGCTTCCCTAAATTCCATCCTGTCTGTGAAGGACTGGGGATTGGCTCATTTCAGAGTAAACTAGGATAAGAGACAGAGAGATTTTTAAAGACAGAAACTAGGTTTTTAAGTGGCTACACCTGGGATTCAAGCCTATCCAGATTATCTTTTTTGCAGGAAATTATCTGTAGTACTAAAGTCAATCCCAGAAAAGAACTAAATATAGACCTTTTGCAAAGCCTTTTGTTATAGCAGGGTGAGGACTCCAACAGCTTGTATCTCTCATGGTCTTTCTCTGCTGTTCAGCAAATTCATAAACATTTTATAGAAAAATAGGAGAAGCAGAAATTATCCAGCTGAAATTTTTTTGATGAGCAGAAGAGGGCTTGTTGAAATTTTGCCATTATTTCACAGCTCTGAGTTGGGGGGAGGAGATGTGTCCTGCCCCCAAAGTCACAGTTATTTAAGCACTAGTGTGGAGCTGGTTTCTATGATGCTGTAGTAAAAATGCAGGGTTCTACATTGTCAGCTTAGCTCTCTGGTATAGCCGCATGCATTGCTGCTGTGACTGAACTAGACAGTGATGTAAGAATACCCATTTTAATCTCCTAAATGAGATGTTAAGTTCCAAAGGGGCAGCCATGTTAGTCTAGTTCAGCAAAAGAAGCAAGGGGTCCTGTTGCACTTAAAAAGACTGACAGGTTTATTTATCACATTAGCTTTCTGATGAAGTGGGATTTTCTTCCATGAAAGCTTGTGTGATAGGTAAATCTGTTACTCTTTAAGTGCCCCAGGACTCCTGGCTTCTTTACATGAGTAGTGTTTCTACTTCACCTGCAAGTAAGGTATCTTCAGGAAGTGAGAGTACCAGGTGGATGAAGTAAAAGTCTCAGTGAAGTGTCTTCTATCTAACTAATGGCCCTCATTACCATAGCATCTGAGCACCTCAAAATTTCAATGTGTTTATCTTTGTGACAGCCCTGTGAGATAGGGCAATATTATTATCCTCATTTTACCAATGGGGAACAAAGAGATTTGGGGCTTGTCGTTGCTGCAGAGTTAACTGGAGTGTTGACCTGAACAAGTCCCATCTACACATACAAACCTTTGACTTAGGTGTTCCTTTTAGCTTGAGCCGGCTGGTCAATCAGAAAGTTTGGGCTATTGCCCAAGGTAGTGTAATGCCTAGCAGAGCTATCTCCTTTGGAGAGCTCTTGAGGCTGGGTTATGTTACTAGCCAGATTTAGCTCCCCAGGTTCAGAAGCTTCTGGGAATTATGTGGGTGATTGCATAAAGCATTCTCCACAAGGTTTTCTACTGCTGCTGTGGTCAGATGCCATGCAAGCAGTAGTCTGAGAGCAGCAGCCACAGAGTTGCAATGAGAAGAGTCCATGTGTTCAGTATGTGACTGGGAGAAGCTGGGCCAGGAGTGGACAGCAAGATGTTCTCTCCCTTCTGTTGAGCATTTTGCAGCAGCATTTTCTCATATGCGTATGTGACTGATTGCTGGTTAACCAGGAGACTGACTGGATAGTGCTGCTTCCAGAAGAGAAAGAAAAGCCTGTATGGATTTCTACTGAAGATCCTTGCAACCAAAGAAGAGTCTTGCTTGTTCTAGCAACTCAAGTCTTTGGACTTGAACCGAGACTGTAACTGAGATATGAGTGAATTCCACCTAAATTTTGGGACTCTTGAGTTTCTTTGTCACAGTGTTTCTGTAGGGACTGCTCTGTTTAAATTCATTTAATTTTATAATAAGGTTTATCAAGTTAGTAGCTAATAAAGTTGATTACTATATGTTTGCTTTTAGGTGGCATTTTAATGTGGGGAGGGTAACTGAAAAATCTTCCCTGTGAGTCCCTTACACACTGAATCCTGGGTCTCCAGCTGCTTCTCTTTGGGAGTTAGGTTGTTTTTTGAGGCACTGGAGAAGGGCCAAGTAATGAATTTTTGCCCACCCAGAGCTTACAGTAACACCCCATCAGCTGCTAACACAGCAACTCTATACAGTAACTAACTCGTGGTACAGCACAAATGTTGTTTCACAGTGTGATTGCTCTCATTTCAGCAGTGGTTAAAGTATAATTTGACAGGCCCCAGAAGCCTCCTAATCTCCAGGTCCCCTTCGAATATGTCCGGGACCCCTGGAAGTATGTGCAGGCCACAGCCCAGGTAGGCATTTGCAACCACTTCTCAGTACCACATGCATTGGTTATCACTCCATAAAATTATTTATAATTTTATATTCCAAATTTATATTATTTTATATGGCATTTTTGTCTATTGCAATTATTGTCAAACTAGCAAACACTGCATAACACAAAAAGTATTTTGATTAACAGTGGTGAGGCATAGGACCTGCCAACAGCCAGGGCTGAGCAGAACATGCATTCCACCGGATTTTGCTATTTTTAGGGACCCCAGAACCCTGGCCCCTCAAATTTGTGGGTCCTGAAACTGCATCCCAGAGCATTCCCCCTTACTTTAACCCCTGCCTGGCTCTGAGCTAGGCAAACTGAAGAAGACTTAATTCAAGTCTAGATAATTCAAGTCAACTCTGCAGTGAAGGCATAGCTTATGTGACTTGCCCAAGGTCGCACAGGAAGTCCATGACAGAGCAGGGAATTGAACACAGGTCACCCCACAGAGTCCTATACTAATAGCAACCTAACACGGAAGCATCCTTCTCGCTTCCTTTCCCACAGGTGCCCTACTAAGGCTCCTTGGTGGTTTGTGGCCCTTTGACCGCTTCAAATGCTCATGTTCTATTAGTAAAACTAAATTAGGAACAATTCAGTATTCCCTGAAGAGATTTCGTAGAGTGGCTCAGAGGCAATAATTAAGCCATAAACAATTACTGAAAGGACATCAGAGCTAAATCAGAGTAAGAGGGAGCAGAAGGAGATCAAATAATCCAAGGAATTGTACAATGAAAAAAATTATGAAAAATGGATTCAATGATACATAAAACAGTGTAGAAACTGTGTGTAACCTTTTCCCCCCCTTATTTTTCCTTCTGCTAATATTTTATGCATCATTTTTCAAATTGGAGGAACATGAAACTCAGAATGAATGAGCCACGTTCTAACAGCAACAAAACCCATATCTGGATGTGCATTACTAGCATATTCCTTGAGGCTGTAGTTCTGTGCCACATAATGTGCCCTAGGTGTGTGCAAGCAGCCTGCTAACACACATCCTGGCAGCACTGCTGATTTAGCAGTGTTCTGTGGGAAATGCACTAAGGTAGCTAGTCATATTGTACCTGTCGTTAGCTGGTGCTACTGTATCTGCCTCTCATTTTCAGGAGTATTATGAATTTATCACAAACATTTAAAGAAGAAAAATGCACTGACTTTTCTGAAAGCAATGTGTTAATTAACATCAAAGGGATGAAATTTGACTTGCGTTGCCTGGTGAGTGGCATTCTTCCACAGTCCTGGTTGCTATGGTGATGAAGGAAACTCGTTTGTTCTGGGTCACTCCTAAATTTGCACATGAAAGCATTAGAGATTACTGCTGTCTAATCAAGTTATATGGAAAAGTTTAAAGGGAGGTACAATGTTTTATAGTCATCAGCCCTCAACAGAATAAAACACAATAGCTGAAAAAAGGATTATCTCTTGCTTTTAAAAACATACGAAGAAACTTCAGAATAGTTCGAAAGCTTTTTTAGCCAAACATCTTGATATTTTTAATGCTACTTTCTAAATGAGGAATGTAGAATCACATTTCTAACAGGGAATTAGTGTACATATTAGCAAACGTCCAGGGCCAGATTCAGCATAACAAATAAGGCATGTGGCATACATTCATTAAATGATTTTACATTTGAACTGTAGAGTCTTCTGTGTCCTATTCCTTGCCATTATCACGTCACTACAAAAGTGTCAAAAATGCTGTTACATTGTAAAGGCCTGAAATTAAATCCAAGGAAATCCAGGGCAGGGTCTACAATTTCATCAAAGGCCTCAAAGTCAGCCTTTACCCTGTTGTGAGTAGGTGAGGCAACTGCAGAATTGCCCAGTGTTTGAGAAGGCTATGCAATGCCCTAGGAAATGACAGGCTTATTTAACAATATCAGACCATATTTCTAACAGAAATGACATTTTTGTGTGGGCTAATGTCAATCTTTTATCATAATTTTAGTGTAGCATATTATGGTTAAATAATTGCCCTTTGTGTTCTTTTTTATTGTTCTGTAGTGACAGAAGAAGAGAGTTGCCTAATCTGCATTTACTGATAACTTGTAATACAACCTTCTCTTAACAAATTGATTTTACAGGAAACAATTGTACCGCTGTAACTATAGTGATGCAAATAGAACTATCATAGAACAAATTATTTGCATTATCTCTTAATATCTGTGTGTGACGTTCCCCTCCCAGGATCTGGTTTGGTGTGCCGCTTTGACCCCCTGATGTCCAGTCCTGAGCCCTGATTCCCCTCACGATGCCAAGTGACCACTCATTCCTGAGTCAGTCCACAACAGCCTCCTGCATGAAATGAATCCCAGGCAGTGTACATGTGCTCCACAGCCATTCAGGGGATGGTCATCCAGATACCACACTGGGAGCTACTGTCCTCGAGGAATAGGGACCCTTCCCCAATCACTGTTAGGCTCGTGGACTCTAATTCGCCCATTTATCAGTGAAATGAGAATGCCCAGCTCTATTCATGCATACCCTATAAAGTTCACCCAGCCTTAGATAAAATGAATACTACCTTATTGATTAGAATATGATTTTAAGTGAGTATATAGCAAATGAATGCACAGTCGTGCTGTAATGGAGTTAGGAGTTACCACAGTAAAATAAAAGATATAAAACACATGCTAACCATTACCACTGTCAAAGATTACTCACAAGTTCTGACTAAATGATGGTTTAGCAGCCAGTCTCTCTGCCTATCCCTAGGCAGGTCCCAATCCTTCAAGATGGACAATGTCTGGCAAAAAGCCACTCAAAACACCCTTCTCTACTCCTCCTCCTCCTTTCCTGTGATGATCTTTGTTCAAAAAGGGTGAGAGGCCTCCCCCTCTTTCTCACTGCTGTCTTTGTCCCACCTGAGCCAGGGAGCTCCATTTTCTTTGGCTTTGCCATGCACCCTTCCAGCCTCCATGCTGAGAGATAGTTCTAATTGTCTGAGCTATGTAACGTGCCTGGAGGCATGCTTCACATCTGGACACATACATGATGCTGCAGGAAACATGATACCATAATAGTATGGCAGAGCAGTCTGACAGGAACCTTGAATGACACAACTGGCATCAAACCATACAATTGCATTACAAAAGTAAACAAAAAAGTTACATAGATCATATGCTAGGGGTGCAGCTATGCATCCCATGACACTGTGTTTACACAGCACCTCTGAGGAGCCAAAACTGAAGAAATCTAGAGGACAACTTAAGATGTCTTTTAACAGCTAAGTTCAAGAGAACAGCCCTATAGTCTCATAATTATGTTTTCTTTTATAAAATAAACAAATGTTGAAGAAACATCTTTTTAAGCAATTTCATTTCTTTATGCCAAATTAATATTTATTTATTTATTTATTTTTCTCCGTGTTCAGTGCCAAACCAATATTTATATCAATATACATTTAAAATATCTATATATACATACACATATCTTTTATAAGATTTAATTGTCAGTTCCTAAACTTGAACTTAGGCACTGAGAACTTAAATTTTTAAAAGGTGTGTGTGTCCATTTGTATGTGTGTGTGTGCGTGTGCATAAGCCTGTACGTGTGTATAACATTAAAAGGTGGCTTACTCTCTAATGTTTTAATTCATGTTCATACTCAATTTGAAGTCAACAGGTGGAGGAAACTTTGGTCATAGCTAACAGGTCGAGGAAACTTTGGTCATAGCTACATTTATTCTATGCTGACACAATATCAGAGAGACATTTCTAATATTCGGAGACCAGCATGGCTACAACTAAACTGGGAAAGACAGAATAAGAGAGGGGAAAAGCCTTGTGATGTAGATATGGCACATGGGGTACATCTACATGCAGAAAAAAACCCCAAAACATGTCTGTGTAGTGGTCAGCTCCTCTGCTTAATATGCAAAAGGTCCTGGGTTCAAGTCCCAGGGGGTTGGATGTGATGATCTCATAAGGTCCCTTCCAACCCTATGATTTTATTCTAGTCTAAGACTGGAGTCAGTGTGTCTCAGAGCTCCGGCTGACTGCCTTGAGCCAGTGGGGCTCAGAGTGAGTCCAGGCTCTGAAAGCTGGTGACTAGTTCCTCAGAACCTGGGGCTCTAGTCTGAGTGGAAACCTCTACATAGCTGTGCAGTAGAGGGGGACAGTTACCCTCGGGCTGAGAGGTAGCTGAGTGCCTGTACTCCCCCTACTGGCATGAAAAGGCCTTGTATAAGAGCCCGCGCTGGAACCAAAGTGACAGCCGGAGGGAGCGGGAGGACTATGTAAGGGGCTGGACCAGACAGCCATGGGGGAAACAGAGAGGGAGGTGGCTGCTGCCCCTGGCAGACCTCTCCCCGGGAGTCAGAGAGGCCTGACCGACAGCGAGATCCCCCACCCCGTGAGAGCCGAGGGGAAGAACCCTGGCTGGCTGCGCCCCTGGAGAAAACTCCCCTGGGGGAAGACCTGGAGGAGCTTCCCTCAGTGGAGAGCATGGGGCCTGGGGATCAGCCAGACACCTATGAGGACCTTGATGAGCTTCCCTCTGCTAGCAAAGGCAGCGAGCCGGCTACCCCAGACCCGTGTGATCTGGAGGAACTGCCACTGGCAGAGGAGGCTGAATGGCCTGCATTGCCACCTGCGGCTAACGAGGGCTTGACTGGGATGCCCTCAGGAACCTACCCGGAGGACAGCAAGGCCTACGTACCCCAGGTATCGTGGGGAGAAGTGGGAAGGAAGTAGCCCAGGGGCAGTTTGGTGAGTCAGTGCATTTTGGCAGGAGCCCCGCTGACATAGGGGCACCCTGGGCTGGAGCGCAGTGGAGCGGGTGAGCCTGCATTCCCCTTTCCTCCTCTGCTGCCGTCCACGCTACCAGCTGCTTGCCTTACCCCTTGCCGGGGTTGAAGGCCTGAACTGTTGACTGTGCGCTTGTCTTATCCCTCCCAGGGGTTGAAGGCCTGGATCTACTGGCACTGAGTGTTCACCTTCTTGTGCTGGGGGGCTTGCCGGGGTGCCACTCTCAGGCTTCACCCCACCCCTAACAAGGCCAGAAGGTGCGAAGGCGAGGCCGTGGTGGGCGGCCTCGGTTACACTTGGTGACGAAGGCAAGGCTGCGGAGGGTGGCCTCGGTTACAGGCTATTTTTAGCCTTCTAGTGCAGACCAGTGAGTTTGAGTTAGATGATCCAGGATGTAGCAGGGTAGTTTCCCCATTTTGGAGTAGAAGGGATTAAAACCCAGCGATGGGTGCAACAGATGAGAGCAAAGGCCTACAGGGCCCTGCAGTCTGCGCTGTATAAAGGCAGGGCTGCAGCTTTTGCTGGGGGTAGTTGGTCCCAGACCTGCAAGGGGGAAAGGGTGTGCTGTCAGCAGGGCTGTGGGAGACAGGAACCCAGACAGCTCGCAGGGCACTGCCAAGTTTCTGAGAGACAGCCTTGCTGCACGGGCTACAAGTACCTGAGGAAGTGTGGATATAGCTCAGGGGACCTGGAAAGGCACAGGCAGAACCTCAGTAAAGAGAATAAAGTCAGCACTCACTGGAGTATGCAGGGTCCCTGAGCCAGGGCCTGAAGAGTTGGGCAGGTTCAGGTCCCACCCATCTCCTTAGGCTGCCAGTAGGCAGTGGTGCCAGAAGCGGGCATATAGGTTATGCTTACACTATCTTTTGCTAGTCTGAACTAAAAAAGTCCAAGGTTAGTCCAAACTAATTTTGTCCTAGTTCAGACTAACTGTGGCTCTTTAGTTCAAATTAGCTGTGCATGCTAGTTTGAACTAACTTTTTAGTTCAGACTAGGATGCACGGCTAGTTCGAACTAATGACTTAGTTTGAAGGAAGCCTTAGTCCATGTCTATTTTGTGCCTAGTTCAAACTAAAGTTTGAACTAAGCACTTAGTCTGGACTAACCAGGTGAACTTATTAGTTTGGACTAAGCTTTGCCTAGTTCAAACTAAGAAATTTGGGGACCACTTGAGCAATTAGCCATTCCCTCACCAGGAGCTGTCCATCTGGTGGGTCATGTGCAGCAAAAAGTCTACAAAGGCTCTGAGACCTGCTGCTGTGGGTTTTTTGTTTTGCTTTTTGGTTTGGTTTGGTATGGTTTTGCAGCATAGACTTATCTCCAGTTACATTATAACCTACATTTGCATTACAACTGGTAGTACGAAGAAGTCTGTGAACATGTATGCACATGCACATACATGTATGCTCAGACATATGATTACAATAAAAAGTAGGGCTTTATAAAGAAATGACACAATTATATTTGCATGTATCCAGGGAAGAATTGGTCAATTAATGATGCAAAAATAACTGTAAATGTAAATACATACTTTTCTTATTCTTATTTATTATTTGTATTGTATCCACAGTGAGCTAGTTGCTTGCAAAAGGATGTTAATTCTGTGCATGTTTTTTCCTTGATGCACATCTCCTTTCTTTCTTTCACCCACCACACACTACAGCCCATTCCCCCCCAACCTCACAGAAATGAATTGCATTTGTCAGTGAAGCAGAAATGTGTTGTTTCTATAATTATGTATATGCTCTAGACCTTAATATTTGGCTGTGGTATGGGAGAACTCAGCACACAGAGTGTGTTTGTACAAAAGTAATGGTGATAAGTTATGCTAAATCTGCTTGAAGCCTGAGCTGGTCACACGTTGGGTGGGCTCCTCACCACAAGTTTGAGAAAAAGTCTGAATTACACTAGTTGCCAGTGGCCCCAAGAACATGTTAAGCTAGACAGAGATTTCTGGGACCCCTGGTTTTGCTTCCTATCCTGATTCTACGCTACTCCATTTTGGAGGTTGAAACAAAAGGAAATAAAAACATCAGTAAAGGAAAAGGAGATGCACAGCCTGGGATTTTAGCAGGACCAGGCACAAAGGAGTGGTGGTCTCTCTATGATTGTAGCAGAGGCAGAATTGTATACCTCACGGTCTACTTTGGTTCCTGATACCACTGGAAGACCTTTCTATGCAGGGATGGTTCTTCACTGGCTGGCCATGATGGCTATAGGGCTATTTTGCTTAGCCTTAGATAGCAAAGTGCAGTGCAGCCCAAACATAAGAGAGTGTTTAAGAGCCCTTAAGATTTTTGAAAAACAGCAATGAGCTTCTCTTTCCTAATTTTTATTTATTCTTTGTCAGATTTGTAATGTGGTCTGTTTTACAGCCATAGGAACTTCAGCAATTTATCTGATTATTATATTGCTATTGTTTTCATAGAGGAGTCTCTTAAATTTATGTATAGTATGTTAATGAAAGTTAATAAAATCTATAGCAAGGTGATATGTGATGTATAATTAACATCCAGATGTACCAAAGGGTGTGATTCCTCCCAAAAATAAGCAGTTGAATAACTGATTGCATACACTGTTACTGCGATATAAAACTGTATTAGGTAAGGTCTTTTTTGAAAGCTTATCATGTTCTGAACTTGATGGCCATTATAAGACAAGGATACACACCATGGTTTTGAATCTAGGTATCAATGTATCTGGACAATTGTTCATTAAATCTGTACTACAATCTCAAGTACACCTCACAGCAGAGAGAAGTACTTCTCAAGCCAGGTTTTTACTCACAACCAGGCACAAATAATGTTCCATTGGACAACTCACATAAAGACAATCCTATGGGCCATTAAAGTTAATGGAAAGACAGTGAGAATATCTATAGCAACAAAAGGGGGTGGGGCTGAAAAGCCCATATAAAAAGAAGGGGGTTGAAGTGAAAGATTTCTACAAACAGAGAACAGTCACTTTATGGGTTCTATTTACGATACCCAGGCTTTCCTGTATTGCAGGGGATATGCTGGGAAACTGTGCAAAGGCAATAAGTAACTTGTATTAGAAAAGGGATTTATCTAATATGGAATTGCAAAGCTGGAGGTTGCATCGTTATGTTTATTTCTGTGTAACTTGTATATATTTGCTCTCCCCTACTATTACATTTTTGGGTTTGCGGCTTTTCTATTTAATAAACCTTCCATTTATTTTTATCCCAAATAGATCTCCATTGTGCAAACAGTGTGGCGGATGGGTGCCCAAATATGCCTGAGTTTGTGGGGAGGATGTTAGTTGCATGCTGTTGTGGGTGACAAACCAGAGGGAAAAGTCTGAGAGTCTGGTAGTTAACCACTCAGAAAGGATAAATTTACAGAGACTTGGACTAGAATGGCTGTTGGTGTCACACTGCAACATGGAACTTTTGTAATGGAAGCCAGAGTGAGCCCTTGTGCTTGTGGACAGGCTACTAGTGTCAGGGGTTTAAATAAAACATCCAGGGTTATAGGGCAGGCGGTCTCAAAACATCACATCTGCCAAATCTGTTAACTTTCCATTATAGATGTTTCTGAAAAAAATATTAACTTTTTCTGCTTAGGGTGTTAAAAAGATAAGGTTATATGGAGATGTATCTTAGCTACAGGTGCCACACAGAAACTGACAACATTACGAATTGATAAAAATATCACAGTTGGTGCCAGAGTGAATTTTTTTCAACCCAGTGTTCTAATAGTATTGCTCTATGGTCTAGAAGCAACTGCATTAAATGAAAAAGACATCAGAAGGCTGTAAGTAGTCAAGAAGAGAGTTCTTTGAAACATGGTAGGTGTGTAATGGAATAATTTTAAGATGAAGTCAGAAGGAAAGTGTAGCAGAGCGGAGTGGCCACCCTCTGAGCATGATGCTGGAGGGGTGCTACACATCCCCTGCTGGAGAAGGCAGGGAACTACTAAGCTGCAGGCAAAGCGACAAAGGGGTGGGGTCAAGGAGGCAAGAGGAAGTACAAAAGGCAGCTGGGAAGGCCCAAAGGGGATAGCACCACCCAGGGAGCAAGGGGAGTTGTTGCTGCCAGAGCCGCCAACTGCCGAGGGTTTGGACAGTGCCAATGACAGGCCCCTGAGCCTTGCAGACACCCCAGCCCTACAGGACTCACTCTCCCTTCCTGTAAGGGAACCCTGGGCTGAGCTCCTGGAACAACCCACCGGGGAGGTCCTAGAGGAACTGCCCTCCATGGAAGAACCTGTTGAGCTGTGGAACCTACCCCTGACTGAAACCTCCTGTGGCCTTGAGGATCTGCCCCCTGCTGAGCAAGCCGGTGAGCTGCCTGACCTACTGCCAGCTGATAATGAAGGCCTCGTGAGCCTGCTGCTGGCCATATACTCCAGCGACCCAGGAGACTGGCCGGGGGCTACAGAATTTGTGTGGCTGCCTCACTCACCCTGCCTGAGGGCTGGGGGCTACAGACTTTCTGTGCCTGCCCCACCCTGCATAAAGGCCAAGCCTTGTACCGGTTTGGCCCACAGAGCTGCAAGGTTTGTGTAGCAGAATGGAGCACCCGCCTTTGAGCACGAGGCCAGAGGAGTCAGAAGGAAAGTGTAGCAGAGCGGAGTGGCCACCCTCTGAGCGTGATGCTGGAGGGGTGCTACACATCCCCTGCTGGAGAAGGCAGGGAACTACCAAGCTGCAGGCAAAGCGACAAAGCTGCAGGCAAAGCAACTCTCACCTACAGAGAGCAGGATGTGAAATCAGGACAATGGGATTGGATACAATCAAAAGGATCACAATGATAAAGGCACTGTAGAAAACAAACAGAAGATAGGTTGCCAAAGAAAATAATACAACCTCAATCATAGTTAGTCTGAGCTAGAAGTCGACCACTGTCTAGCTTATGGGACATTGTACACAACGACGTGACAAGGCTGGGTTTAATGGACAAACAAGCCACAGACTGGAATGAGACTGTGCTGTTTCCTAGGTCTGCAAATATCATGTGATACGAAAAGAAAAAGATGATATAGAGCAGGGGTCTCAAACACACGGCCTGTGGGCTGCATGCAGCCCCTAAAGCTATTTCCTGTGGCAAGCAGTGACATAATTGTTCCTGATATTTGCAGTATCATTGTATGGAAAGGTTTCAGTGGTGCAGCCCTCAGACTACCACACTAACCATCATATGGCCCTCTCCTAATCCTCATGCGGCCCTCGTGGTGATTTGAGTTTGAGACCCCTGATATAGAGGGAGTTGTAAAAAAACAAACAAACAAAAAAAAAAACAATCTGTATGTTCCTAAAGAGACCTAAAATGGAGACAAAATTAATGAGACTATTGGACTTTTTTCCAATCTGAGATATACAATGAAAACACAAAGACACACCAAATGGGTGCAAATGTATTGGAGGTTTTCCTGAATCTTTCAGATGAGGTATAAACCTGATTTGTCCAGATATAGATTTTAAGGATTGGGGTGGTAATGCCAGGGATCTCAACTTCTGGTGTGAGGGAAAATCCTGCAGTGGCCTCCTCTTGAGCCTCTCTTAAAATGTAGGGAATGCATCTGTGATGTGCGTGAGCTGAGGAGAGGTTGCAGAACACTCCTACTCTCCATTGATCCCCAGCAGATGTAACAGGCCATTACTGAGATGTTTGGTACGTAAATTCATTTATGCATGTGTGAGTACCAGTGACATCATATCAGAATTTTTGGGGGCTTTCTCAGTCCATTGCTAACTTCAAGCACTCAACAGCTGACCTCCCAATGATCTGGCATGCACCATTCATCCATCATCTTGTTGGTCATCCCCTGTTATAATGACTGTCCACCATTCCTTCCATAATAACTTTCTCAAGGTTATTTCTATCTCTGCCTCTGATGTGATCTGGGTATAAATTTTTGTCTCTGCTGATTTCCAGTATCAGGGTCTACTTCACTCCAGTAATATTTTTAATATAGGCACTCATCTTTCTTCCCATTTAGAAGGTATGAGTCTTCACCAGCACTTTTCAAATGCCTCAGTTTTCTTCTTCTCAGCAACTTTTTAGCTTCCCATGATTAACGCCCATAAATTGCCATGGAAAAAAAAAGCTTTCCATGAGTCACATGTTCATACATTTCAAGATGTTACAGTTTTGCCTTAAGGGAGCCCATAGCTGATCAAGTCATCCCTAGTTTTCTTCCAGTTTCTTTGGAACCGCCTCCTGGGCTAGATATATATGATCTCTTGTAATCAAATTCATCTGCTGCCTCTACAGCTTTTCTGTCAGTCATGATGTCGTCTTGCATCCTGTTTCTGTCAGTCATGTCATTCTACATGCATGCAAGATGCGTGTATTTTGTTAAATTCAGGAACAGTCCCTATTACTCATTAACTGTTGATTATTGTAGACACTTGGGATTGGTTCAGTGAGATGCTGTGGAACTCCCATGACTGCTAATAGCCTCCAAAACAAGCTTTGTTGCGTAGTGTCAAATGCTTTTTAGGAATGTAGGGGGCCATTAGGCTCTAATATGTTGGGTAATAGACTGGATCCTTTGCTTCTGTTGATGTCAATAGTGCTTATTCAGCAAAGTATTTAAGAACATACTTCAGTGCTTAAATAGATTAGGGTTTCTGACTGTAGTGGGAGCAGGATTAGTCCCCATTTGCCATTTTATAACCAGAAGGGTAAATTTGCCTCAGAATTCTCAAAAAAACCCGTGAGAGAGCAAACTAACCAAAAAAGAATAAAAATTAATGTAAAAGAAAAGTTAGCTATAAATAAAAAGCATAGGGAAGATACAACTCGTATAGCATGAAAACCAGAACCATATAATTACCAGTTTCTGACTAGTCAGGTTTGTATCTATACAGGGGCATTTATAGAGCTGATTGAATCCTGAAAAAAGTGCCAAAACATTTGCTTGAATTCCAAATGGCGTTTCCATTCAGCCCCTTAGTATTAGTTACTCATAAACAGCGTTTTTTCTTTATACAGGTCCCCATAATCTCATGTGAACCAAAGTACTAAAGGATGAGCAAGAAAGTTTCCTATCCTGGTCTTTGAAATCTTTTGTCTATGCAAGCACTAGGAATGATGCTGTGTGATTTTAGCTGACCAGTTACACACAGTGAATAACAAAGAGAGAAATGAACACTTTTTCAAGCAATTCAGAGGCTCAGATTTGATCTCATAAAGTGTCCAATAATTATGACCATATCGATAACAAACCATTCTGTTGGCAAATGATCTGTGAACAAAAAACAGTCTGTGACAGATATTGCAACCTCAGGGAACATCATTAGGCACCATATTGTATTAAGTTTATGTTTCAGATTGGGCTGGGGATTGTATGCAGCTCCATTGCCCAGGAACCAAAACCCGGGAGAGTAAGAATTTTAAATTGTAAACACCTCCAGAGAGGTATCATCCCCTGTGGTAATTTGCTTATGCTGATTCAAACTTGGTTTTCTAGAGACTAGCAAAGAAATAGCTTTGATATGGTTGTATCTTTTTGACCTGAGATGCTACTCAGAATTTGATGTTCCGTGGGTATTCCAGTTGGGAAGAGAAATTGGTGGTAGTCAAGTATTTCTCTGAAGCAGTCTTGTTTATTTACAAGGAAGGAACAATGTCTTGTGTTTCTGAACAGTGAAGGAACCAAAAGTAAAAGGCGGCAGTTACTTAATTTGCCAGTCCCCCAAATCACTTTAGGCTACATTGAACCCAGCAACTCTCTTTCTCCCTAGCATTTTTCCAGGGTCCCCCTGTGTTTATGGGCTCCTGCTTCATCTTGTTTCCTCTGCTACTCTGTTCTTGTCTGTGACCTTAGTATTTTTGTTTTTCCATATGCACATACACCTTGCCCAGAAGTTCCTGGGTGGGTTCTCAGATACCTTTTGGTTTAGGTGGGGCTTATGTTTATCATTATATTAATTGAAATGTGAGTTTAAATCTATCAACCTCAACAGGATTAGAATCAACCCAAAAAATGTTTTATCCAGTTCATAACAATATAAAAAGACTGGCTATAAATTAACTCAGGGTCTTCTTTCTGATCTGTCTGACCTTTGCAGAAGGTTTGAAAAGATTTTGGGGTATCAGGACCTCATAAGACTGATGGGTTACCTCTGGGAAGTTTTTAGCACAGGGTATAGAAACTTTTGATTGTTTCTATTTTCTGTTATAATGTTTTCCCTTTAAGAATAAAGTGCTTGCTTAGACAGAGCTATGTGATAATTTGTAACTGTGCAGTCTCAAAACTCCCTGATCAATGAAAGAAAGGGCTTAGAGTTTCTGCCCGGGCACAGATGACTGCTAGGCACTCCTGCAGTGGACCTGGGTGGGTAGGAGGAAATAAAGATGCAGTTGCTCAGAAACTGTGATAAGGGGACATGCATAATATATATCATTTTTCAGTGAATAATTAGACTAGCTTTAATCATAACTTTTCATTTGAATTTAAAGTCCCTTCTTTTGTTGCTTCCTGTTTTGATCCAAGATGACACTATTAATTTCCTCCATTATTCTAATTCAAGTCTACAAACTGGCTTTCTGTTGATTATTATATTGAGTCACTTGTCAAATGTGCAAGCAAAACAGTATTTTGTTAAAATGAAGTAAGTTCCAGAGTAGCGAGATAGTTAAGTTTGAGATTGTGCTCCTGTTCATAATTGATTGAAGGACAAAAGGGGGGGGGGAGCATTAAAATAGATCCATTTTACCAGGCCATAAATGCTTTGAGTATATGATTCCATATAATAAGGCACTGGCACTTATTTAAGAAAACACTGCAATTATGACTGATGAATAACCACTGCATTTTAATTCCTTTGTCTGGAATCGTGATAGGATAAAACTGACTGTAGAATGGGTATGGTGGTGATTCAAAAGGAGATGACAAGAAAAAAAGGAAATACTAGTGATAAAGAAAAATAATTAGTAATTATAATAAATGCATCTTTAAAAATATGTATGGTGAAGGAATCATATTCAACCTTGTAGACCAAGGAGGCAGAAGAAAGCCAAAAAATAGAAAGGTGGGAAATGAAAGGATAATTTGAGGGGATGGAGAGGAGAAGATGTGGGGGACAAGAATACAAATTTCTACTCTGAAGCACACTTGGCAGCTGGATCTACAAATGTTCACATATAAGAGGTTACTGTTTCATGAATACTGTCTCTTTCTCTTGTGAGATTCCATGGGGCATTGGAAGTGGGAAGTGTTGAAGGAGGGGAGTGTTTTCCTCTGTGTAGAAATCCAATAAGGGGTCAATTCTTTTCAGGCTTCCTTCTACTGTTCTTATTCTCCATTTTGGGGGACCCAGGTAATGACAGCAATGTTCTTCTGGAAATGTCCTCCTGAGAGGAACATGAAACAGTGTAAAACAGCCATCCCTGCAGATTATACCTTCCCCTGCTGTTCTAAGAAGTTACTCATTCATAGGTCTCCTGGATGCATAGGGTTAGTGTTTCTTATTCCTCCTCTCTGTCCATTTCTAAACTCAACAGATCCCCACATGCATCCTACTTCAGTGGATGTTTTGAAAGAGTCTCCAGCTATTTTCTTTCCTTTTATGGTCTTTCTCTCTCTTATAAATTCTTCTGATGGAGGGGGAAATCCAGTTGCTAATTTCTCAGCCATGTCCTCTTTTGATCTTCAGGTGCTGCTGGGAATGGTATTACTGCCCCATCAGCCTGGCATTCTGTTTGAAGTGCCACCAAACAAGTGTTCTCCAATGGTGGTACAATGGTGGTAGCATCTTATATTTATTCTATACAGGTGTACTATGGACAGGACACTTAAAAATCAGCCTGTAATTTCTGATCTTTTCTTAGTGGACTGAACTCAATAATCTATCTCAGTGATTTTTGAACCATGGGTCAGAACCCACCACTGGGTCTCAGATCCTCAGATGTGGGGTCACAGAGCCCCCTGCTGCCACTGCTGAAAGATTGGAATCCGTAGTTCAAAGATGTAACTGTTGGGTCATGGTCATACTTCTTTTTCTTTTTTTTTTTTTTTTTTCCAATTGGGTCCTGAGGGAAAAAGTTTGAAAACCACTTGTCTGTCTGATCCATGTATCTCTTTTCTATTAAACTTCTCTATGTGCTGTTCCTTTCTTTGTCTGAGGTAAACAGATGAAACCTGGAATAGTTTCTGTGGGTCTTTTTGGGGAGCAGTAAATGTGAATCTGTTTCAATATCCTGGAGTATAAGCTACTTAAGATAAAGGCCTGCTTTGCTAGAATCATATAAATAATTAAGGAGTCTGGTGGCACTTTTAAAGAATAAAAAACGTATTTATCACATGAGCTTTCATGGGAGAAAATCCCACTTCATCAGATACTTGAAGTTTCCCATTTTCAAGCATCTGAAGTGGGATTTTCCGCCAGGAAAGCTCATGTGATAAATAAATTTGTTAGTCTGCAAATCATTGTTTGTTTTGATCAACTAGACTAACACAGCTACTCCTTTGGAACATATAAATAATTAATAATACATAACTCTCTAGAGCAATAATCTATTTTGTCTCAAAGCATAACATTTTGAGAAGACAACAATAATGCAAGAAGCTTTCATGGACTTGGAATATTCAAAGGATTGATAGGAATGAAATGTTGCTGTGACTTTGGGATGTGTAGAGAGAGTTGGTATCAATGCAGTTCCTAATTCACAATCACTAGTAACTGCCCTCTACCACCCTTTTGTTGGGAGTTTTAGAAAGGAGTACAAGGCCTGCCTGAACCATGGAGACTTAAATGTCTTTTTAACACTACATGTGGCCTTCTTATTATTGAGGAACTATGGCAGGGGGACTGTGGGGACACTTACACTGCTGGTCCCTATGCTTTATCTGTTCTGCTAATAAACAGGATGTTTGGGACTGAATTTCCAGCATCTTCCATGAAAACTAAAACAAAACAACTAAGCAAATACAAATGCAGCATTAGAAAAATCAAAATGTGTCATACAACCATTATAAGTCTGGAAAAAATCAGTTTTTGAAATGGGGTGCACCTGAAGTTATCATAGACTTCTAAATTCACATTTGGGCACCTAAGTAGAAGTGATCTAACCAAAAGTACTAACCAGTTGGAGTTCTATGAACTATATGGGATTTGTGGTTCATCGGCACTTTCAAAAATATGGGTACTTCTATTTTGGTGCCCAAATTTCATTATATGAATCACACTTTCACTTTGAAAATTTTTAATCTTAACTATTAAATATAGCAAATGATTGATAAAGAAAGTATAAATTCCCTTTCAGAGTTTCAATAATGACAACTTCTTCTAAGCGTATAAAAAATATTGAAATACATGAAAGCCGCCGAAACCCAAACATAGGTCTCTAGGAGATGTTTACCTAATGTACCAATTATTGGCACAAAATTGGGTGAGATATTCAGGCTTTCAGTGAATTAACTGAACAGGAACAGTTAATATTGACTAGTGCTGTTTCCTGAAGATGAAAAAGAAACAAAATGGAAATATGAGCACTAAAGACAAAAGGAGAGCTGGGAAAATGACACATATTTTTCTAGTATGCTATGTAGCTAGAGAGGAGAAAAATTTACCTTTCCCAATCAGGGGAACAATGTGTCTGACTCTTCTTAATTCCTTTTTCATCAGTCTTGTCTTGCTGATTTGAATGAGCATATCTGAAGCACCCAGTTTACCCAAGGCAGGCAAAATAAAGACAACAAGTAGCAAAGCAACAAAATAACCTTTGGGTTTCTTATCAACATCACACATATATACATCATGTGGAAAGTGTTTGTTTTTTCTCTGAATCAGCTTTAGCCAATTTCTAATGAAAATTACTTCTGTAAGTACTGTTGTAAAAGATGGTGAAATACAGTATAGTTTTAAGAGCTAATCCTATTAAATCTCTCTCTAACACTATAATTTTATCTATTTGTCTTTCACGTAAAGGGAAGCTTTGTTGGCATATCTTCCAGAATGCCTTAGGTTCACTTTAACTTTTTTCTTGGTTTATACTCTTAGAATAAAGGAGTGATTAGAAAGTGCTTGTAATGTATACTGCAATGAAATGAGTTTGCTTCTTGCAGCTCTTTTCTGTACTGTAGAGGTCATAAATGACTGCATGTCTGGCATCAAATCCACATGAGAAAGTGGAATTTTATTGTGAAATGGCAGCAGTTATTGTAGCATGGTTTCTGGACAAACTGACAGCTGTCAGCACTTGGACCAGTAAAGTATGGAATTAGTGCAGGGAAAATGTTTAGCCTCAAGGGAGAGAAAGCCAGCTGCCATGTTCATTAGCACCCTTTGTTGACCATCCAAGAACAGCAGGACCATCCAAGGTAGCTTAAGTCCCCTCTCTTCACTGGAGGAAATTACTGGAAGATGCCCAGTACATGGCCAGAGACTGGCATGGCAAAAATATGGTGGGGGGGGGGAGAGTTACACATTGAGATAGAGACAATTTAACTCAGTGGATGTCTTCTAGGATAGACTTCATTTGTGCCTCTCCTTCTGAAATGAAGGGTTTTATCCTGTGAATCTTGAATGATGTTTTGGGTGGGCATGTCCATCCACTGGTTAATTAACAGAAGGGAAGTATATTTGGACCAACATTTTCAAAATGAGTCACTGATTACTGGGTACTCAGACTGAGCCAGCTGGTCTTGATTTTCACAGTTAGCTGAACACTGCAGCTCTTGTTGAATTAAATGGGAGGCATGGGTGCTCAGTGTTACGGTTTCTGGCTTAAGTGCATCTCTGTTCCCTTCATGGTCTACTCAAAGGCACCCCTGTAGGTCTTATACCCTTAGAAATCATCTCTCTTTATCTTCTCCCTCCAGACTAGAAGTTTAGGTTTGCAGTCCCCTTACAGTTCACAGCACTTACCTCAGTGGCTCTAGCTTTAATCCAGTGCCTGTAATTCTGCTATCTTCCAGAGGCAATGACATCATTTATCAGTGACCAGCCAGCTTTCACAGAGCACAATACATTTATATAAGACAAAAGCATTAGGAAGAAAACATATAATAAAACAATAAACAGTATGCATTTATGGTAAGTTTACCAGCTGTCACCCATCTTCCCTGTGCATGCACTGGTACATTTTCAAATCCTTTCAGTTAAAGTCTCATGTCAGTTCTTGGCTCAAGTGAGAAAGCTGACACTTTATTCAAATTTAGGGCTTTCACTTCTCTTGAAAAAGGTAAAAACAAGGCAGTACCCATATCCCCAGAGGGCAAAGTTTCAAAGGCTGGGTATTTGCATAACTGGTATTGGGACTTTGCAATAATTACCCCATATTAATCCCGCAAAAACTATTCAGCAAGCCAAGAAGACACTTATTGATATAAAAGTCTATGCATATTCTATGTGCCCATAGCATCTGGCATATTTTAATGTAATAGTTACTGAGTTTTCCATGCTTCCAAAATCTCTCATCTATCACACTGAGTACATTTGAAGATGAGGCCCCAGCTGTCTCAAAATCAGTAGCCCGACAATCAGCAGCCATTTTTGAAAGGTTTAGTTTTTAAAGTTGTGTTTAATTTGCTTTTGTGGACAATGTTGAGAGTTTTACAATTCCAGTCCTATTAAGCACATGGAACAATATGTACTTTCTGATGCAGATTTCACTAGATGATACAGTTTGCATCTTAACTCATTTTATGATGTCTGCAACAAATTCTTGTTTCTCCATTAGTATTAACACAGAGTGATATTCACTCTTGTTCACCTACATTTATTAAAATATAGTCTCTTTCGATGTGGTGTTTGATTAAAAATGGAGAAATTACAAAAGCCATCATAAGCAACATTCCATTGACATCAAAGAAAGTTGCACTTGATTAAACACTGTAGAATTTGGTTCAAAGAAATGAATCAAGATTCTCGTTTAAACAGTTAAGAGCTAAAACACAGAGTTGCCGCTTTTAAATATTAACTAGCTGGAAAAGGTATTTTGAATATTTCAGTAAAACAAACAAGGAGTTCTGTGGCATTGTTTTACTGAACTAGACTAAAATGGCTACCCATATGGATCTTAAACATTTCAGGGGAGAATGGCAAAGTAGTATGTGTGTGTGTACATGCACATACTATATTTTGTCATATACACATACTAATATTACATAATGTCTGGTGCATTTCTCCATGTAAAGTGTACAATGCATGTGTATATATACTTATGTTAGTATGGATACATGAAACTACCTGTCATATAGCCATACACTATATTTTTTCCCATCTGTGTGCACACTGCCTTTTTTAAGTTGTGAATTCTTAAAGCTGAAATATTATATGTCAATATTTGAAAAACACCAATATTGTTTAATAATCAGTAGAGTGGCTGGAGTCTATTTCATACATCATATAACAATGTAGACAAAAAGGACTAGATGCTTAGTGGTTGTCATCAGTGGAGCTGTCAATAAGTCAGCCTAAATAGCACATCAGTCAGTATTTTAAACATATACATAGACAGGTATTCAAGAAGCACACGTGTGTGTGTGTGTGTGTGTGTGTGTGTGTGTGTGAGGGGTACATATATGAGTTTATACACAGGAGAGTCAGAAACCATAGTGAGAAATATAGGGGAAATAATGTGTGCCTACCTGTATACCAGGGGTGGCCACACAAGTTGATTATTAAGCCTTCGAGAGCTACACTGAGGCATATAGCCATATACTTCTACCTACTCCAAAACTAGTAAAGTTTAAAATTCATTGCACACTTTAATTTTCTCATAAAAAGAGGGCAAATATTGATTCACTGATGTTGGATTCTAATAATTACTTAAGGTTACCATGAAAATTAGGCCTATACAGTAAAAACTTAACTGCTGCTCAATGTGGAAGACTGCAGGCTGGTGGCGAGTTTTTTAAAATCCCTACCATGCCACGCTTCTCTCCACCATCAACAATCACACCACACTTCTCCCCACCATCCTAACCCCCTCCTGCATTCCTAGGCTGGGGCTGCTTTCCTAAATTGATTTGCTGACATTCTTCCAGGAGCCACACTTTTTCATTCAAGAACCTCATGTGGCTCCTGAGCCACAGTTTGGCCACACCTGTTATATATAGTTTGTTAATGTGAAGAGTATGTGCTAGAGAAAATAGGTATTTTCCAACTTGTTTTTCATAAGAATCTTCAAAAACAGTTTTATTTTCCTTATTTTATATAAAGACTGAAGTGAAATCTTGAATCTGTGTATAATCGAATTTGGAGAAAATTAGGATCCAGTTCTGCACTTTGGAGCTCAGGTCCATCCCTAATTACAAAAGCTGCGTTTTTGCAGTCTATTTTTTTTATAGAATCGATCACTCTCCAGGATCAACAGCATTTTCTTGATCCTCCCCACTGCAATTTTTCCATGTCTTTTGGCTTTTGACATTCAATGGTAAAAAATTCTCCCTTCACGTAAATTCAAGTTCATGCAGCGAGACACATTGTAACCACTTAACAGCTTTCTGATTCAAATTAAAATGTCATGGAGGCTTGTGTCACAGGATGTGACATCATAAGACAGCCCCTAGGTGGCAATGAAATCTTCCAAAAGGAAATGTATATAGATGAAACCAAAGACAGATATTTCCCAAGACAAAGTTTGTTTTAAAGCTCTTGTAAAATTCTTCCACTTACATTAGACTTTCCTGGCTTCCATGGAATGCCACTGTATTGCAAGACTCCCTTATCTTCTTCACACACTTTTCAGTCAGCTTGTTCTTGACTATGTTTCCATTTTATGAACTCTACTCTCTCTCTCTACATATATAAAAAAAATAAATTTCCCCTCTCACCCCTATGGGTGGTATGTGTCTTCCTCAACCTCGGGTCCTCTACCAGAGGCCTGGGAGTTTGAGGGTTCTGCGCAGTATCTTAGCTGTTCCTAGCACTGCACTCTTCTGCACAGAGAGCTCTGATGTCGTTCCTGGGGTCTGTTGGAGCCACTCTCCCAGCTTAGGAGTCACAGCCCCAAGTGTTCCTACCACCACTGGGACCACTTTGGCCTTTACTTTCCACATCCACTCTAGTTCCTCTTTCAGGCCCTGGTACTTCTCCAGCTTCTCATACTCCTTCTTCCTGATGTTGCTGTCACTTGGCACTGCTACATCTATCACCACCACTGTCTTCTGGTCCTTGTCTATTACCATGATGTCTGGTTGATTGGCCAGTACCTGCCTGTCCGTCTGGATCTGGAAGTCCCACAGAATCTTAGCCCTGTTATTTTATATATATATATATATATGTGTATATATATAGATATTTTTTTCTGCTGAAAAGCTCTTTTTTTCCTCATTCATAGTGGTTAATATATATATATATGTATGTGAATGAGGAAAAAAAGAGCTTTTCAGCAGAAAACAGTAATATCATGAAAGATAAAAAGTTATGGATCTTGTTTTTGTGTGCTCTTGTGTTAAGGGGCAGAGGATTCATTCAGTCTGAAAAATCATTTTCTAGATAGCTGTATGAGCACTTCCCATGGGGACTTGATAATGAGCTCTCAACTCATAATAAAACTTTTCACCTGATTGACAAATTTTGGCCCTATGCACACTCAGAAACAGTGTTTTGGAAGCTGTCAGTTAACTAGCCAAAAGAACAGATTAAATGCCTTTTATGACCACTGAATTCCAACCAGGTGTTTGTCTAGCTGACAAAATACAGAAGTTTTTGTTTTAAACTCCTTGTTTTTAAAATAAAGTTGTTCTTAATCAACTAGTTTTATTTTTAAATACAGTCTTGCTAAGTTATGAGAAGGTGTTAGCAAATCACTTATTGTCTAGTATGGTTGCAGAGCCCTTCTTCCACACTGTTCAGACATGTTCAGTGGGGTCTGCAGATGTCATTTCATTTGGCCAGTGTCCAGATATTTCCAAAGACTGATTCTAGTGACTCCCAAGTTTATGGAAGATAGAAGAATAATCTGGACATGTCTACAAACTGCAGAAATATTTTATGACACCAAAGGATGATTTTGTACCTCTGAAGCTAGGATTATTAGAATTAAATTGAACTGGGTTGTCAAGTAATGGAAGTTTGTGGAAATCTGAGTTTTATCAAGTATCCCTGGTTGTTGTTGTTGTTTAGAAAAGAATAATTGTCTTAAGAGGTTCTTTTAATTAAATAATTGTGACTGTTTGGATGCACTTACAATGGAAATAGTGTGGCTAAAATATTAACTTTGAGGGCAGTGTCAGTATCTCAAGAGCAAAATGAGAATAGAAATATTTTTTTTAAAATGTTCTTTTTAAATGCACTTCCTATTAATATGCAAGCTTAGTCAGAGACAGAGGGAGCCCAGTGCTGATAAGGCACAGATGGGGCAGGTAAGAATGGCTGTAATTTAGACATAAAGGAGAATGGAGCATTTTAGACCCTGGGGTGGTTCATTCATATGCACATAACCCACTGACATTTGGGTCACAGGATGCAAGGACCCTTGAAGAGACAGACTTATACAGGCCAACAAGAAATAATAGGGGATTTTTAAAGACAATTTTAGTAGACGTCCAAAAAAACCACAATTGAGGAAGAAGAGTGCCCCTTGGTTTACAAAAAAAAAAAAAAAAAAGACTTGCTTTAGAGGGGAAATGAAGACAGATGTATTAAAAAAGTAACATATAAAAAGATATATAGTCAAAGGAAGAAAGGAAAGATTTATAGTAATGAATATAAATCAGAACTGGAAATTGTAGAAAATCAGGGTAACAAAGGGACAGAACAAGAATTCTTGATTAGCAGAATTAAGAAGAATAAGAGGGAATTTATTACAAAGTATATGAAGAACAAAAACATATTAACAATGGTATTGGTCCATTACTGGACGGAAAGGCAGAAATGTGCAGTGAATATTTATTCTATATTTGGTGGGGGGGACAGATGATGTTGTCATATTATATGATAACACTCCTTCCATTCCAATATCATCTATGGAGCATGGTAAACAATAGGTACTGAAGGTGGGCATTTTTAAATCATCAGGTCCAGATAATTTGCATTCAGGAGTTCTAAAAGAGCTAGCTGAGGAGCTCAAAAGTTTCAGAAGTATGGAAGAAAGTTAATGTTGTGCCAATATTTTAAAAGGGTAAATGGAATGTCCAGTCCTGAGCCAGATAATAAAGTGACTGATACAGGACCCGATTAACAGAGAATTCAAAGAAGGTAATATAATGCCAATCAACATGGGATTCTGGGAATTAGATCATGCTAAACTAACTCAAAGGTCTCAAAATGTAAATATAAACTGGTACTCATTGTGAAACATGTTTTTAGTGGAGTCTTTCAGGATCTAGTTTCTGAAGGAACTACCCTTTGCTATTCAGTATATTTAATTAATGATCTGAAAGAAAACTTAAATCACCACTCATAAAGTTTGCAGGATTGGTTACTAGTTCAAAGTGATCTGGATCATTTAGTAAGATGGATGCAAGCAACCAATATATATTTTAACAACACTAAATGTAATCCATACAACTAGGAACAAAGAATATAGTGCATATTTGCGAGATGAGAGACTCTATCCTGGAAAGCAGTGACTCTGAATGAGATTTGGGTGTCATTGTGGACTATCAGCTGAACAGGAGCTCCCAGTGCATTGCTGTTGCCAAAACAGCTAATGTCACCATTGATACAGGGGAATCTGCAATAGGAGTAAAGAGGTTATTTTACTTTTGTATTTGATACTGGTGTGACTGCTGCTGGAATACTCTGCCCAGTTCTGGTATCCACAATTCAGGAAATATGTTGATAAATTGGAGTAGGTTCAGAGAAGAACCACAAGAACAGTTAAACAATTAGAAAACATGCTACATAATGATGAGTCAAAGAGTTCAATCTATTTAGTTTAACAAAGAGGAGGTAAAGGGGTTACTTGATTACAGTCTATAAGTACCTACATGGGGAAGAAATGTTTAATAATGGGCTCATCAATCTAGTAACAAAAGATATTATGCCATCCAAGTCTGGAAGCTAGACAAATTCAGACTGGAAATAATGTATAAATTTTAAAACAGAAATTAAGAAATTATTTTGGGGAAGTTCTGCAGCTTGTGTTATAGAAAAGGTCAAACTAAATGATCATAGTGATATCTTCTGGCCTTGGACTCCACGAATCTCTGATCATGTGATAACTGTCAATTGCATTTGTATTGCAGCCACAAAGAGAATGTCAAGGAGACTCTCTCTGCTCTCCATTTTCCATCTTCTGTGCCAGAATAACAAATGAAGCTCCTTCTCTTTTTTTTAAAAATCTTTATAGATAATGTTTGTCAAAAATGTGAAATGTTTTTATTCCACATTTATTTGTGAATGGTGTATATATTTTTAATTGTTCACCTAATACCAATAGCAAACCAATCACTTTATTCAGTTTTTTTAAAATATGAAAGGAATGAGATTTCTCTCTGAAAACTGTAGCAAACTCTTTCCAGCTGTGGCCAAAAGATGAAAAATCACCCTGCTGCAGAGGTCTAGTACAAGGTCTGTGCACCACAGAGACCCTACTTTTGGAGCTTAATCATGACTACAGGCATCCATAACACTTAAGGCATGTCTTTCGAATTATATAAATGATCTACCTCTTGATAGCACTGTTTGGGGGTTTTTAAAAGTGTTTCATGAATAATTATGTTCATAACATGGTTCCTGAGGCCACATCTATACTCTTTATGCAATTGCATTGGGGATTTTCTATTTGCCATGTTACCAACACTTTAGCATACCAACCTAAGGCTTAATTTATACACCTTGCCGGAATGTGACCATTAATCCCACAGTATTTCATGGCACAACATAAGAAGCATCATCTTGTTCAATGGATAATTATGCATAACAATTTCATTGATATTGTGTGGTGTCCCATTTACACACAGGGTTCTAGCACTTCAGGAAGACAGATCATGAGCTTTAACCCTCCAGAATTTAGACTCAATAAATAATTTATCCCTTAATTACCTACAAAGATAACAACAGTTGATATTGTTAGACACTGCACTATACGTACTGCTGAATACAAAATAAATATTGGCTGTTTTCTTAGGTGTTTTTCTTTGTTTGTTCATTTATTTGTTTGTTTTCTAGATAAGTTTTTGATCCAGCAGAAATTTTTCACAATATAAATTTTGCAATATAAATTTATTTATCCATATTTTATTTTTTTTTAAATTGTGAATTAAAGAACTTATCTTAAAATTGTGTTAAAGGAAGCTATTTTCTCATTTCTCCATTATCTACTTAGGAAATTCTATTTTATTGTGAATTTGTCATTTTCCAAGTTTAGGAGGTTCAGAGACTGGAGTAACAAAGGAATACAGTACCTATCACTGAGGGAATATCCTTTCCTTAAGTTTCTTTGAAGGAGAGTTTTCAAGCTTACTTCCTTAACTGGAATGTTTCACAGGAACAGGCAGATGCCAAAAAGCCAAATACCCACAGCCTCAACAAGCAAGGAGCAGATATGCAGGTGGTTGCCACTGGAATGTTATTCAGTCTTGGCAATAGACAACTGTTTCTTCAGGGAGGTTTAGGTATTGGGAATGGGATGCAAAAAGAAAAAGGACTTTTATTCTTCATGATAGCTGGATGAACCTCTTTCCTCTTACTTTGGGGAATATGGACCAACTCTAGCAGCTTCTGGTGATATGTCTGGAACTACTGATTCATGTTGATGATAGCCACAGGATCAGATGCTGCGTTTGACCCTGAAAAGACTAGGATATTGCACTCATAAATCAGAAAGGAGCAATATGATCATCTAGCCTGACCCCTTACACAACAAAGCCCACAGAACCTCACCCACACATTCCTGTAATAAAACCCATAACCTATGAAAGAGTTATTGAAGTCCTCTGATTGTGGTTTAAAGACTTCAAGGTACAGAGAATCCACCAGCCCAATGCTGTAGAGGAAGGTCTATGCCAATCTACCCTGGAGGAAATTTTTTTTCTCAACCCCAAATATGGTAATCAGCTAAACCCTTAGCATGTGGGCAAGAGTCACCAGCTAGACACCCAAGAAAGAATCCTTTGCGGTGAGTCAGAACCTACCCCATCTAACACCCTATCATAGGCCATTGGGTGTATTTATCTCTAGTAGTTAAAGATCAGTTAATTGCCAAACTAGGCTGTCCCATCATACCATCCCCTCCACAAACTTATCAAACTCAGTATTGAAGCCAACTAGATTTTTGGCCCCTACTACTCCCTTTGGAAGACTATTCTACAATTTCACTCCTCTGATGTTTAGAAACCTTCATATCATTTCAGGTCTAAAGTTCCTGACAGCTAGTTTATACATATTTGTTTTTGTGTCCACATGGGTGCTGAATTTAAATAATTCCTCTCCCTCCCTGGTATTTATCCCTCTGATGTATTTATAGAGAGCAATCATATCTCCCCTCAACCTTCTTTTCATTAGGCTCAACAAGTCAAACTCTGTGAGTCTGCTCTCATAAGGCAGGGTTTCCATTCCTCAGCTCATCCTAGCAGCCCTTCTTTGCCCCTGTTCCACTTGGAATTCATCTTTTTAAAATATGAGAGATGATAAATACATACAGTATTCCAGATGAGATCTCACCAGAGCCTTGTATAACAATACTAACACTGTCTCTACTGGAGATAACTCACTTGATGCATCCTAGACTGTGCTAACTTTTTTAATGGACACATCATATTGGTGACCCATAGTATTCCTGTGATCAAAAAATACCCAAGTCCTTTTCTTCCTTTTCCACTTTCAACTGATACATTCCTAGGTTATAGCAAAAACTCTAGGTAATCCCAAAATGTATGACCTTGCACTTTCCACTTTTACATTTCATTCTATTCCTATTACTTCAGTTTACAAGAGCATGCAGATCTTCCTGTAAAATATCCCAATCCTTCTCTGTATTGGCATCACCTCCCCACTTTGTCTCATAGGTGCACTATATTACCACATTCCCACTTTTTGTTCCAAGGTCTGTGGAACTCCACTTGTAACCTCCCTCCAACCTGACTGTTCCCCTTTCAGTATGACCCACTGTATTTCTTTACACATTTCCTTATCCACCTTTCCATTTTCATGTTAATCCCAATTTTTCCCAATTTAACTAATAATTCCCCATGTAGAACCATATCAAATGCCTTACTGAAATCTAGGTAAGTTTGATCCACTGCATTCTCTTTGTCTACAAAACCTGAATTCTCAAATGAGGAGATCAGATTGGTCTGCAATGGTCCACCTTTTGTAAATCCATATTGTATGTTGTTCCACTTTCTGTTAATATAGACATCCTTGACTACTTTCTCTAGCATTTTTTCCCCCAAGACCTTGCATACTATTAAGGTCAAACTATAACATGCCTGTAGTTACCTGAATCACTTTTTCCCCTTTTCTTTAAATTAGGAACTGTATTAGCAAGTTTCCAGTTATGTGACAGAACTCCTGAATTTATAGATTCATTAAAATTTTTTGCCAATGTTTTTTGCACTACTATATTAAAATGAACAATGTATTCAATATGTGTATGGACTCAGAGGGACCTTTGCTTAAACTTACCACCACCACTTCAATCAACCCATCCGTCCCCTTTATGGCATCAAATGACCATGTATATCTGCAGCACAGTTTAGCATCCAACTTATGATATGATGCAAGTTGTTACTGGCCCATTCTCAAAAGTTTTTAAAAGTTTGTTCATCACCTTGATAGATAGTTACTGTATTCCTAGGTGCATAGATTCTTAAGGCACAAAAGGAACATTAAATCATCTAGGCTGATTGCCTATATAACAGAGGCAAAATAATTTCATCAAGTTATTTCTGTATTAAGGCCAATAACTTGTGACTGACTGAAGCATATCTTCTGTAAAGGCATCCAATCTTCAATGAGATGGAAAATCCCACTTCCCTGGGTAATCTGTTCCAATGGTTACAGATTTTAATGTGACATGTTGCAATACCATGTATCTTGAGGTTTATGATAACTTAATGCATCATGACTGCAAATATAAAAGTTCTCAGTCTCTCACATAAGATCTGATTCATTCTATTCAATTTTATTTACACATACGAGTCAATGCATTTGCTACAGAACTAAAGGCCTTAGCAGTTCTAGTATTTTAATTATAACATTTCTGTCCTAGAAATGGGATCTGAGTTGGTTGATTTGTTTGTTCATTTATTTGTTTTTATTCTTCACAAATCTGAGCAGTTGTCAAGGAGAATGAATTTAGTAATAGAAACATTTTGATTAAAGTGAATTTATTTTTGTTTACAGCAGTGTGGCTACATTTTCAATTGAAAGCCACAAAGGGTGAAATTCAGCCTTATGCAGAGTGCCAGCACAAAGCACATATATACAATAAGTTACACTTAAGCCCTAGAAAATACATATATATATACACATATCTCTCTTTCTTCAGGTGACTGGATAGCGTAGTGGTTAAGAGCGCTGTAGTGGTTAGGAGCGATGCCCTTTGATGTGGGAGATTGGGGTTCAAATCGCGGTGGGTACCTGTCTACCTTCCCAGTAGGGGTCCTTGGGCAAAAGACCCCCTAACGCCTCACTTGCCTACCTCAAATATGAGAGTGACATGAACTAAGAGAGTCGTGCCGACTTGAACGTCGCCCGGATTAAGAAGGTCCGCGCCAGATGTTGGGGAGCCAGGACAATCTGATGATAAGTGGGCTACTGGAACAAACCATACAGGGATGAGACGAGAACCTGGAATTGATGGAATGCTACTACAACAGTAGCCCTAATGAGAGGGGATATATGAAACATATGAAGGAACTATGGATGGACAAAAGACCTACATCCCCACTAACTGAGAAACAGCTAGTTACCCAACGCTTCAACATAGTAAAGAGGAAGCTCCTCTCACAACTGGAGATAGACCAACTCCACATTACATCACAGACACAAGAAGAAGACCCAGATGGACAACTACATGTGCAGTCAACACCTGAAGCTGGAACTTCACTGCCACCCCCTCCATTACAGAACACAGCAGCTGATATGAGGCATAAGATCATGGATAAACTAGCTATAGTCAACCCTCGAGACTGATTACCAAGGCTTGTTGGAGAAGTACCATCAGATAGTATGCTAGAAGATGCCAATAGAGCCCTAATGACAATTCCTACTACCACCATCACTGAAACCAATGAACCGGTATACACTACAGCCTCTGTAATCCTGGAGATGCTTGGCTACACGATCAAGAAGAACAGCAGTACATATCCCCCCTGGAAAATGAGGTTGGAGGATAAGATCAAGGCAACTCGGAGAGAAGTTAGCTGGCTGGTGGAACTACAGAAGGGTGTAGAGATTATGGATAAGACTCGGCTACTGAAAAAATACAAGGGGCCTGACTCCATCTGAAGCCCTAGAGACTGCTAAACAAAGGCTCACAGCACTGGCCACCAGGCTAAGGAGATACACTAGAGCAGCAGAGGCCAAAAGGATAAATGCCCTGTTCTCCAAAGAACTATCCAAGGTGTACTCCCAACTGCAGTGCAACAACAAAATAACAGCAGTGCCACCAACAGCAGAAACTGAACAGTACTGGAAAAACATCTGGGAGAAAGAGAAGACTCATAACACCAGTGCAAAGTGGCTGCAGGACCTGAGAAGAGACCACAGCAATCTCCCAGAACAGGAACCAGTCACTATCATAGTAGCAGACATCCAACAGCAGGTCAAGAACATGAAGAGCTGGACAGCACCTGGCCCGGACATGATCCACACCTACTGGCTAAAGAAACTAACAGCAGTGCATGAATGCCTAGCAGCACAGATGAACCCAGCTGCTAGCAGCAGGTTCCCACCCAAACTGGCTAACACAAGGAAGGACAGTGCTGATCATGAAAGACCCCCACAAGGGATCAGCACCATCCAACTACCGACCAATAACCTGCCTCCCCACAACATGGAAAGTCCTGTCAGGCATCCTAGCCGCCAAGCTACAGGACCACATGGGCCAGTACCTGAGCACAGCTCAGAAGGGCATTGGGAACAACACCAGAGGCTCAAAACGCCAGCTACTCATAGATAGAGCAGTCGCCCAAGACTCAAGGTCTAGACAGACCAATCTGAGCACAGCCTGGATTGACTACAGGAAAGCCTACGACTCAATGCCGCACCCATGGATCTGTGAATGTCTGGCGCTATACAAAGTCAACAGGACACTAAGGACCTTCCTCAAGAACTCAATGGGACTGTGGAAGGCAACGCTGGAAGTCAACTCAAGACAGCTTGCACAAGTGGCCATCAAGTGTGGCATATACCAAGGTGATGCGCTGTCCCCGCTGCTGTTCTGCATTGGCTTGAACCCCCTCAGCCAGATAATCACAAGGATTGGGTATGCACAGAAGTTCAAGAGTGGAAGTACAATTAGCCACCTCCTCTACATGGATGACATCAAGCTGTATGCTAAGACTGAACGAGACATCGACTTGCTAATCCACCTGACACGGATCTACAGTCAGGATATTGGGATGTCATTCAGACTGGAGAAATGTGGCCGGATAGTAGTAAAGAGAGGGAAGGTAGTCAAGACTGATGGGGTGGAACTACCAGCAGGCCACATAGCAGACATACAGACCAGCTACAAGTACCTTGGCATCCCACAGTCACATGGGAACCACGATGAGGAGGCAAGGAAGATAGCAACATCCAAGTACCACCAAAGGATAAGACAGGTCCTGAAGAGCGAGCTCAATGGGAAGAACAGGCGCGCGGGGTTTGGTGAGTGTCAAAGCCACAGTCCTGGATGAAACCCAGAGCATCCAGGAATACATCAGTAAGATGGCACCCAAAGATGAGCTGCTGAGAGAATGCCTGAGGCAGCAGGAGCAGACATGGGAGGAAGATCAAGCAGAAGAATTGCCATGGCAAGACAAGACCCTGCATGGGATGTACCATCGACAGATAGCTGAGGTGGCTGACATTGGGAAATCCTACCAGTGGCTGGAAAGGGCTGGACTAAAAGACAGCACTGAGGCACTGATCATAGCAGCACAAGAACAGGCACTGAGCACCAGATCCATTGAAGCAGGGGTCTACCACACTAGACAGGACTCAAGGTGCAGACTGTGCAGAGTGGCCTCAGAGACAGTCCAACACATAGTGGCAGGATGTAAGATGCAGGCAGGAACAGCATACACTGAACGGCACAACCAAGTAGCTGGCATTGTGTACAGAAACATCTGCACAGTGTATGGGCTAGACCCTCCCAAGACCAGATGGGAGACTCCACAGAAGGTCGTGGAGAATAACACGGCTAAGATTCTGTGGGACTTCCAGTTCCAGACGGACAGGCAGGTACTCGCCAATCAACCAGACATCGTGGTAATAGACAAGGACCAGAAGATAGCGGTGGTGATAGATGTAGCAGTGCCAAGTGACAGCAACATCAGGAAGAAGGAGTATGAGAAGCTGGAGAAGTACCAGGGCCTGAAAGAGGAACTAGAACGGATGTGGAAAGTAAAGGCTAAAGTGGTCCCAGTGGTGGTAGGAGCACTTGGGGCTGTGACTCCTAAGCTGGGAGAGTGGCTCCAGCAGAACCCAGGAACGACATCAGAGCTCTCTGTCCAGAAGAGTGCAGTGCTAGGAACAGCTAAGATACTGCGCAGAACCCTCAAACTCCCAGGCCTCTGGTAGAGGACCCGAGGTTGAGGAAGACACATGCCATCCATAGGGGTGAGAGGGGAATTTTTTTCTTATGATTTGAAAGATTAATTTTATCAATGTATATCACTGGGGTTTGTCCCCTTAATTTCATGACATTTTCCTTACACATTATTGCAGTTTTTCATATGGGTGTAATCCCCAAATACAAAGCTTATGAGTATGAGTAGTTCTGTTGATTTTCATCACCTCCTTATTTTTAATAACTTTTTGCTGCTACAAAGAAGTATGTGATATAATGGGCAAGACATTGTGGGGAAAGCATATAAAATATGAAATGGTGATAGAAAACCCCTGAGGAAAAATATTTACATCACAAAGTGTTCTCTTTTCAAGGAATGTTTGAAGTCTTTCATAGGACTCCACATACAAAAATTTTACTGCTTTGTTTCTTTTTTAAATTAATCATTTGAACATTTTTGGGGGCTTCAAATGTTTACTGGGTGATTATTAACATACTGAAGTACTGAAGGAAAGCTCATGAGACTACATATTCACCCTCAGAGCCTTTTTATATTTTATTCTGACAAACCATCAATTGGAATTTTTAATTCAAAACTATTCTCAACTGTTGCCACGTTTTACACAGTATATTATCAAAGTATCAAGTCCTTTGATAAGGATAATTAAACATGCCAAGTTTGTTTCCATAACTGTAAGTCTTCAATTGCTCAGACTTTTATTACGTTACCACACTTAGTTCAGCTTTCCGTTTCACAGCCAAGTCAATGGCAGTGCTCCATCCACTCATACTCAGTTAATTTAACATTTTTAAAGTCAAAATTAGTGATGATGTAATGAAGCAGTGGACACTAGAAAGTGGAGTCTTAAAAAGCTCATGAGAAATAAAGAACAGGATTCTATACTGTCTTTAGACAGATATCTGTTGACATCAAGTCATCAAAGATACGGGACACCAAACAAAAGGGTTTCTCACATCAATTGTTGTCCTTGCTGTGCAGACAAAACAATATTTTAGGGCAACTGGATGAGATAAGTTTTGCCAATATTTCATCACCGAAAGGTTTAATTTTCCAAAGGACCTGAGCAACTCGTGAAGATGCCAAATACCTGCCAATGCAATAGAAGTCAGCAGGGGTATGAGCCCTCAATATCTTGAAGGCTTGAGCTACACCTGCCCTTTGCTAAATGAAGCCAGCCCAGGACCATCCAAAAGAAAGCTTAGGATCAGGTTCTTGGTCTCCTTATTTGTACAATGTATCCTTCTGTGAGACTTTGACTCTTATGCAAGTATCCTCTGCAGACTGTTTCTGTATTTAGCATGAATAATTTGTTCAGGAGAAAATCATGGGCAAGGTGTTTCTGCTTGTCAAAATATGGGTGCGGTATTTATGCTAATCTATTTTGAGAAATGTTTCATTTTGGAACAAAATTCGGAGGAAATATTTATGACCTGATCTAATGCCTATTAAACTTAGTGGCTTCAAATGGTTTAAATTTCAATTTTTCTCACGCTGTAGTATCTGATGAGGAGGGGGGAGGAGGGAATTTCCCCCTTTATCATATTTCATGGTAAATAACTGGCTGATCCTCTTCATCTGCTTCTTCTTTATCTAAGAGGATTGGAATTTTATAGGACTGATGCCCTTGTTTTTGTCATTCGGATATTCCAGCAGAAATTCCGTTTCACAGAGTAAGGCCCTATTTATTTTAGATTTATATAGAAGTTGGCAAATTAAAAGTATTTTGAATAAGGGGTGTAATGATAGCTCAGGAATAAGATTTAGTCTGAGTCTCTGTGCCAATGAGTGCATTAACGCTATTCAAAAATAGTGCATGCAAAATGGCACACTACTGACAGGAGTTGATTATGATGATATCGTAGTGCAAATTTTTGAAAATCAGATACTATAAAAATATACCATTAACTTTATGTTAATAAAATATTTTGCTTGATGTCTTTTAAATTATTCATTTGAAGTAGTCTAAAAATATAAAAGACCTCTTATTATCTTTCAATTTACATGATTACTTTAAGTTCACATTTTTGGTTTAACATAAACAGAGTGTAAAATTCCCATCGAGCTTTTGGGTATTTAAAATGTGTTATTTTTATGCAAGAATAGGAGGCTGTTAGGATTTTAAGCTTGCCATTAGTATAAATATAATTTCAATTTCTGATTTGAAACTATTTTACACTTCTTAGAAATTACCATGTTTACTGATTTGACTCATTATTTCTCCTTTGATTATGAAGGTGCTTTTCTTAAAAACATATAGTTAGTTTAAAAAATTAAAGGTTAAAAAAACTCTTGAACTGATTTAAAAGCCTGATTATAGATGTTCCATATCACTGGTCTGGGACCCAAGGTCACCCTGGGAGAAGATGAGTGATTGAATAAAGTAGTCATTAATTTTTAATTCATTTGAGCCATGTATTAAGTACGGTGTAGTTAATATGATAAGACTCTCCTAACACCTCAAACTGAGCCTGCATGGGATCGGACCATGAGCTGAGCCAGAAGCCTGCATAATTGGTTGCATCAGATGGAAAGGGTCTTTCTTTCATTCCCACATAGACACCTGATTCAACACCAAGCACTTAAATGTATGTCTAAAGCATGCAAGTTGTGCCATTCAGTTGTCTGACGTCAAGAGTATTAAACCCTTCCTTGGCTGGGCAACACTGGAAGAATATATCTTCAATGAACACAAGTACGTGGAGCTCTGACAACAGGTGTGTCTAGATCCCACTATTGTGAAAAGTGCAGAAAAAAAATATCCCTTCACTTTGTGTTGTTTCCAGAAATGATCCGAGTTATTAGTGGCTTCAGCAGAATCTGTCTTCAAGCTAGACTTCTTTGGAGGCCTCGCTGGCTGTAGTTTCTAGCAGTAGTGTAACACTTCACCTACATGCTGGCTTGAATAAGTAGCTAAGTATCTCTTGATTTCCAAGAAAGGGAGAATCATAAAAATAGTCAATTTTAGCATGATTCTAAGACATAAGTAGAAATCATGATGAAATTGTCAAATCTATTTATTATTTGCTATTATTGAAAGAGACTTTGTTCTTACATTTTTTCCTCTTGTGCAGAGGTGTCCTGGGGTTCCAGACCATTTTGTGAGGTTTACGTTGAACACTGATGAAAATCAATACTATCTCTTTACCTATCAAGAGCACCAAAAGAGAAGTTTTCTTTTAAACAATTTGGCTGAGGCCCCCAGCAACTGTTGAGTGACAATGATGTAAAACTAGAGAGACTGGTAAGGGAAACTGTTCAATGGGAGCTTTCTTTGTTTATTGAGGATTCATTAAATACAGATGCTCAGGTCCCACAAAGTTCATAACCACAAGTGTAAAACTTCAAATAGAAGCTAGAATATAACAGCTGATGTCACTGAAACCTCAGTAAGTAGACACAGAGTGATATAAAACCAGTGATTGTTGTAGTCAATGGATGATAAATGTTCTATATTTGAAAGCATACAGTAAAGTATATAATTGCCCCCCCCTTGGGTGTTTACTCATAAGTGACTCCAGAGATTTGAGCTGGTGGCTGGTTCCGATGTTTTTTTAACCAATGACCAAATATCTGAACATTTAAACTTGTGTGCCTAAATTTAGGTACACAAATCCATATTTAGGGACCTAAATCAGTGACCTGATTGTCAAAGACACAAGTCATTACCATATTACTTGAATGTACAGGTACTTCACATGAATCTGGTTGGAAAAAAATTCTTCAAAACCTGTACTTCCAATGGAACATGAGTAAAACATTTGCAAACATTTGTTTTCCATTTTCTTACCAGATTTACTTTAGGCCTCAGGCAGCTAAGCCATTTTTATCCAGGTATCTTATTTTAGATTCAAAAAGGTTGTCAATCAGCTGACCAAATGAAATGGTAAAGCTAAATGGTGTTTTTATTCTTACGGACACACATGTAGCCAAGGTAATATTCCTTTAATGAATGTATACCAGTCAGTTCATATACTTTTTCTATTTGGCTTGGACAGATTTTTTTTTTTCCTGATTGCCAGCTTTGTTCCTGTTATACATCATGTCTGTGTCCTTTGAATGGTTTGGGAGAAAATTTGATGGGTGGCAGGGGGGATGGACAAACATTTTGATACCCTAGTCACTAATTACCCATAAGTAGCTATGAATATTGGATATCCAGCCTGAAACCTTTTAGCAGGCAGCAGTAACTGAACGGGTTAGAATCAGCCCTTTGATACATGAGGCTATGATAAAATCTTCTGGGCATGTTTTCTTTATTTTGAGATGATATAACAAATTGTGATGTCTATTATCAGGCTGTGTCAAATGTAAAGGTGATGTGTCAAAATGACAATCAGCTCACTAGTGTAAAGACTGTGGTTTTCCTTAAATGGCAGTTTGCTTACCTCATTAAAAAAACTACAACCAAAATAACTGAACTAGACAAAGGGGAAAAAAGACGTTCTTTTTCAGTTTTTCACATTTGTATCCAGAATTGGACTAATGGTCCAATCCTTTTCAAACTGAACTGATTTATCAAGTACTTACGCAATTGTGTGATTGCAATTCGTTTGATGAAATGTAACTATGCTATGTGTAACCATAAAATTACAGATTTGCAGCTTCAGAATGATGAATATGCACACAGTAGACATCTGTTCTACTGAGAAGAGGAAGGTTATATGGCATTTCCATACATGCACCTACTTTGTTCTCCCCACCCACCCCCACTGAATAACATGCAGCTCTGCAAAGCATGTACACTATTTGGTGGTGGGGTATAGATTTCATTAATTTCTGAGATATAATTATTTCCTCCATCCCCATGCAATTTACAAAGTTACCTTCCTTCTGATTAAGGAGCATTGGATAGGAATTCCTTCAGAGTTCATCAGTGACATTCATTCAGCCAGCGCGTCACTATGAAATTCGAGCCCCATTTAAAGTCAACAGGAGATTTTCATTAACTTGTAAGGGGCTAGGATTTCATTTGTTGTACTTTTTCTCCTGAAGGACTAACAATGAGGGTTCTTCACTATTCCCAGCCCAGAGAATGAGAAATGAATCAAACACACATATCTCACTATTAATAGTGAAATAGACCTCGAAGTGTGAAATACGCTTTCCTTCCTAAACAGTGGGAGTGCTTGAGTCCCATATCCATCTCTGACCTGTATCAATCCATTGCCTAAGTGGCACCTATTTCATTCCATTAAATAGTTCAAAATTAAGGGATAAATTGGAAAAAATAAATGTGTAATTACATGCCTATTTGGCACAAAATTACTGGCCTGGATGGAGCAAATCAGGTAATCACATGTGCGAATTGCCAAAATTGGTCATTTGTTTATTCATGTACTACACTGGCCATGCCCAGGTGAACATTACATGTAATTGCTCATATTTCTGAAAATCTGCCGCTGAAAATATTAACAAGGAGTCCTGTGGTACTTTGAAAGACTAACAAATTTATTTATCACCTAAGCTTTCATGTGAGAAAATTCCACTTTGTCATATGCTTGAAGATGGGAACCTTACAGAATGGGAGGAGAATAAATGCAAGGATGTGTAAGTCATAAGGTCAGGTCAGAGTGTAGAGGAGATGAAATCATTTGTTTAGATTCAAACAGTGGAAAACTGCATATAGAGGGAGGCGAGGTCAGATCATCTGTTGTAATAAAAAAAAAATCACAACAGGTGATTTGACACTCTCTATACTGTTTTCCACTGTTTGAATCTAAGCAACTGCTCTGATTTGCTGTAACGGTCTCACCTGACCATATGACTTACGCTTCCCTGCATTTATTTTCCTCCCATTCTGTCAGTTCCCCAGATTCAAGCATCTGGTAAAATGGGAATTTTCCCCCACAGAAGCTCATGTGACAAACAGATTTGTTAGTCTTTACTAGTGCCACAGGATTCCTTGTTTGCTTTGCTGAACTAGACTAACATGGCTATGTTGGACCCTGAAAATATTGTAACTTTGTTTATTGTTTTCTCTTTTAAAAAAATTAAATTTCTGTCTTTCTTTTTCTTTTTCCTTGGTCAGGTATCATAAAATATAAGTGCCAGGCCATGAAAAATATTTTTTTAAATGGCATTTGCCTCCTTGAGAGATTCTGAGCTTGTTTTACTGGTAACTATGAAATAGCAACTGGATCTGTCGTGGTTAGATTGCTAGTGGCCTGCCTGCATTGCTTGTTTTTAACCACATGAAATCTCCCCTTGAACTTCTCACTATGGTTCTAAAAAATGTATGCACTATCAGCCACATGAAAACAAGATCATATTTTACTTGCTTATGATGTGAATCCTCATTGTCTCAGCTGGAGGGTTAGTTGCAAACTACAGTTGCTGGTTTGGGTGAGAGAAGGTAGGAATATCATTGGGTTGGAATGGTGAGCTATAATGATGGACCTCACAAAGACATCATACATCTTGGCTTGCCCTCATGAGGTGCTATAATAGCTGATAAGGAGGTCAAGTGGGAAAGCACTCTAATGCCTGAATCCATTACAGGATCAAAATGAAAACTTAGTTTTCGCACAGGTCACCAGTACTAATAAGTCTTAAATGACAAACTTTATCAGTTTATAATAAAAATAGAAAGAAAAAAATACAATTAGAATATTTTCCAAAATAGTCAAGTTTCCTTTTTTTCAGAAGAGTAATTTCTATTTAGAAAGAAGGTCTTTGGGTTAGTGTAATTTCCTGCTCCCAGGCCTGCTCTCGCCCAAATGTAATTTGTTTTTTCACAGGGCCCTGGTTAATACAAAACAAGAGACAACACTGTGGCTTGTTGTTAACAGTTAGTTTCACTGATAAAATTTACATGCACACAGATATAAACTCTAGTCATGCCTCTAAATATATTAAATGTCAAAAACCTCTAGTTAATCCTAAAAGGACTAATAGGCTTACAACACTTGCATGTACATTACAGTTTTGGAAAGAGATTACACATCAGCCTAAATGATAAGAATATGAACATTATGTCTAGTTTTTTCACTGCTCATGAAAGGTGTCCTGTTACTAGCTCTGAAGTTTGCTCTTTTATGTAGAAAAACAAGTACAGCATGGACCTAAACAGTTAAGGGCATATTTTAAAAAAAGCTCAGCTGCCAGTTAGGCACTGATCAAAGTGATCAGTTTTTCAGATCCACTGAGTACTTTTGAACATTTGGCTTCATTTTTGGTGGTGAATAGAACTGGTTGAAAGATTTCCAAAGCAAAGTTCTGTCTGTCAGGAAATGATATTTTGTCACAACCCAACACATTCTGTGGGAAACTCCTGATTTTGATTTAATTTAATTTAGGGAAAAAGTTAAGTATTTTGATATATTCAGAATGGGACAGGTCTTTTTGTGTTTTAAAATTACTTTTATTTTTTTTATTTTATATTATAAAAATTAAAAATAAATAAAAAAGTAAGTCTTGATTTTATAAAGAAAATTTTTCAATTAATGCAAAAGGAAATTTGTTTGCAAATTTTGTTTCTCTGGAAGCGTCAAAATTGCAAAATTTACAATGAAATGGAAATTCTGGGTTTTGCACGGCTCAAGTGCTGAGCGCTTAAAATTATGGCCTTTAGGTCCTTTGAAAATCTGGCCTTGTACTGAAGGGTAACTCTACACCGGCACCAACTCTCTCACAGCTTGGGTCAGCTGCCTTGGGTTCATGGAGCTTGGACTGCTGGGCAAAAATACTGAAGTGTGCAAAGAGTGGAGTCTGGGGTCTCAAAGCCCGAGCTATACCCTGAATTTGTACGATACAGTTTTATCACCCTTACCTTAAGGCCCACAAGTCTGAGTTAACTGACCTGAGCCAGCCTCAGCCATACTGTAGTCCTTTATCTTTTATCACAATCTAAATGTTTTCTCTGAAAGCCAGTTTACTCTGCTGGAAAGCTCCAGCAGAAGTGAGCTTCTTCCTTCCATCCTGACATTTTGATTCATTTGGATCCTTGCCTTCCCACCAGACCAGTTTATAAAACATCGTACACAGTTTTTCCTGAGATCAGCCAAAACAATGAGAAGGCTGGAGTTCAACAGGGAGGTCCTACTGCAATTCCGCAGTCAGCAGGACTAAGAGAATGCTTCATTCAAAAAGCGTGCAACCACTCTTCCCCTATTTCTACTGATTCTCCACTCTCCCCCAATGCTTAAAAATATTGTTACGCAAAAGATCAGGCTTTTGCTTCATGTTTTCCAAGTGGTTTAATTTTTAAAAATGGTAATTACTATTTTGCATCCTCTTCTAAGCCTCCAATATAGGTTACTGGCTTGGAGGAATCAATGGGATGATTCATTATGTCGGGAGATGGGATATTGGCTAAAACAATAGCCAGATCTGCTGTGATAAGGGCTAAGATACTGATCTAGATGGATGAATCACCTTACAAGCAAATAAAATGGCAAACATACCACAAACAGATCGGACATTAATAGGATTTTAGAGTGTGAAATTTCAACATTTGGATCAGCTGCAGAAGGATTTTATTAATTATTATTAACATATGTTGCTGTGATAGAGTCTGATTTTAGAAAAAATGGAAATGAGAAAAATAAGTTAATTATCCCACAACAGCAGACTTGCCTGGCGGGGGGGGGGGGGAGAAGCAGTAGTCTTCATTCTCAATGCATAAAATAAAAAGTGAGAAGATTATGGGCCACATTTTGTCTACATGCACATGTGCATTCTGTGGGTGTTGAATATGCGTAACAGAGGGCAGAATTTGGTCAGTTCATAGATCTGCATGAGTCAGACCATATAAAATAGTCAGATGTAAGAAATTACAAGGTACAAATGTTCTACCTTCTTGATTTCCCCTGTCGGTCTTTCTAAAGGAAAAAAAGTTATAAACTAAAACAAAACCCTTGCTGAATAGAGATTATTGACTTTATTGCTTGTTCTGGGAAAGGAGAAAAAAAAGTTGTAGTTCAAAATGTTAAAGTAAACCTTTCTGGGGAGTAACTCTTGAGTGAAGGCATAGCCTCAATTTTTGCTTCCCCAGTGTCTTGCCCCCTGATTTCTATTTAAGTGACTTTGGGATTGTAAGGTATTCACCCAGCGGTAGTTTGCTGTTCAATGTTAAAAAATTATTTGCCTTCCAGCCATAGGGCTGGTAGCTTTATTCTTCTTGTACAGTGATTGTTCAACTCTGACATTTATGGCACAATTCTGCTTCCATCCAGATTCCTCTATTTGTTATTGATTTGTATTTTATCACACTTATTTTAACACAGTCTTCCATATTCATTTACAAATCCCCTGAAATTAGCCAAGAGTCACAGTCCTATTTTTTTGCACATAAATTGGACGTTTACAAGTTGCTGAAAGGCTGCACCGACTATGGGAAAAGATGTAATCCAAGCTCTAATCTTATGAGCATTCATCTGAATTACCACCTTCCATAAACAATGGAAGCACCTTGTCTATAGATTTCTGGGTAAACTTTTAAACAAAGATTCTCCATTGCATTCTGGCTTCTTTACACTGCCACAGCAGTGAAAAGGAAAAAGCAAATAGCCAGATCTTGAGGTGTTCTTCATGGACTTCCACCATGTGGCAATTCATATTCTCAGCCTTGTCATCAGGAGCACAGGCAGAAAGTCCATGACTGGAATGTTCTGCAATCCAGCTGTGCTCTGCTGATGCATGATCCCTTACTGTAACCTCTGCCAGGTTTTAAATAGTACCAAATCTGTCTGGAGAATCTGGGAGCAGTAACTGGCTCTCTCATATTCACTGCCCCCCCCCCCCCACTTTTGCAGTTGGCAGAAGCTCAGCAGACAATCTAGGATTTAAAGTGTTTGTTTATGAAATATTTATAGACGTATTTGGTAGAGCCTTTCACTTTCCAGGAGGGTGTGGGGTTGTTCCCCCCTCGGCCCCTCCAAATCTAGCTCAGGTTAATAATGACCAAAAGTTGTTCTACTTTGATGATCAATGTTATGTAGAGACCAATATAAAATGCTTGTAGTTCAAGTCTCAGTTGATAAGGGTTCTACTGCACAAACCACCATCCTTTTTGGCAGTGTTAGGAAACAGGCAAAGAAATGATTAGGCAAAGAGAATGAACTTCCTCTAGCTCTGGATGTTATCCTTCTCTCACTCCAAGGAAATTAGGACAAGCTACATTCTTTGCTCATCGATACACAGAGCATGCTGTTTGGATTTCTGAGGTCGAGGCTGATCACAATGATAACACCTTATCACTGTACACTACATATAAAAATATTTTTGTCACACGTTTTACTAGCTGTCCAACATTTGGCTCATATATAAAGATAAAAAGACAAGAAATTACTGATTATCTACAATTTTTTATCCTGTTTTAAATAAATCACAGACTCTTTTCTTCAAACAATGTAGAGGATTAACCTGGTAAAAGGAGAAATTTTTACAGTCACTTATAAACCAAGGCACATAGCCTGGCTTGTGTGTTTTGGAAAAGCTTGAGATATACTGGCAAAAGATCAAAGCTCATATGGAAGCTTAATATAATTTGCCATTTTTATGTTGGCTTCTGCCTCATGCCTATTGAGAAGAAGTCACTGATTGCTGCTCTAAAGGAAAGTAATAGCCATTCCCTGTGAAGCACAAATTAACAGTAAGATGCAGAAAATATTGGAATTCAGGTTGAATGCCACTGAGTAAGAATAGCTGAATAACATACAGAATGTTTGCATGAATAAGAATTACTTATCAGTCTTTTAACTTAAGGCAGCCTATGCTGTGTAAATTAAAACAAAAATGACAGCTTTTTTATAACAAAATTGGAATTGTGTTAGTGCACTGTTAGTGTTTCCTAAGAGTAGACAATAAGGTAAAAGGAAAATCTTTTGAGCTTAAGCCCATCTGAAGACTGTGCATAAAAAGGGTGCATGAAGAGAACAGATATTTGAGAATCAGCACTGAGGCAAATGAAAAAAGATCAGAGGAAGCAGCAGTAAAAGGGGCTTGAGGACTTAGGAGAATTAGGTGAAAAAATGTCTTCAGAGTGCAACATTTGTCTCAAGAATTTATGATTATTTTCAGCTAATGTCTCTATTAAGAGCTCTTTGCAATGCAAAGTATTTAGAATCCTCACTGTGCATTTCCTGCTAGCATTTTCTGTGATTTGGTTCTTCATTTCTAAACAATGAAGTACCAAATACAGCTCCCTTGTAGTGTTTCATATAAATTGACACTAACAGTACTCAGTAGAATTTTCCTCAAACTAATATCCTCTTTCATAGCTTGCAAAGTTCACCAGAAATAAAATTAATGGTTGAGAATGCAGTAGCCATTTTAAGAAATTATATAAAGGCTTGTAGAGCTCCCTGCAAATAACCATTTTGTGGTTTCTTCCTCAAGACAGTGTCTCAAGTTTCCATGTCTCCCCCAGTAAAACCACACATATGATTTAAACTGGTCAAAATGATTCTTTCATCAGAAAGATAGTGAAATGGTGTGTGTCTATCCCAATGGGGGCAGAAGGGTGAGAGGAGACAGGGGGTATGTGCAGGATTTATGTGAGAATATAAGAATTTATGTAAGAATATAAGAATGGCCATAGTATGTCAGACCAGTGATCTAGCTAGCCCAATATCCTGTCTTTTGACAATGGCCAATGCAAAATGTTTCAGAGGGAATGAGCATAGCATGCAGTTAGCAAATGTCTGCTCTGTGTTGTCCACTATCAGCTTTTGCTAGGAACACCCAGAGCGTGGGGATTGGATCACTTACCCTTCTGGTTAATAGCCTTTGATGGACCTGTCATCCATGATCTTATCTAATTCTTTTTTAACCCCATTATAATTGTTTAGCCTTTACAACATCCCCTGGCAACAGATCTACAAGTTAACTGTGCATTATGTGAAGAAATACTTTCTTTTGCTTGTTTTAAAAATGCTGCCAGGTTTTTGTCATTGATTGCCTTTGCTGTATAGCAATAGCAAAAACAATTGCCAAAGATATATAGAAAAAAACATATTTTTTTTCTAAACCTTTGGAGACCCTGTAGATTGTGATAGCTGCAGAATATTGTTGCAGAACTTAATTTTGTGATCCCGGTGCCTATTGTGCCATTTGTCAGAAAAATATATAATTTTTGTTTTTACATAAGAGATAAACCTGACTATTTTAAGTAACCTGTTATATGAAAGAAAAGACTTATGGGCGCCATAAATTTGTTTATGAAGTAATTCTCTTTTGAATTATAGGCTCATAGTTTTTCTCTGTCATTTGAGTTTGGTTAAGTATAGCATGGCCACCGAAGGCACCCTGTACTTTCTGTTAGAGACAAAACTGTCTTTCATATGCCATTTTGAAATCTGACCACTTGCTGCCTTGTTTCATTGGGAGGGAATCACAGAACCATGGACAGAAAAGTGAGTTATGTGCATATGACATATAAGTACCATTAACACATGCATAAAATAGTCTTTAAAAGTCCCCTCTTCAGGACAAGCAATTGTTTACATTCCCAGAATAGTGGGATAGGGTAATCCAAAATAGTCATTAGTAGCAGGACCAGATTATCAAAGGGGCTTCAGCCTTGGGCCCCAGCCAGAAAGGGGGCCCTGGACTCCAGCCCCTAAAACCCCTGCAATAATCCACCCCCGCTGCCTGGCACAGCACTCCTGCCCTGCTGGCAATGCGGTGGGGAAGTGGTGGGTCTTGGGCCCTGGGCCAGAGGCTGGGCTCTGCATTCTGCCCTGTGCCTGGGCCGGCTGTCTCTCCCCCAGGGTGAGCCAACACCTGCTTGCTCCACCTGGTGGGGGCAGAGCTGGCTGGCTCGCAGTTGGTGAGGCCTCCACCACTCCCACTGTGGCCTTCTACGGCCCACTGCGTGCCAGTTGGTTCCCCAGCCCCTGGGCAGAGTGGCTAGAGCAGGGTCAGAGCAGGAGCACCATCTGGCCCCAGCACCCCCCCCCCCGACAACGTGGTGGGCAGGGGCCACCCTCTGTGGCCCAGGTGCAGGGGAGGTCCATGGTCAGGGGTAGCCAGGTCCCCTGCAGTGGGGGGGCAGCCTGGAGCTCCCGGCAGGTTAATCTGGCCCTGATTAGTAGCTTAAATTGAAACTGTTCTTGAGAGCTTTATTTGGTATGTGTCACTGCTATTATAAGTATTTACTGTACTATTGTTAGTGTATGCAATGGGAAATTGGTGCTGTTAGTTAATAAGCCTATTTTTAGGGAGAAAGACATGCTATATCTGTCCTCCAGGCTCATGTACTCTGTGTGGTTATTTATGGAATACATTCTGTTATTAAATTTAGAAAATCAATACACAGACTTTTTTTCAAGATACAGTATTTATTTGTTAGTAATCAAAGAAACCCTGGGGTCGTATCTTCAACTTCTATAAATCGGTGTGGAGATATGCTGATGAGCACCGGTTCAAGATCTAGCTTTGTTTCTGAGAAATTACCAGTAGCTTTTCCTCTATTTCTCTGAAGCTTTCTCTAAAAATGCAACAAAAGCCTTGCTTAAAATGCAAACAGTTTTTTCCTAAACCTGTTTGGGTTAGAGGTGTAGAGGCTTTTTAAGAAAGTGGTGGTGGAGAGGCAGTGAGATACTGTGCTAATGGATGGAATCCTCTTGCATCTGCTAAGGATCCCAGTTTGTTTCTTTCTTTTAAAATCAGTCTGTGTTTTGCAGACTCACTGACAAGCCACCAGAATCATCTTGTTCTGGATGAACTTGATGTATTTTCAGAAGCTCCCACTTCTCTCCATTTCCATTTTCTTTTCTTCTTGATTTTTCAGTTTTTCACCTGGTTTAGATCTTACTGAATACCCTAAAGAGCATCTGTTCTTGTTACAGTGTTGCAGGCCCTCAAGCAATACTACCAGCAAAAAAGAAATATCCTAGTAATAATGACCATAAATACTGTCCTGTGCTACTGTGAGCCAACTGTGGAAAAATCTGCATTAACAGTGTGAACACTGAATAATTCCATAGATGCTAGATCTGGGAGTTGGGGGGAAGTGGAGGAAGGAATGTTGCTGCAACCCCGTTAACTTGGGGTGGTTTATATTATATACAGGGTCTGTCCTTTGTTTCAATGACTCTTAGCACTCCTGCTATAAAATTTTTTCCAGCACCCCTACTTACTTCCCACTTAACATGATTATCTCTACACAGTGTCAACTGTGTTGAATAACTTTATAGCACACTCTATTCTAAACAGGCCTGCTGATGGTAGGTAGGCAAAGGGGATAATCACCAGGAGGCCCGGCAATTTTAAAAGGGGCCTAAGCTGTGGGCAACAGAGTTAGCACTTGCTCTTCAGAAGGTTTTTTTACCTGTCCCACATCTTCTGTCTATGCCCCCTGCCTACAGTACACTTCCCTTCTCTTGTCCACATACCCTTTTCCCAGTTTGGCCTTCCTGCATAAGCATTGCCACTCTCTGCTTGTCTTCCTCGTCATGTGCCTTCTTTCCCCACACCCTCACTCCAGACCTTCCATCTATTGCTTAATGCCTGGGAAATGTGAAAAAAGAGAACAGGGACAGTGATGGGGGGGGGGGGCAGACACAAATAGGCCAAGCTAGGGGTCTTGGGGAGGCCATGGGTGGAGCTTTGACCAGAAGGGATAGGGTGTGGGACGAAGGAATGGGACTGTTCTACCCTGGGCACTTGAATTCCTGTGGCAGGCCTGATTCTAATCCAGTAGCTGTTGCACTCCTAGGCATATAAGAGATAGTGTACATACAGGTGTGCAGAGTCAGTGTATGCTTCTCAGTCATGTATGTCAAAATAGGTTGGCTGCTGTGTGTCTCTGTTGCTATAGTAAAAAGATATCTTATTCTTCACTTAGTCTTTAAATAGCTTTATGTCTTAATTTAGTTATATTTTATGATGGTAATAAGAAAGTTTTAGACTTGGTTAAAGTCAGGTTGATTAATTGAATAAAATCTATTCAAGTCTCTACTTGGAAATACCAGGCTAAAACACCAGCATAACAAAACTAACTTAACAGGGGGGAAAGGGGCGGGGGGCGGCTTAGGCTGGTATTATTCATTAGTTTTCATCCATATGGGTTCTAAGGCATTTATGGTTACTAGTTAACTTTTTAATAAATTCATTTTAAAAATCAGCTGCTTTAACTGTTCATTTAAAAGTACATATTTGTAGGGTCATATCATAGTTGTATATCCCTCTTCAAAATACATTAACTGGCATTCAGTATGCTCAATTCACATATATAATATAATCTCATAAATAAGCCCTAGTCTACATTTGCCACACTTTTCGGCAGCAGTTGACGGGAGATACCCAGGGTATGTAAAATACCTTGCATATTTCCCATCGCCTTACTAATGCCCACTTACCTTCCCCTACACACTGCTGTGCCATTGGAGTTGTTATTGCGAACTTCAGAATGATTGAGTGGTCTAAGAGTGCACTGACATCAGTATAGACATAGCCTAATACTGGATTTACTTTCTATATAGTGATAAAGCAGATATGAAACACCCATAATTGTTTTCTATTACAGTTTTTGTATTTAGGGCCTGATTTTTAAACAGGCTAATGAGCATGAAAAATGTGAACACAATTACTGCAACACCATGTGCAAACCAGGTAACTACAGGTGCAAATCACAATAGTTACCTGTTCAAATGCATAATTTTCTAGTTTGCATGGACAGGCACAGTAATTGTCCATTCAAATTAGGGGGAGGAATGTGCATGCATATTGTTTATCTACCTTTCAAAAAAAAAGGGGGGGAGGGGGCTAAAATTGAGTTATGCAGCCTGACTCTAAGGAGATAAAAAGCGTTATATCCTCTTTCTGAATCACATAGTTCTATCTAGTTCATGTAAAGGTTCAGCAGAAAACTCATGAAGCCCTTTAGTTCTTGTGCAAAATGTCACAAACTGAATTGTTTTTTGCAAAAATTTTAATCAAAATCAGAACCCCAGACATTCAATTTTTTTTTTTTTTTTTTTAAAGAAAGAAGGATATATTTTAGCTGTAGATCATTACTGGAGAATATTGTAGGTTTGGGGTTACTGTATGTATAAGGGCAAATATTGAACCGTGTCTCCATATTTAGTTTCCAGAATTCCTTGACTCAAAGAAGCTAACTTACTATAGCCAATTAAACTTCACTTGTTCAACAGGTGAAAGGGGGAGAAGAAAAACCATCAAGAAGCTACCTAGTAACAGGAGTAGATGGATGGGAAGGGGGAGATGCAGAGCAAAACAGCAGCTGCAAAAGCAGCTGTACTTTCTGCAAGATGCAGAGTTTCACCAGACCCATCAGTGTTTCCCATTATATATACATAATTAATACATTCATTATTTTTAATTAATAATGCATATATAATGGGGAATACTGGTGGAACTGATGATGACTCTGCAACTGGTACCTATTCTGAATGTATATATATCTTCTTCTTCTTCTGTATTCCCATTATATGAAGAAATCCATTTCAAGTCAGTAAAAAAAAAAAAAAAAATCCAAAAAACTTCTACACTGCATTAACATTAAGGCATGATTACTGAAATTGTTAGTAATGCTGCAAGTCATTGCTTTCTTTACTGTGAGTAGTGTGTTCCTATAAATAAATGAATAAAGTATAATTCTAATCTAAACAAAGAAAAGAGAGGAAAAATCTGGAAGCCTGATTGATTTCTGTTCTGTTTTTTTCCCCCACCACAGAAACTACAAATTAATTTTGTTTCCTTTTTCCAGTTCCTTGCCAGTGCCCGAACAACACCAGAGGGATCCTGAACGAACTTGTGAGTAAGTAATTAACATTCAGAATCTTAGTATTCAGACACCTTTTACACTTTCTCTTGCTTCCAACTAGCAAAAAATTTTCCAAACAAGCTTTTAATTAACAGGTGAGTTTAATTGATATGTAGGTTGTCTCTGAACAGAAAGGACCTTAGTGAGGAGGAGGGGAAAATTCCATCATACTCACTCACAGTTGAAGACCATTAATTCATTTGCACCTGGGTGTTTTGAAGGACTCAATTTACTATAGGGAAGAAAGGAGGCAGAAAATCAAAAGGTTGGAAAGCAGCAGAGAAGGAAGAGTTCTACTATAATTGAGTATGCTTAGCAGAGGAATTTTTAACTTTTACCAAGTTCCCCAAGGAAGGCAATGCTATAGCATTTCCAGTAATGCTTTCTTCCAAGACAGTCATTACAGGTAAGAGCTTGTGCACACTATCACTAACTTCAGTAAACTTACATTGCTCAGGAGTCTGAACAAGCCACCACCCTGCGCAACATAAATTAAACCAACCTAGGCACCAATATGCACAGCACTGTACTGGTGGGACATGCTCTCCCACTGACATATCTACCCCCTGTTGCAGAGGCAATTTTATTATGATAACAAAAGAGCTCTCTCTCTTCTGCATAAAGTGTCTCCACCATATGTAGCTGCAGAGATTCTAATGTAGACTAATCTTAAATAATTATTGTGCATTTATGAGATATACTTGGTAGCACTCATATAGTTTTATGACTGCTTTTAAGGTTGGGTTTATTGTTTACTGAATGAATGTTGTCAGCCTTTTAGCTACTCACATATTCAAAACAGGTAGGTAATGAAAATATCTAACCTAAGCTTGTATCTACAAAGGATTCTTGAGAAATTAGTGTCACAGCCTACAAGGCACCCCCCCAAAAATAATGTACAGTATAAGTACTAATCTGGATCTGGCTCATTATAGGCAATCCTCACATATAAGGGTCATTTTCATGTAAGCAAACGTGTACGTCATTTGATCAAATGAAAATATCATTGTGACTAATGGGATGACTCTTCTGTCACTGTGTCCCATGATGCAATTGTGGATCTGCTAAATATATGGTTTTAAGGGATTGTTTGTTTGCTTACTATTAGTTTTAGAGCTGTAGAAACAAATAGGGAACTAAAATTTAAAAGAAAAGAGGAAATGTTAGCTGGTATATTATTCAACTCCTCATCTGAGGTAGCAACATATATGCATTATATGAAAGAGAAAGGAGCATCATAATGTATAGAATGAGAACTTCTTAAATGTGGAAAGTCACTGTGTTTTTGAATAGGCTGTCTCCCTTTCTGTTTATTTCTGGAATTACTGAGTATTTGTGGTATTTATTTAGTTCTGTTTTTCATTGTTGGCTTCAGAAGGTAGCCCAAATAATCAGGAATGCTTGTAACAAATAGCTTCATATGGGTAAGTAGCTAAATGTTTACAGAAACTGGACAGTATTATCAAGATGTCTGCTCATTTCTAGCAGGCATCCTGCTTACACTGTTAGTGTTATGGGTTCTTTTTGTAAACTAGGAACAAAATCTGCACCCGATCTGTCATATGCAATATGATTATCATTGACATAAATGGTTTCTGTATGATTAGTGCCCTATCGGACATCTTGCTGCTTCCTTATGAGGGCTCACCTGTGCCACCTTTACTCCTGTTGCTGAGCATATATTGCCATATGCAGTCCTATTGAATTTACTCATGGAGATCTAATTAAGTGGTCACCAGGTTAAGAGTTGCACTTACTTTAAGAGCTTATTCTAAATGGTCTATGCATGCCTATGCATGAATATTTAGAAATTATTGTTTTGGTATTAAAACAGCATAGCTTGTCTCCAAGAGTATTTAATCTATCTTTATAAATAAGTGGACTTTCTAAAACAATGATGTCCCCATTTATCTTCTCTGAAAGATAATATTTCACTATCAGGTGCACCTATCATAATAAACCATTAAAATGACTCCAGCCTTTCAATGTATTTTTAGAATTTCATATTTCACCAAATGTTGCTATATATAATTCATAGGAGGGGGATGTGATGGGATATGACATTTATCTCATTTGTAAAGAGAGGCCAAATAACTCCCAGCTGCATATCTTCAAATACATTATAATCATCCTCACTCACCAGCTTTTATTTTCTTATTTCTCGTCACTTTAATTTATGTTCTGTTAAATATTAATACTTTTTTTGGGAAACCTTAGTGATAGAACTGCAGATGTTTACAGCTTTATCACAGCACAAGGAAGTTTGAGGTTTTTATGCTTTAAGCCAGGTGTGTGTTTGAAAGGCAAATTCATACTGGACATAGAACTCTAAGTAGGAGAAACAGTAACCTTGAAAGTAGTAGGATAAACTGTTAGAATTTTTGCTGGAAGATAACTTGTACTCTCCAGATATTTAAGCTTTATCCCTTTTCTATACAGGATGTAACGTTGTCACTCTGTTTCAGAATTCTCATAGCTGGTTGAGATGGCAGATCCCCTTTTTTCTCTATGGGTCAGTTGCTAGCAGGTGACGTCTCTCATATAACATGTTTCTAATTTTGGGTTCTGTTGATGTTGCTAGGTGATGATTTTTCCAGAGAGCACAGTGGTAAGGAACCTGGTTATTAATTCGTTGAAAGTTCGTTGGTATGGGATGTAGTGTCCACCTGTGGAAAGATCATTGAACTGTAACTCAAGGAAAGCTAGATTTTATTACTAGTTCTGCTACTGGCATGGTTCATGTTGCTGTGCAGTCAGTGCCTCAGTTTCCCCTTCTGTCAAATGGTGATAATGAGACTTCCTTTGTAAAACACTTTGAAATCTATTGATATAAAGTTCTACATAAAAGAGACAAGTATTATTATTTATTAATTTCAATGGTAATTGTTCTCAAAAGCACTTAGAACTTCTCTCCAGGCACCTATCTACATCTTTATGTGCCTAATGGACATCTGGCTGAGTGAGGCTGCACAACCTCCTCGTTGATGCAAGTTGACTTGCTCCTGTTACACTGCTGCATGAGTTGGTGGTCGTGGGAGGTATGACTGTGACTAGTTGGACATGGAGAAGTTTCTCATGCTGTGGTAAATCTGAAAGTAGCCATCAGGTGCTTGAGTTCCAGGATGGAGCTAAGATGGGGCTGGCATTAGACTGACCTATGTGCCTCTGGGGAGACAAATGCTTGATTGCTTTGCTCTGTGTTTAGTTTTGGTCAGTCTTGCTCATTGAGGTTCTGAATGTGATTGCCATGCTTCACGCCACAGCAAATGAGCTGGATCCATGTCCTTACTGCTCCTCCTAGGCCAAAAAGGAAAGAACTGCAGTGAATGAGTGACAGTACCAATGTGAGAATTCTTGAGTTCCTGGTCTAATGCTCAGATCAGGACATGACACCACGTGCCATTTTAATATTGTTATTTCTAGTCTGTATTTTCTACAGTTCAATTGTAACTTAAATGAATGTAGTGGTAACAAAGAGCACCCTTCAGCAATCCTGGAGACTGAAGCCTTTCAATTTATCTGCAGAACAGATAGACTGTGTATAAGGCTTTCTATGGCCAACTAGCAGAAGTTTCCAGATCACAGGCCTTGATTCTCGTGGGGCACTTCAATTACCCTGACATCTGCTGGAAGGGCAGAAGTTTTAGGAGAGTGTTGAGGACAGCTTCCTGAAGGAACCAACTAAGGGTCTTGCTCTTCTTGACTTGCTGCCCACAAACAGAGAAGAATTAGTAGGGAAAATATAAGTGGACAGCAACCTCGACAGCAGTGACTATGAGATGGTAGAGCTCAGGATCCTGATCAAAGGAAGAAAGGAAAGAAGCAGAACACAGACCCTGGACTTTAGAAAAGCAGACATTGGCTCCCTCAGGGAACTGATTGGCAGGATCCCCGGAAGGTTAATCTGAAGGGGGAAGGAGTCCAAAAGAAACTGTACTAAGGGCACAGGGAGATACCATTCTGATGTGCAGAAAGAATAGTAAATATGGAAGTTGCCCACTGTGGCTTGGCTTAGAGAACTCTAAAGTGAGCTGAAACACAAAAGGGAAGCTTACAAGAAGTGGAAGCTTGGATTGATGACAATGGAGGAGTATAATGATATTGCTTGGGCCTGCAGGGATAAAATCAGAAAGGCCAAAGGGCAATTGGAGCTGCAGCTAGCAAGAGATGTGAAGGGCAACAGGAAGGGGATCTAGAAGTGTGTCAGTAACAAAAAGAGGATCAGGGATGGTGTAAGTCCCTTAGTGAGTGGGGCAATCAACTTAGTGGTGGATTATATGGAAAAGGCTGAAGTACTCAATTTTTTTTTTTTAACCTCAGTCTTCACAGGCAGAGTCAGCTCCCAGGCTACTACACTGGGCAACACCAGAATGGAGAGAAAGAGAATGGCCCTTAGTGATGGAAGTTCAGCTTAGGGACTACATATAGAAGCTGGATGTACACAAGTCTATGGGGTGGGATGAACAGCATCCAAAGATCCTGAAAGAGTTGGCTGATGTGATTGCAGTCAGTGGCCATTATCTTAAAACTTGTGGAGATTGAGGGAGGTCCTGGATGATTGGAAAAAGGCAAATGTAGTAATAGTAGCTATCTTCAAGGAAGATAAAAAAAAAAAAAGAGGATCTGGGAAACTACAAATCAAACAGCCTCACTTTATTCCCTGGAATAATCACGGAACAGGTCCTCAAAGAATTCACTCTGAAACATTTGGAGGAAAACAGTGTGACCAGAACAGTCAGCATGGATTTAGGACAGATTGTGCCTGACCATCCTGATTGTCTTCTATAATGAGATGACTGGCTTTGTGGATGTGGGGATAGCTGTTGATAGACCTTGACTTTAGCAAAGCTTTGGACATAGTTTCCCACCGCATTCTTGTCAGCAGATTAAGAAAGAATGGTTTGGATGAATGGACCATAAGGTGGATAGAAAGCTGGCTAGATCATCAGGCTCAGTAAGTAAGGATCAATGACTCAATATCTAGTTCGCAACCAGTAACAAGCAGAGTGCCCCAGGGGTTGGTCCTGGGGCCAATTTTGTTCAACATCTTTTTTAATGATCTGGATGATGGGATAGACTGCGTGCTTAGTAAGTTTGCGGATGACACCAAGCTGGGGGAAAATGGTGGGTACAGTGGAGGGCAGGGACAGGATTCAGGGAGACCTAGACAAATTGGAGCACTAGGCCAAACAAAATCTCATGAGGTTCAACAAGGACAAATGCAAAGTCCTGCACTTAGGGCAGAAAAATTCCATGTACTACTTCAGGCTGGGGACTGACCAGCTAAGTAGCATCTCTGTACAAAATGACCTGGGGGTTATGATGGGAAGCTGGATATGGGTCAACAGCGTGCCCTTGTTGCCAAAAAGGCCAACAGCATATTGGGCTGCATCAGTAGGTTTGTTGCCATTAGATTGAGGGATGTGATTATTCCCCTCTATTTGGCACTGGTGAGGCCACATCTGGAATATTGTGTTCAGTTTTGGGCTTCCCACTGTAGAACAGATGTGGACAAATTAGAAAGAATCCAGAGGAGGGTAACGAAAATGATTAGGAGGCTGGAGCATGTGGCTTACAAGGAGAGAGTGAAGGAACTTGGCTTGTTTAGTTTGCGGAAGAGAAGACTGAAGGGGGATTTGATAGCGACCTTCAACTACTTGAAGGGGTGCTCCAAAGAGGAGGCAGCTATTCTATTCTCAGTCGTGATAAGAGGACAGAACAAGAAATGGTTTCAAGCTGCAGCTGGGAAGGTCTAGGTTGGAGGTTAAGAAAAACTTTCTCACTAGGAGGATTGTGAAACACTAGAATGGGTTACATAGGGAGGTGGTGGAATCTCCATCTTTGACACTTTTAAGACCCGGTTGGATAAAACCGTGCCTAGGATGATTTAGTGGAAATAGTCCTGCTTTTAGCTGGGGGTTAGACTAGATGACCTTATGAGGTCCCTTCAAGTGCAAATATTCTGAGTCCATGATTCTATGACTTAAGCTTCTAAGTCATGAAAGAATTTTTGAAAATCATTTCCTTTATGCTGTGCTAGTTTTTAAACCCTGTATTTGGTTGGTTGGATTTTATTTTTGTTTGTTTTTATTCTTCCTCTCTCAGTGATCCTCTGTGGCTGCCATTCAGTTTCTGAAATCCTTACTGCCAGGTTGACATCATGGTCCAGTTAGTCATTTGTGGTCATTGCCCTGTCAACAATCACTGAAGCATTACAGTGTTCATCTCCTTTGTATGTCATGCATCATGGAAAAATCATGTTTGAGATCTTGTCTGGATGATAAAACATTTTGAAATCTCTCTGTGCACGTCATCCGGTCTGAGAAAGTCCTTTTACAGAGCAGGGGAGAAAAAAAAAGTGTGATACAGAGCTTTCTGTAACAGCTAGATGAAGATCTGCTGAAATCAGCGGGAAAAATCCCATTGACTTTAGAGGTGCAGAATCTGGTCCCTATTCTGTACTGTATTTATTGCCTTCTCTCTTTTTTTAAAATATGTTATATTATCTTACTTGACCGTCCTTGTGTAGAACTAAATAATAATCCCCTCTCCTCTTTCTGCTTTATAATTTTGAGTCCTAGAATCAATGCAGCATTTCATTCCCTATTCTATGGTTTATTTTTGCATTGCATTTCTGTTGCCCTCTGTGATGAGAACAGCTGTATGCCTAGGATTGTGATTCTCATGGCTCCTTTTGGAAAGGCAACTTTGCATTGTGTGGGGGTGAGCAAGGAAACGGCAAGAAAAAGAACTGGGCAATTTAGCAGCTGTGGCTGTGTCATCCAAACTAGAGAGGAGCTGCAAATATGTGTTATGGATATGTAATAGTGGAGGAATGAGCTAGAGGGAGAGGGAGTGAAAAGGTGGGCCAAAGGAAGGAATTGTAGAGCTGATTAAATGCAGTTGGCTGTGTTGCAGGATTAAAACATTGTCCTCCTTTGATCACTAAACTGATCCCAATGTACTACTTCAGTGGAGTGTTTGGACCAAACAGTTAACAAAATATAAATTGGGGGCAGAGATGGGGCTGATCTGGTGCTTAGCATTACTATTCTGACTTTCTTTTTTCTTTTCTGTGTCTTTTATGTTATTCAGCTCCATCCATTAGATCTTCTCTAGTCTTTGAAGTCCTACCTGGCATGTTCTTTTTTCTTCAAAAAACATTTTTTGCTTATCTGTAGATTCACAGCTTTGTTGCTGCTCTTATGTTGATGAAGCATTTTCTCAGAGTTGTGTTTATTTTCATTAATATGCCATTCTGGTCCTATTGCTTCTGTTCTGAATGTTGTTCTAGTTCTTAGCAGTCTCTTTTCACCATTGCTTTTAGCATGTCCAGTCCTCCTACATCAGCCCTTTGGAAAGTTTAATTCCTCAATTCTTCAATTGATGCTATCAGGGCTATTTGTGTTAGTAGGCACAGCCAAAGAATTATAACTTGTGTGCTCTGTTCCGCTTCATGCACATGTTTATTAGTGAGTTAGTAATGTTGTAAGAAGTTGCATCAGCCATTCCCCGAAGTTGTGTACAAAAATTACTGTGTAATAATTTAAAAATATTTTATCTAAAAATAAACTTTCTGCTTATGAACTTTTATTCTCTATGCACAGCAGGAGGTTTTCGCTTGCTAACAGAAACTGTTAAACAAGTTACTACTTACTAGTCTGGGCTATTTTCAGATTTTGTGGAAGTCTTATAAGTTGCAAAGTGCTATAGCTAAATGCTTAAACATACTTTACAGGCCACTGGAGATTTTATTTTAGCATTTCTAAAGTTTGTGTTCAACAAAAACCCACTCCTATACTTCTGCTCTTATTCACATTCTTTCTTTTCAAAGTTGTTTTAAATATTTTTTTCAAAAGTGATGGTCATAACTTCAAGCCCTCCTCCTAATATTCAAGAAACTCTTTATTCCTGAAGTGTTCATTTTATTTGTTTCCATGAGAAAGCTATCAAAGCAGTAAAGAAAATAAAGGTTACAGAAGTGATTTAAAGATTCCGCAGAACAACTTGTGAACTATTAAAAAAAATTAATAATTGGTTTTGGTACTTGCATGGTTAATGAAGAAGTATTTCGAAATAAAAATGAGTCACATTTTGTAACAGAAAGTGGAACAGCCATGTCGTCGTCGTCATCGCTCATTTTTAGGAATAACCAGAAGTCCTGTGCTTTACTTAAGTACTTGGCAAGACAGACTAAGAGGCTTGCTTGTAGTTCAGGTACAATTGCAGGAATCTGCCATTCATCTAGAGAGTCTCTCGTAGAGCTGAATGATGAAAGAAGACTATTAGTGACATTTGGAATCTATTGAGAAGTAACTATTTCATATTTTACTCAACATGTCATAAATGCTGTAAATTAACCCAGATGACCCTTCTGATAACTATTAAGAAATAATATCTCGCTCTTACATAGCACTTGTCATCAGTAACTTTAAGGCACTTCACAAAGACATATGAAATCTCATCTCACAATTACAGATGAGGAAATTGATGCCCAGAGTGGTGAAGTGACTTACCCAAGAACAGCCAGCTGGCAGTGGCAAAGCCTGGAATAGACCACAGGTCTCTGGAGTCAGTTTTCTAGTCTAGAATGTGGTATTTCCCACAGAGATGAGCAGGGCTTTTCTGATCACATGTGTAACAGGACACTAGCCATGAACTACGGCTCTGGTCCTAATCTGGTTTGATGAGTTTGGTAGGCACAACACTGGGAGACAGGGTAAGATAAAAGTAAAGCAGTTTTATTAAACAAACAAAACAAAAAGGAAAACACCAATGCTTATGCCCCTATAGCAGATGGAAGCCCCAGTTAAACAACTGCAGATGCAGGGCATGGGGAGTGATGATTTGTGGTGGCAAACACAGCAGTTGCCCTGACGACGAAGTTACAAAGAAGGGGTGCCTAAGCACTAGCTTTTATACACTATTAAGCTTATAAAATGGGTTAAAAGACATGGTCTTTTTTACACTTATTTGCAACATTCCTTTGCCCAGGTCTTCCTTGTTGTTTTACAAAGCTCACCAGTTAGATCTGTACTCTGCAAGCCTGTAAATTGTGTCTGTAATCTGCAAAGGGTTGGTACGACCTTGATTAAGATTGATAGCACCAGCTTGTCTCAGGTTTAACTTTTGCAGCTGGGCTCAGGGTTGACTTTTGGTCAGGGCTAGTAAATGGTGACACCATATAATAACAGCTCCTTCCATAACGGTTTTTTTTTTGGGGGGGGGGGCCTACAACGTCATGCAAGGTTAAGCAGAAATCTTTGAATTAGATCTTACAGAAGGCTACACTGGACATGATCAATTGCATCTCTGTCCATAGAAAATATGAACAACTAACATTGCTGCACTTACCTTCTAAACTAGTTAGAAAACGTAAGTAGAATAAAGGGAACATCTGTAAAGTGAAGACCACCATGAAATTCTTAAAGCTTCAAAACCTGTAGCATCCTCCGATGCTATATTTAGTCTGCTCCATATAGTGCATTTAGGAGACTTGCTGTGGCCTTCACCATAGCAAATATTGTCCTCATAGGATCAAGGATAATATTAGAGTCAGCTTCATTTGGTGCTTGATGCTCCTTAAGGACTGAATTTTGCCCTCAGTAGGAACCGTGTTTGCATTATAGCAAACAGAAATTGACTCTATGTATCATAATATAACTGTCACCTCCCAAGACTCATTGCAAGGATGACCTTGTATCACCTATTGTTTTTTTTTCCATTGTTTTGTGATTTATTTTATTTTCATTATTTCAAGTATTGTGTAAGGGGTGAATCAAAAGCAATATTATCTGACACTTTCCCCCTTGCGTGAAAATTTCATTTAAATACTTCTCTAGAAGCAACTTGGGGAATTACAGTTTAGAAGTTGAAAGATATTTCATGGGGAAACCTCTCAGACATCCAAATTAGTTAACTGGTCTGTGTTCAGATCTGAGTTCCCATCTGTTGTGTTATATGACACATGACTAAATCCATTTGGTTTTTAATCCATAAAACACACCGTCAACCTTGCCTGTCTGTTTTGGTGTCATTGCTTATTTGACTATGACTACAGTTGTGAAAAATTGAATAAAAACAGGTCTCTTGCTTACATTTGATATGCATTTTTGTAGATGTTTTGTGCTATTTCCATATATACATTTGCTGAGACCAGTCTCTAAAATTACTTTTTACTTCTCTTTATGACTCTAGACTTTGAAGCAATACTTCAATGATAGCCAAACTGAGACATTTAACAGCTTCCTGAACAGACCTCTCTGTATTCTGAACCATACTAACGAACTCCTTTCCTCTTGAAAGTTTTATCATGTAAGGAGGCTATTAAAGTTATGAGGATAGGCTGAAGCATGAATAAATTCTGAGACTTACTGATGATGTCATTATACTGATCAATAAAATACATAGAAGCAAGGACTTTTCATGCCACTAGGATCAGCTAACCAAATCAGGATACACGAGCAATTAACTCTTTAATTAAGATGAATGGGTGACATTAGCCCTCCTTAAACCCTGCTTGTCAGCATTTACAAACAGACAAATTCAATGTCTCCTTCCCAAGAAATACCTTTTATTTTTCATTCTTTGACAGCATCTCATTCTTTCCATATTGAAAACAAATTCACTGAAAAATGCTGCCAACCACAGAGATGCAAACAGCTCCATTAGATCAATGTAATTTCTCATTGTTTAAGGTATCATATGATTTTAATATATTCTCTAGCCAACTTGCATTCAATTATGTTGGTTTTTTTTAACTGAGAAAATAAAGGCTTGGTCTCCGCAAATGCCAAAAACTCATCCAGCGTGATGCTTTCAAAGCAGTTGTTTTATGCAGTCTTGTTGAGCTGTGTCACTCTGACAATATTAGGGAGACAAGCTGGGTGAGGTAATAACCATGTGTTGATGAGAGAGAGAAATTTTGAGTTTACACAGAGCTCTTCCTCACATCTGGGAAACTTATTTAGCTCAGGTCTGTGCTAATGATTTATATCAGTATAGCTACCCCTGTGTGAGGCAGGTACCCTGACCTAATTCCTAGTGTGGACAGCACTATGTCAATCAGAGAGCTTCTCCTGTCAACATAGCTGCAATCTCTGAGGGTATGTCTACACTACAAAATTATGTCAACCTAAATAGTGGCTGTACCTCAGTGCAAAAGTAAAATCTCTTTCATCTGTCCCCACTACACTTCCAGTGCAGGGAGTGTCTGTTCTCATCAGGAGCACTTGCACCAATTTAACTGTTCGTGTGGGGTATTCTGGGATGACTGCTGAAAGAGAGTCACATGTGATGACACTGTGTCAAACTAATTATATCAATATTGACACTATGATTCTCCTGGATGTGGAGTTAATAACTAGGTATAATGGGCGAGTTGCTTTAGTGAGATCAACATTTTAGTATAAATGGCTACAGAATTAGGTTGACTTAAGCTGCTTTATACTGCCCTAACTCTGTAGTGTAGATTAGGCATCAGAGATTAACTACTCCAATGGGAGAACCTCTCCCATCAGCATAATAGCGTCTTCACTGAAGATACAGTAGTGACTTCATGGTGCAGCTGCAGTGCTGTATATGAAGACAAGTTCTCAGAGTTTCACTGCTAACCACAAGATGGAACGGATTGTTTAACATACATGGTTAGCACATATTTCAAGAGACCATTCAAGGTGAAGTGGCCGATTAAAAGCTCTCTAGTCATGGGAAGGAACGGAAGAAGGGAGAGCTATAGATTGTTGTAAAAAGCCATAAATCCAGCATCTCTATTCAGTCCATAAGTTTTAGTGTTTCACAAAGTTATGAATTTAAGCTTGCAGGTTCATTAAGTTATGAATTTAAGCTTCTGAGAGTGTTGTGCAGGTTTCCTTAGAGGATGAGAACTGAGAGGTCAGATATGAAGTGATAGCTTTATGAAAAATGTTCACTCAGGGCCACCCAAATACTCCAAGAGAACCTGTTTCAGCACAGAAATAAAACTCTCTTTGATGGTGCACCTCTACTTCTCTCCTACCACCCCGCACTGGAATGCCTATGGACTGTCATCAAACCACTACAACCCATAGTCAATATGGAGCCTCTCCTGGAAGAAATTTTCCTGTGTCCCCACTCCTAGCTTTCAAACAACTTTCTCTACTTCTCCAAGCTTATCAGAAGCAGCAGCTTCCCCACAGACCGGGAACACCCACTCAAAGAGGTTCCAGGCCCTGCAAAGTAACAGGTACAAACCTGCAGGCATATGTCTACAGCTACAGTGATCAACACCCCCACAACACACCATTCAAAATCCCTGGGTCCTACACACTTCTGTGACATATATGGCATATCTTATCTAGTGCACTGATGCCCTAGTACAACTACTTGGGGGAAACCAGGGAATCACTGTGCTCTTGAACAAACTGTCACAGGAAAATAACACAAGACAAAAACACCACATTACCTGTGGGTGAACAGGTTTCACAAGGCCATCACTCCATATCCGACCTACCAGTCCTCATCCACCAAGGAAACCTGTACAGCAGTGTCAAAAGCTTATATTCGTAACTTAATGAACCTGCAAACTTAAGTTCATAACTTTGCTAGACACCTAAAAATGATGGCCTGAACAGAGACACTATATTTAAGGCTTGTTGCAAAAGTCTAAACCCCCTAATTGCCCGGGCCACAGATGATCTTTCCTTGCACCCTCCCCACCTCACCTTCTTTTGCTCTTTATGAGTAGAGGGATGTTAAGGGGTCAGTTAGCCTTAAATGGTTCCTTGAAATATATGTTAACTACTCATGCTAAGTCAGTGTTTCTGAAAATTTGGGGAGGTGTGGGAATGTGTAAAGTAAAGTGTAAGCTGTGTATGCTTTTTTTTTTTTTTTTTTTAACAAGCTCTGTCTGTCAGCTCTGAGCAGCTGGGGCCCATGCTGAAGGGCCTTGGACCTCAGGGTGGGAGAGAATAAAAGGTACATCTGGAGCTGCAGCCTACCATGTGCTGACAGAAGGAGCTGCAGCCTGCCCTGCTCTGACAATGGAGCCTTGACTGACAGCAGGAGCCACAGTCGCATGGGGTGCTGCAGGCAGCTCACTAGTCCTGTGGACCATGTCTCTTAGCATGTCAGATGTCCATTGCATCATTTCCCCTCCCAAAATACTTAAACCCATATTTAAAAACATTATCACCAGTGCACTTACATTGAGAAATAGCTTACATATGAAATGGATCGTTTCATGACAAAACGAAAAAAACATATAACACAAGCCAAAGGGAGGGCAGCAACAAAAAAGCAAAGTCAACAATATGATGAAGCTTATTTTAAACTGTACTTTATGTGGAGCAAGTCCACTAAGGCCTTAGTATGTTGTATGCTGGTAAATGACATGTTGTATGTAGCCTTGCAAGTTATGCCTGGATTTTGAAAGAAAACACCCTCCCTTAGCATCCACCTCTATAGAGTTCTTTTTTTCCGGTGGAAGCTCAATGAGTCAACAGAACTAAAAAAGGTTGTTAACATCAAGGCTACTGAGGCTTCTTACCACATGGCTTTGTGCATTGCCAAAGCTGCGAAACCTCACAAGATTGATGGGAAACTAGTACTTCCCAGCTGCAATGGATATATGAAATGATGATAGGAGGGAAAGCAGCATCACAGCTAGTCGTGATCCTACTTCCAAATGACAGTTTTCTGCCTGTGTTATGGTGATGGCCACTGCTGTAAAAGAGCAGCTGCTAGAAAGTATTTATCAGAGTCCTTTATAGTCAATTCAGATAGAAATCTATCAATGTATTAAATGCTGCAAAGCTACTGATAGGATAGAGGTTTATAGCACAAGGAGGTGGGTTAGGTTCTATGGATCGCATTGTGGAAGAGATCAGACTAGATGGTCCCTTTTGACCTGAAAGTCTATGAGTATATGTATATTCATGTTACTACAGCAACAGAACCAAACAAGGAATTTCTGTTTTATGTCTGCTACCAACCCAAGCAAGCTTTTTAAAATATTAAATAAATTTTGCCAAGATAGAGGTGGTTTTTGTGGACATTGTTTTGGAATTTGCAGAGATGGAGGCACAGTCCCTGATAGTCGTCATGGGCTTATGATAAGGTTACAAGAAGTGATCCATACAGCAACCTGAAATAATTGCATGATCTACAGACAGGCATTGGATGTTAAGAAGATCATATGGGTAAACTTTACAAAGTTTTGCCCTCTTAATTCAAGAGTTTTAGACATTTTATGTGAAGAGACTGAGGCAAATTTCACACAGTTGTTGTATTCAAAAGTTCGTTGGCTATTGAGGGGTATGATGCTGACAAGACTCTGGGCAGGTCCATACTGCTCATCATTTTCAGTGACAGTTGAACAGAGATAGGGAAGTTACTTAAAATGACTTGTATATTTCAGTTTAACTGCCCTACACACTGCATGTTCACTGCACTGAGTTGCATGGAGGGATCTCCTTTTGGATCAGCACTATGCCAGTTGCCAGGGTGGTCTTAATAAAGCGGCTTCTCAATCAGCTGAGCAGGTCTTCACAGACCCAGTCAGTTGATTGGGAAGGTCAGTCTGACGGTGGGAATTTTGTCACCATCAGTGGAGACAAGCCGTCTGTGAACTATGTGAGGAAGGCTATATTTTTCTTGCTGATGATAATTCTTCACATGTATACCATTTCAGTGACACTTGTTAGATATCTTTGTTGTCATATCTAGCTGACAGATGAGCCACTGAATTCTCTGCATGTGTCACTTCAGGGATGAGAGGCAAATATTTTCACTGCTAATGATCAGATAGCAGCATTCATTAATAAACTTGAACTGTGGTCTTCATACGTGGAGCCTGGATCTGTTGCCATCCACTGGGGGATGTTGTGCAACTTTGTAGCAATCACTCAGTTGACAATATTCAGGACAAAATTATTTAGAACTTACTTAGTCTGTGGGAGTAGTTTTATGCCCACTTTCTTGGAGTGGGCAAAAGATAAATGAAGTCATTGGATCAGGAACCCATTCAACTCTAAGTCAAACCCCATAGATGCTGTTTTCAAAAGAAGAGGAAAGCCGTATCAACCTGTTTAACCATAAGGCATTGCAGCACAAATTTTCACAAATGCCAGCTGCAGACTTTAGGTTATCAGTAGGATCCATGTTTTGTGAGTTCACATCAGGCTCTTAAAACTTTCATTTCTGTTTCATCCACCTACCTATGCGAGTCTGGCTTCTCTGCATTAACTGTCATCAAAACAAAGTATCACTCCCTGCTTCCTGTTGAAGATGGCTTAAATCTTGCAGACCCAAATTCCACTATGTTGTACAGCAAAGAAATAAACACATCCTTCCCTCTGATCAGATAGGACTGATGGATATTTTACTAAATTAATATATCATTGTTTGGTGCCTTCTTCTGTAAAACATTTGTGAAGTTTTATTTTAGCTGTCTCCATTTGCTCTGTTTTTAAACTTAGAATTAATACATCTGAAACTTGTACTAATCTATAATTGATCAAATCTCTACTTTTTTTTTTTTAACACCATGTAGGATTTTCAGTTGGTTGTATTGTTTTAGTAAACTGTGGGGGGAGACAGTCATTTTTTTCATAGCTCAGGGAGACTCACTATGAGAAAGTTTGAGAACTGCTGTGCTAAACAAGGTGTTCTATTTTGTAGTTAGTGATGATAATCTAAATAAACTTCACAGATCTGGAGAAGAGCTTTGTGTAAGCTTGAAAGTCTCTCTCTCTCTCACACTCTCACCAACAGAAGTTGGTCCAATAAAAGATATTGCCTCACCTGCCTTCTCACTTTAGAGGCTGTACAGTTAAGTACTATCCAGTTTCTTTCCTTTGAACTGGGTTAGTAGTCCAGAATGAAGTGTGCATGAATTGAAGGCATATGGCATTCATCTCTTTCTTCTTGCAAAGCATATAGATAATCTTTCCATCCATTTTATATAAATTCACCTTTAAAAAGAACACTAGATATATACCTAAATGTTCGATATCAATTTCCCATTGATTTGAGGTGGTTTACTTTTGTAATCCCGGGATTCCAACTAATGAAATCAAACTTTTTACTTGCATTAATTATTGACAATGACCACACATACAAATTCAGAAACACTTCCCTAGAAAGCAATGCCCTGATTCCCCACTACATCTGAATATGTGAATATACCCAGGATAGAAGTATAGAGACAAAAACGAAGAGATTCTGGGTCACTAGAGCTGGTGAGAAGAGGATTACATTACCAAAATTTCTAACAATATTTCATAGTGCTTTAAGTAGAGTTTTAATTAATGGAACTGTGTTGATGTTACTGTGGTTAATTTTTGTGACTTTTTAAAAACTATTTTGCTAACCCAGGTTAGAAGACCAGCAGAGAAGAAGTGGAGGCTCAAGTCCTTTAGTAAAGCTGTCTCCATGCATAAGCTTACATTTAGATCATATCTACACTAACAGTTTTGGTTGACACAAGTTACACCATCTGAAAGTCACTACAGTTAATATATCACTTGTGTGTATGCATACTTGGCTTGTGTCAGCAGTGCATGTTCTCACCAGGAGTGCTTTTGTTGATGCACAGTACAACATGTCAAGGATAGGTGTCTTAGGGTTCAGTCCACCACCATCCACAATGTCTTCTGGAAGGTTTTGGCAATGCATGGTAAGGCCAAAATGAGTCACACAGGGGTGACAAGGAGCCAGGGGTCAACTTCCCAGTATTCAGACATCTTCATGCCAGAATGCCACATGTATCCCATAATTTTCCACCTTTTTTCATAATCGTGGAAACCCACGTGTCTGTCCATCTCTGACAAAAGTATGTAGCCTGTACAGCTCTGCACTGTTGTCATAAGTGTTGCAAGCACTGGATACATGTGTAATAACCCTTGGGGAGGAAGGGGTTAACATTCTGGTCAGTGAGTCCCAGGACAGCCAATAGGAACGGAGTGCAGTTTTTTGAATTGTAACAGCAGCCTGGCCTGGGCCTGTTTGGATGCAGCAGAGCTCCTGGAAGGATCAGGAGGAGGCCAGAGGGGCCTGAGGGAGAATCCAGCAACATCCTTACCAGAGATAAGTTAAATTTGGTACTGACCAGGCGTGGGTAGAACAGGGAATGTTTATTTAGACGCGGTCAGGGTATTTTCTTTGTTTTTGGCTTGTTTTTTGGATTTCTCTGTGCTGAGCACATGTACCCCCTCCCACTACCCTGTAACTACCCAAGTTAGTTCCCAGAGAAGCAACTCTCTGTGTTTATCATCTGTTCTTTTTGATTAAAGAGTTTACCTTTTAAGTAAGTTCTGGTTCTGTGTCCTGAAAGGCAAGAGGTTTGTGTGCCCGTGCCTTAGACTGCACAGGCAGCTACTAAAGGGAACCCTGTTCCAGTTCCAGCTCATATTGCAGCTGGAGTTCAGTCACTTTCCTGAGAGAGGAATAAACAGGATTGCAAGTACCTCACAGGGAGGAATTCCCAAGTGCGCCTTCCTGTGTCTCAAGAGATTTTTTTGCATTTGGGTGGTGGCAGCGATACCACTCCAAGGCCAGGAATTGGAGGCCTTGGAGACTTTTAAGAGCAGGTTTTAAGGCCAGTGGGTTTTCTGGCCTGTTGCAGGCCCCCACCTTCTGCACTCAGAGTGCCAGAGTGGGGAAAAAGCCTTGACAACATGATCCCCTAGTACAGTGGTTCCCAATGTTTTTAAGGCTGGGGACCCCTTTTTAGTCCAAAAAACCTCTGAGGCCCCCATGGCTGCATGGAAGTGGCACTGATGCAAGCAGCGGTGCTGCTGTGGGCCAAATGCAGCCCGCATGGGCATAATCTGGGCTGCACTGCCAGGGAGCCAAGCTGCCACAGCCATACCCCCTCCCCGTGTCTCTGCCCCTCCTTGCAGAGCTATAAATACAAATTTTGGCCTCAGGGGGAAGCAGCCGAAAATGTGCCCTTCCCAATGCTTCCCCTGCCCTGCTGCTGGCTTCCCCAGCCTCCACTGCCGACCACCATCCACCCAGAGACATCCACCACAGCCTCTTCTGCCCAGTCCGAGCCCCTGATTCACCCACTGCACCCTCCCACCAACTCCATTCCCACAGACAGCCACACTGGCCTCTGCTACCCACTCCTATCTGCTCAGAAATATCCATCGTAGCCTCCCCCACCAACCCCGTTACCTGCAGGTACACCCACACCAACCTCCCACACCCAGCCCCATCCACCTGAACCTTCTTAATCCCACACACTCCAATACCCTTAAAAAACTCCCCCTTCAGCCTCTCCCACCCCAGCCTCTCCCATTTACCCCATTATTGCAGAAACATGAACCCCAGCCTCTCCTTCCACCCCAGTTTCTCAGCCACCCATCACAGCTTTCCCCAACCACCCCCATGCCCCCAAAACATCCATTCTTGCCTCCTCATTCATCCACTGAAAAAGCTCCCCCTCCCCAAAATACACACACCATCACCTTGCCAGCTTCACTGTGTCCCCTCTACACCCCTAGCCTCCTCCTGCTCACTCCATTCCCCAAATATTCCCAGCCTCCCCCTCACCTGCTTTCCTAACTTTCTCCCCTCTATTTACCCCCAGCCTCCCCTTGCCCCTGTCCCTTAAATACACCCAGCCTCCCACCACCAGCCTAAACCCCTCGTCTCTACACCCCCAGCCTCCTCAGGATCCTCCTCCGCACCGCTCCCCTTCACCTGCTTTAGGATCCCCAACTCTGGAGCTGCGGCCAGGTGCTCTCTCATGGAGCAGCTGGAGCCGCTTCTCCTACCCCAATTTTGGCCCATTTGGCTTCTGGGGTCATGGGGGCCGGCTCTGGGGGCCACTGCCAGGAATCAGCACCTGGCACCTGCATGCCCATCCAGATCCCCCACTTACCTGGTGGCTGGGACGTGACCACTCTGGTTCCAGGCCACTCCAGTCCCAGCTGCCAGGTATGGGGAAACTGGGTGGGGGGAATCCAAATGGGCACGCAGGTCCTGGGTGCCAGTTCCTGATGGTGGTCCCCAGAGCTGGCCCTGGCTACCCCAGGGCTGCTGCTCCTGCCCTGAGCATGGGGCGGGAGATTTAGGCAGTTCCCTGCTGGTTGTGCAGAGCCGCCATGGCCATGGCCTCCTCCCACTGGCCCTGCCCCTGCCAGAGAGCTCGGGCTGCTGCAGCTATGGCCCCTTGTCCCTACCCCCCCCAGCCTGTTCTCCAAACCCCCCTGCTGGTTCCCCAGCCCCAGCCCCCGCTTCCTTCCTTTACCTGGCTGCTAGAGCTCCTGCCAGCCGGCTGCTCCCCCATGCTTCTCTCCCTCAGCACGGGAATTTTAAAAACTCCGTGTCTGGAGGGAAGCTCCCTGCTAGCCAGAAGCCTGGGTCTCTGTGGCAACCAGAGACTCTGGCGTTATCTGGCCCCACCTCACAGCCTTTCTGTGGACCCCCTGGAGCCCCCCTGTGGCCCCCCAAGTGTCAGCAGCCCGCAGGTGGGGAACCACTAATCTAGTATTTGCAATGCTGCAGGAAAAATTCATTCAATGTAGAACATGATGATTTCTTGGAGGGCAGGTTGCTGAGACACAAAGTGTGAATCAGCTCAAGCTTGTTGGGGACATATTCAAAATAGCTGCAGATGGCTGAGCACTTCTTATTGGCCCAAGAAACAAGCATTGATAGGTAGGATCACATTGTAATACAGCTTTGGGATGATAACCAGTGATTGCAGAACTTTTAAGTGCGCAAGGCCTTTCAGCTTATCTTAGACCTTCAGAGCAGGGACACCAAAATGAAAGCTGCACAGACACTGGTGAAATAAGTGGTGATCACAAAGTATAAACTTATGATGTCAAATTGCTACCACTCTGTGGGAAATCATTTTGGAACTGGAAGAGCCCCAGTGGGGCCACTGTCATACAAGTATGCAAGTCTCCTTCTGTGAGGGACTGGGGCTCAATAATGTGCAGGGCATAGTGGATGGATTTGAAGCAGTTGGGGTCTTCAGTTGCAGCGGAGCAATAGACATTCCCGTTTTGGCCACAGAACACACTACATGAACAGAAAGGATTACTTTTCTGTGGCAATGCAAGCCTTAGTGGATTACCAGAGACACTACACTGATGGCAGTTTTGGCTGGTTAGCGTAGATGTGTGATGCTTGCATCTTTAACAACACATTTTTTTTCAGAAAGCTATAAGTAGGGCTTTCTTTCCTGACCAGCAGATTACCCTTGGAAATGCTGAAATTCCAATAGTGATCCTGGGAAACCTAGCCTACCCCTTACTCTCCTGGCACTTGAAGCCCTACAGTGGCCACCTCAACAACATCAAAGATCGATTCAGCGATCAGCCTAGCAGGTGCAGAATGACAGTTGAAATTTGTTTTGATAGATTGAAGAAATGGTGATTCAGTCTCAGGGAGAAAAAATATCCCTATGGTGATACTTTCCTGTTGTGTCCTACATAATATCGGTGAAGAAGGAATGGAGAGAATTGCTGCCAGGGTCAGGGGTGGAAGGGGATCAGCTGTCTGCTGATCTTGAACAGCCTGATACAAAGGCTATTGGAAGAGATCGACACTGTTAAATGACTCATGGAGGCATTGAAAGAACACTTTAACAGTAAGCCCCAGTAATGCTTTATGGCATACTGTGCTCTACCTGGCTCTTCAGTGTTGTGGCCTGTTAGGAATTGCATGGTGCTTCGTGTACATGGATGAGTGTAACATTGACAGTATATCCATTAATTTTGTGATGCTTGCTGTACCTTTTGTGGTTTAGCACTTATCCTATAGGTTTTGTTTCAAAGTGTACTATAACAAGGAACTGGGTGAGTTCAGAACTGCAACATAAGTTGTGAATTAATAAAGATGAATTATGTTTTTATTTTGTAATAAAAATCAGTTGAAAGAAACATTCATGAAATTTTAAAACAGATACATAAAAACATAATAAATTAATAGAATAGAATTTATGAAGTGGAAAGAATACTCATGTTCATTGTAGCTATACATACACCAACTATGCAATTCACCTGTGGGTCCACAGAGTGTACAGGATTTGTTTTTTGCTGCTGGAGAAGCCCAATTATGTCTTGGTACGTGTCCGTCTCCTTTTCCTGCTGAGATCCTGGGTCTTTCTCCTCTCCACCCTTTCCTTCTGCAGGCTATCTGCAATGTTCACCCTTCACACACTGCTCATTGTTGGAGGTAGCGGTGTCTTGCAAGATCTCATTGAGCATGTCATTTTTCATCCTCCTCTTCTGCTTCATTCTTTTGCTTAAGTGTTCCCTGGGTATGGAGGGGGGACCCTGAAGGCAACGGTGGCAGCAGAAGCAGATAATATATACAGGCTGTGTCCACATGTACATGGTTAAATCGATTTAACTTAAATCAATGTAATAAAATTGAAATAAAATAATTAATTAATTTAAGTTAAATCGATTTAACAGGTCCACACCAAAAAAACCCCCAATTCGAAATAGCAAGTACAGACATAGGACTTGCTATTTCAATTCAGCAGAGGGGCACCAGGGGAGGTGTGGCAAGATGGCCCCTAGAAGGGCCATGCCCCCTCCCAAGATATAGAAAAAGGACAGCACCCTGGGAAGTGGAAGGGCAAATCGTGTTAAATCGAAATAACAATTATTTCAAAATAACATGTCCAAACGGTGTTCTTTCAAAATAACTGTTTTGATTTAACAGATGTTTCGCTTTAAAGTAGGTTTATCCTATTTCAGTTCAACATCTCTTGAATCGAAATGACAGAGCTCGTCATTTTGATTCAAAAGAACATTGTGTGGACCTAATATTTTTTGAAATCGAAATAACCACCATTAAAGAACTCCCTTTCTTTGTTCCCCTTGCATTTTAAAGAAAACATGCTTATATTGACAGTCCTGGTTGGGAGAAATTGTGCATAGCACCTCTCCCAGCACCAGCCATGGTGAATATGGCGAGCAAGAGCTTAGAGAAATAAGGAATTGCTTGGTTCCATAAAACCGTGTACAGAGCACAAGTTTCCACAGGCAGCAGGGATTTCAGCTGATATCTCATTCCTGAAGGTCATAAAGGCACAGCAAGCTGCTCAGGGAATCTAGAGACACCCAGCCATGTGGTGCTAGCCTGTGTACTGAATTGAGATCTTCCAAAGTTATTACTGACAGGGATGGGAATGTGTCTTGCCACAAAGAAATAAATTAAGGTGGCCATCAGTATAAACCTTTGGGAGAGGATTGCGGAGTACCTCCATGAAAGCTTCATTGAGATCTGTCAGGAAGCTCCAAAGGAGATCTTTGTGTATGTAAACAAACTTATCTGCCTGGTCTCCCGCTTGCCTAGCTCTACAGGGCCATGAAAAGCAGATTGTAACTCTACCTCTCTCTGGTGTACCACTACATGTTCTAGTATGAGTAAGTTAACGAGAAGTGGATCTCTGTGCCTTGTTAAGTTGAGGGCACCCTCACTGAAATGGGAAATAAATTTATACCCTTACATGAAGATCCTCCCTTTGCATCAGGATTGTATGGCATATAACTCTTTGTAAAAGTGACAGATCTGCAGCTCAGCATCAAAACGATTTGTGGCCTCCCTGACTTCTGGTATGTCTGCTGCAGTCCCTTCAGGTTCGCATAGCATTTCTGCAGGTTAAGTCCTACCAACATTGGCAATGTTAGATAAGACTTTTTTCTGGAGGTTTCATCACATGACATTATTTTTAATTCTTGGAGACACCCATACACCCTGGAAGTCTGGCTGCCCTGGTTTTACCCTCTTCTCCTGCATTTCCTGAGCTATTTGTTCATAGATATCAATACTTCTGCATCTCATTTGGAGCTGTACCTGTAGAGCCTCTTCTCCCCATAGTTCCAAGTGATCAAATACCTCCTGTCTACTCCAAACAAGTATATCTGGAGCATGTAGCCAGCATGCTAACACAGGGAGTTGCACACAACAATGCTGCTAGGTGTGTTCGCCAAGCTGGGCAATCAGGAAGAGAAATTCCAACACTTTCAGGCCTGTAAAGGGGAGGAGAGGCTTCCAGTCAGTGTGACCCTTGAGCAGTGGAGTTCACAGTTGTGACTGGGGTGGTCAGTGTTGGACATTGTGGAAGAGCTGCTGAAGGATTGTTAAGGTCAACATAGATAACATGTTGTCTACGCTTGGGCTGTGTTGAATTCAGTACATTGACCGTGGCTCAATGCCACTCAGGGCGGTGGTGTTGCTATGTCAGTGTAATGGGATGCTGAAATTGCTGGGATTGAAATTTAAGTGTAGATATACACATAACAAGGCTTCCACATGGCAGCTTACCTTGATCTACTCTGTAATGTAGATGAGGCTTATTCTTATGCTAGTTACTTTTGAGTACAAGCAGTTTTCATACTCAGACCCCTTCCTGCAGTAATGCAATGCAACTTAGGCCCAAAGCAAAGACAAGAAAATCTGCACTTAAAGAGCAAACAATTTGCATATTCACTGTTTTTGATGGCAGTTAAAATCCTTTTTTTTTTAACCTGTTCACATACATTGAGGAAACATTTTAAAATATTAATATAAACAGTTGCTACATTTCTCTGATATGCCTCTCTGCAGTCCTTTGGCCCCTAAACCTTTACCTGAGTTAATACAGTTATCAGCTCCTAATGGTATTACTGTTGTACCTAGATGCTCTTTACTGGCAAGAATGTAGACTATGCCTAGACACTGATGTACTGTCAGTATTCTGGCTACCAGAAATCTTCTGATTTTATGGACTGTGGAATGCTCTGACAAAAGTGACAAAGTTGGTTTTATTAACAAACAAATGAAAATAATTGGAACAAGCTCCCCAGCCTGTGTGTTTCAACACAGCATGGCAAATAGCAGAGTGGAGATTAGAGCTGGGATTAAAGTTATGGTGGCTAAGATTTATAACATGCCATCATCAAAGCACCCAACAGTCATCTCGGAGTTCCGGGAGCAGCGATGGTTTCGTGTACAGTGCAGCATTAGACAGCTAAATTAAGCACAAGACCCCACATATTCTGCAAACTGGGAATTCTGCAGCAGCATTAATCAATCACAGGATTATTCAGCAGCCTTCATTTGACTTGAAAGGACTCAAATGTAGCAAAGTGGAAGGGACAGATTGTCTCTGCAACAAAATCCAGTTGGGTCAGGGAGAAGGGAATCATTCAGCATAAGAACTTGTTAAGGTTCTCTGATTCTCAAACTGCCGTGATCTCAATCCAGTCATAAATTAAAGCAGCCTTTATTAAGCTTTAAAGGCTCAAACAGCCGCTGAAAATCAGCATAGGGGAACTCTGCTCAGCCCTGTGTCTCCTGCACCATGCCCAGGAGCAGTACAGGTTGGCACAGGAGCAGACCCTGCTGACTTTTCACCAGAGAACTCCATTGCACTAGAGGAACTTTCACCTGGCCAACTGTAGCCAGTTTACAAGCCTTTTGCATTGATGAGATGGTACAGAGGGGACAGAATTGATGCTGAGAATCTAGCATAAAATTTAACTCTTACAACACAGGGCACAGAAACGCACTTCCTTTTGAGAATTAAAAACTCTGTAGGAGAAGGTGTCTCTTTGAACTGTCTGGGTTCCTGTAATGACAATTCAAAAGGCTGATGGGGAATTTGGAGGCAGAAAGTGGGATCACCTACTCATAAACCTCACAAGAGTGAATTTCAGTTCTCTCTGTAATTAGGAGAACCACATAGCAGCCTCCTTACCAGGCTGTGCAATTCCAATTTGTGCAAAGTTTAAGAATTCCACCTACCAACTTCTGCTGTGCTAGATTGGAACACTTGCTACCAGCAGCCTCCTTCTGTAAGCCTCCTTCTATGTTACCTGGAACTGGTTCAGTCCTTCCTATTCTCCATGGTTATGAGGAAAGGGATGGTGAGACACGTCACAGTCATATTTGTTGCTGTTCCAGATGGCAGTAGATCATCCCTCGGCTTCCACCTTTGTTCACTACAAGGTGAGATACAGAAAATTCACTGACTTTCCCTGTGCATGAAGAATGAAGACAAAATGGTGGGTTGACCAGCTGAGCATTTGGAAGATGGAAGGAAAATGGCCCTCTGTTTAGTACACTCATTTCTATGGTACCCTGACAAAAGGTGGAATAATGTAGCAGTATGCATAGCCATGCAGTTATTTTAGTGATCAAAGACTGTTAGGCACATTACTGACATAAAAAGGAGGTGAATTGTACCACAAAGAGATTAAAATCTAAGAGGCTTTTCCAATTCCTATTGACTTCAGTGCGATTGGTACCATTCACTAAATGAGCACATGTAACTTAAGATAAAAGATAAAGGATAGGGGGAGTAGGGTACACAGATTATACATGCAAGATTATGAATTTACTTTGATGTAGTCAAGGACCAGATTCTCTGAAGGCATAAGTATGTGCAACTCCTTTTGTACTCAGTCAAGTTGCTTCCTTTTACACCAGTGATGGAAATGGCTTGAAGCCTCTTGTTTGTTGATTAGACAAATACATGCAAGGCAAATTTTTGCTCTCAATCTTCTGCTCTTTGCAAAGAGGGATTGTTACCATGGTAACAAATGCATCACATGGCATCCGTTTCTTCATAGAGTTACAGGAAAGCCTCTTAAACACTCTACATGATATTAATGGCAAATGTATTACTTCACTCATTGTTTCTGGTGTAGAAGTAACTTCACAGCATATCAGTATGATGGCTTTTTTTTTTAATGTTTATTTGACATTAAATTTTCCATCAAGTTCCTGTACTTTAATAGTTTTGTTTTAATGGGTGAAGGCAGGGTATGGGTTTGAAATCGAGAGCAGCTAACTGGAAGTATGGCCTGAAGACTATCTTCCAGATTCCTTGTATTTTCATGCGGAGCATATGGACAGTTGTGCCTTGAATTCTGCTGAAATGACTGTTTGTCCTGATCCTGCAAAAGGAGCATTTCCCAAAATCTGAATCTTAAAATGTGCCTTTCTTTGAACGGTTAGCTACTAGCCACTTAATAGATTATATTAAGCATCCTCGGCAACAGTTTCAGATTTGGGTACCTATTGTTAGGTAACTAAATACAAGTCTAGGCATTGTCACAGGGTGGCACCTCTTTCGGGCCTTAATTTTAGATGACCATCACTCCAGGTGTCCTTCGCCACCACCATTTTTATTGCATTTTATCTTTACAGTGCATCACCAGCTTCATTATTTGCCTCAGGAAACAGACACAGCAGTCAGTCCTGCCTACATCTGCCCTCTTTCAAGCTCCCAGCTCTTCCAGCCCTTCCTTTCTGTCAGTGTATGTAATCCCCTGCTGGGGTCACTTCCCCTTCAGTTGTAGCACTAGTCAGCTAATAGACACACTCTGTCAAGTGCCTGTCTTCCAGTTAGGTCCCAATTAATTTATATAGGTGGGTATTAGAGTAACAGGATACTGAGTTAGCTATCAGTGCACCCTGTTACAGTCACCTACAGACAAATGTCTGATTTCCAGAGGTGCTGGGAACCCACAACTCCCAGGACCTCTGATAATCAGCCACTGTTATCTAAGTGCCAAAATATAGATTCAGATTCCTAGCTGTAGGCATCCAAATTTAAAAATGTCTTCCTATTTGCGACAAGGACTAACACAGTACACTCTCCCTAGGAAAATGGATGAAATTTATATGCCTTCTTTCACTGACTTTAGTAGTTAAAGATGCAGGAAGAGCTTTTCAAAAGCACTTAAGCACTCAAGTCCCGATGGAACTTGGGCGCCTATGTCATTTTGGAGCTTTAGAAAACTCCCACATCATGTGATAAGGGCATGAAAATGACTTGTCTGACGGTTCATTTGGTAGAGAATGGAGGGTGGGGGGAGTAATTTTGCATTTTGCATCCACTAGAGCTTTTGAAAATGGCAGCAGTCTATTTATGGTGGGAAGTGAAATGATTACACCTTGAACAGGTAAGAGGACAGTGACATAAGGAGCATAAAACAAACAAAACGTCAGTAATGGAAATGGAGACTAAAGCTATAATCTGAATGAAAGTTAATCACTTCATTTTACAACTGACAGTTCAGTGAAGTTTCTGTTTTAATATTATATGCAAGCTGAACTGCCAGATTTTATTTGTCAACTGATATAACTCTAGATCTAATACAGGATACTGGAAAACCTCTCCTGTTGAGTTTTACCTCTTAACCTCAAATGAAAACTGGCATTCCATCTGGATGATGTCCAATGTGTCACATTTTGGTAGTCATCAACCACCTCGCCTTACACATCAAGAGAGCTGATTAAACAATCAAGATTTTTGAAATGCCTTGAGGGAGCTGTATGCTCTTTGCATCAGTAATCAGCACTCAGTGGTAATACTAAAAATGTACTTGAACTTCAGATCTAAAACAGCATATTCATGTACTCTGTATAATCAAATAACTTATTTTTCAAAATGTGTGCCACCAAAAGTTTAAGGCTTTGGCCATGATCCTGCTTTTAGGTTCAACAAGTTTTCTTACAAGTTCTTCTTGCTTTGCAGTCTTTTATTGACCTAACAGAATGACACCTTTTCTGGAGCTGTGTGCTTGAAAGAATAAAACTCTCTGAGTCATGACTTTCATAGGGCAACTGACTAAATAAAATGTAATAGAGTTCTGATCCCCTGAATTGGAAATTAATTCAATTATTAAAAACTCAGTAGACAGTAGGAGTATCATTTCTCTTGTTCTTACAAATCACTGTATGACTTGAAGTCCTTGCTCCCATTACACATACAAACACCACCAGTAGCAATACAGTGACTATTTACAAAAACTATAGTAGATACTGATTAGAAGATTAAATTGTTAGGAGAAAAGATAGTTCCTATTTTTTCTTACTGCCAGTAAGTCAGAAAATATTGAACATTGTTATATGGATGCAAGGCTTACTTAATGTTTCTGAAGTGTTTTGAGGTCCTTGGATGAAAGAAGCCATAAAAGTACAAAGTATCAGTAATATTATAAAATGGGATGTGTATGAAAAATAGACAAAGAACAAAGAAGTTCAAACCAAAACCCTTATCTAAACATGCCAAAATTTATGAAGTGTTCAAAACCATATTGGTTCCAATTCCTAATTTTGCAAATGGCTTTGTTTTGTAATCTGCCCCCCCACCTCACTGATGTGGGACCATCCAAAGTTGAGGCTGAGTTTAGAGTTACTATCGTATTACTTAAGCAAAACTTAACCTTGGGTAAATGGCTGCCTTATAATGAATGGGTGGGGGAAACAAGATGTGGGGTTTCTCTTTAAAAGACAACAAGGCCCATTATTTACAAACTTACCAAAATCTCTGTACAATGGTTATGTTTGTGTTTCAGTGTTACAGGAGAAGCTCCTGAGGACTTCATTTAAAATTGCCTTTTCCAGCATTAAAAGTCCTTCTTAGGTCATATCTTTGGCAAGGATAAATGGGCATCAGTCTCTGAAATTTATACCAAACTGACACCTGAGCATGTCTGTCTGTCTGGTTTTTGTTTGGGTTTTTTTGTTGTTGCAGCTGCTGTTTTTCAGGAAGGCTTCATGAAATAAAGAAATAAATATTTTGTCATTAAAAATATTGTAACCTATGAATAGATTTAGTGCTTCAGTAGTTTGGATTATAAACTTGATTTTTTGGCAGAAAGGTATTTCATAGATTAAATACATGCATTTCATTGTGTAATGAAAGATCATTTACATTTGGAAGAGTTAAAAGTTTGAAACTAGACAGTTAATGTGCTCAGTATTCAGCATATGATAATAGGGTTTATATTATTATCCAACAGTTTACTGGCATTAATACACATGGGTGCATGAAAGTTGCATGAATTTTGGTTTAAACAAGTGTGCATTGGAAGGCTGATGGGAATTTCTGTTTCAATGTGTTGATGCATGTGGAATATGAGCTGTTAATATTTTAAAGAAACCCTATCAGAATAGAAGGCAAAAACTAAATGCATTGGGGGATGTTTGTCCCTGTCACCTCATGCTTATTCAGGTATTTATAACTGTCCTTAATTACCGTTTCAACAGTTTACCTGGTATGGATGTAAGGTTCATTGGTCTATAATTCCCAAGATCACCCATGTTTCTTTTTTAAAGAGAGAGATGACACTGACCACTGTCCAGCATCCCTCAGGTAGAAGCCAATTTTAATTATAAATGCCGTAATTCTTTTAATAGCTCAGCTATTTATTTTGAAGTTCATTCAGTTTCAACATATGTTCTTTTTACATATGACAGTGCTTCATCTTTCTTCCCATGAAAAGTAGTCTTAATTCTCTCACTTACACTGACCATATATGATTGTAACTCATTGTCTTTGCCTGCAACAATGCAGGCAAGTGTCACTAGATCCAAGGGGAGGCAGCCCTCTAATGTTCTTTGTGGTAAAGATTAATGCAGAGAAGTCATTTAGCTCCTTCGCAGTGCCTTTAGATTCTATAATTGCTCCCTTTACTTCCTGATAGTCCAATGGACCCAGTGACACTTTTACAGCCTCCCTGCTTCTGACATATTTTAATCACTTCTTGTCATTTGTTTTATGCCTTTGGTTAATTGTTTTTCAAATTCTCCTTTAGACCTCCTAATTTCTATCATATGTCTTACCTGCCATGGTTTGTTTTCTGTTGGCTTCATATGATCTTCTGTATTGAATGGAGTGTTTCTAAGCTGTGATTTTTCTTTGGATTTAACATCTACTTAGATGTTGTGATTTCCACACTGTAGATTTTGCCCTCTAGTGAAAAGTATGCTGCACCGTGACAAAAGGATTCTGTAAAGAATAAGCAGAGGAACAGCCATTTTTGCTACTCAATGTACAAAACTACCTGTAGAGTTTTGCAGGAACATTTTCAGGAGAAATGCCTATTAAGGTCAGTGTGGGTTTTGATGCAATAAAAAATGCTCAAGGAATACTAAATAGAGTCCACTGATGGAGACTACAGTGTTAATTTTTTCAGTTTATATGAGTCACCATGCTTTTCAGCTGATAGTGCTGTGCCTGCTAATAAACAAGATCTCAGAAAAGATAAACACTTGCAGTTTTTTGTATTTGTTTTGTCCTTCCCACAGTGGGCATATTCCTTCTCCTAATACTGAGGAAATTACATGATGAACAGAATGGTTGGTTTCTGTTCTCCTATCAGTAACATAGCAAACTCCCAGCAATTCTTACAGGTGTAATGGTTGCATATCAACAAAAGAGACACCACTGTATCATATTAATTTATGACAAAATGTAATGTAACATTGTAAATCAATGCATACATACAAACCCTGACTATGCAATACAATGAAAGTATTCATTCATTTAAAGAGATAGTGACAACAGAGGTGACAGTGATGTTTAAAAGTGACAAAGGGAGATTCAGTGAAGAAAGGTCAGATGCTTCCTTTAGATGTGTGTGCATGGCTCCAATTCAGTGCATTGCAACTTAGTAAACATTATGGCCTTTACTGTATCACACTGAAACAGTTTTATGCAATGTCACTTTTTAAAGTAATGTAAATACACTATATTGTAACTAAATGTGTGTGAAAACTATTTCACAGTTAACTCATGATAGCTCATTATTAGAGTAGCAAAGGCACTTACCAGTAATTAGTCTTTGCTAGGAGTACCAGCAGCAGAACTTAGTCATAGCAGGTGCTTGCAGAACATGAGAAGAAAGTGAGAGAGAAAGAAAAAACTAAAAATACTTAAATAGATTTTCTGGATGTATGAAATAAACACAATGAAGAGATATTAAACAATATAAGAAATAATTTATGCAATGAGTGATAGAAAAATTGTTTGAATATTTGTTGACTGAATCTAACAAGAAGACAGTGTGAATTCAGTCTCATGCTGTGTTTTTTTTAGCTAAGTCAAATTGATTGTGATGTGAAGTGAGCGACATGCTGTCTTTAGTCTAATGCAGGCGACCCACCCTACTTTTGATTTTAAAAGTATAAAAGCAGCAACAACAAAAACCAACAAAACTCTGGGTTTATGTTAACTACTAAGAAGTGTTTGGGTCCTGTTCTTTAATTCATGTGGTATTAATTTTCACTTTGCAGATTAATGTTCCACATGAGAACCTGACAAGGGAAGTTATAATGGAATGCTACTTGTCATAAATGCAGTCCATCAGGTCCAGACACACACATACATTTGCCAAATACTCGACCTGCTGGCAGAACTAGAAGCGGGTCCTTCAAGTTATCCACAGATAATTTGCTGCCCATGCATCTGTAAATGATACTCATAAGAAAGAGAAACCCACAACTCATAAAGCTTAAAAAAGATTTTGCTGACTGTACAAGAGCTGCAATGGTAGCCCAAGTATTATCACTAAACTCCAAGTATGCCATTCATTTCTCTGCAAACAATACCATAAAAGTGGCTGAATGCTTTTCAATCTCTAGATTTCAGTTAGGCTTCATGCTATTTTGTGCATGTATGCTCACTTAGCTGGATTGTGTCTCTCTGTGGGGAGTGAGAGATGTCACACTTCCCTCCCTGAAAAGCTGTACCCCAGCTGGTATGCATTACTTTGACTGAACAACTATGATAACCATTTATAATGGTCTATGGGGGATAAAGTTGCTCATTTTTGCACTTCTTGATGTTGTATGTTTTGTGTTTTTTTTTTCTCTATTAAATTTACCATATTGCTCAGAGAACCACCCAGGACTATAAAGAGAAAATACATCACCATTAATAGAATCATATTGTATTATTGCTAGTAAAGGGACATTTTCACAATTTTGGATGAACACATACAGATAACTTCCAAATAAGCACATTTCTCTACCCAGAACATTAAAGGACTAGATGTGCCACTTCTCCCTCAGGTCCTTATTTCTTCTCTATGGGAGATAGCTAGTCTCTTACCTTCATTTCAGCAGGCTGTCCTTAAAGTTCATGCCTTCTGGAGACTAAGCTGAAGATGATAAATTGTTAGCTTGGCAGGACAGTATGCTATGGTGATCTTTAAAACAAACTACAATGGTCATCCTTAAACCCACACCACATTCCTCAAAATAATAATAGCTTTGTATTTGCGGTATTCCTTAGGTGTTTCCCTTCTCTTTACATGGGGAATACTATAACAAAGTTTTGCTTTAGTTAGATAAGTTTTTTTATGTACAACCAATGGAACTATGAGAGAGGGATGGACTCAAGAAAATTTAAACATCATAGGTTTCCAACATGAAGCCACAAAAATAATACAATAAATGTCTGTGTAACTTACTTCTTAAACTTTTATTTTCGTATAGAGCTATCCCAGTGGTGACAGTGCCCTATTAAAACTGGAAGTGTGTGGGGGCGGGGGGGGGGTTAATTGTAGAGATTTCCATGGTTTAATGACCAGATAAAAGGTTTCCTCTTTATTCAGCACTAGCTTAGCAAATTTCACTGCAAGCACCAACAGCTTTACACCTCGTAGGTACCAAGAAATTTTCATCAAAGCACAGGTATATGCTACATGAGCAGGTGAAAATGTGATGAAGAGAGGTGTGATATCAACTCTGTGTTTGTTATCCATTTAACCCATGCCAAGCTTCATCTGTTACCCAGTATTTGGTTTTTGTTTAAAATCTAGTAGCTTAAGCAAACGAGCATCTTTCTCTTGAGATAAACAAATCATTTAATAGTGTTCATTTCCCGATCAGAATTCAGAGGTGCTCTCAAAATTCTGCAGACTTTACCTAATGTGTTAATTTGTTGCAATTCTTTAATGAAGTGAAAAGGATATTTAAAACCGCCTTCATTCTCAATATGTCATTAATTACTGCATCATTTAGCTATTGTTTAGCATAGATATTTTAAGCTAAGTTCAAGAAAAACTATGGCTGTACAGTAATGTGATTACTCAGACAAAACTGATATCTCTCAGTCAGCAATAGAATCAACAAATCTGCTTTCTCTTTTCTTCCTGGTGATTTTGACTCTTCAATATGTTCTGTATTTGATATTCTAATATATTAATAAAATATAAGATATCATGAAATATGCAGTACAGCCAGGCTAATAACCCCAAGAGATTTAGAATGGAATTCCTGCTTGCACTAGGCACCAACAAGCAATAACAAGTAAAAAAGAACTGAGGGCCAGTCTAAATATCACAGAAATCCATTAGAGGTGAACACATGAGAACAGCAGGGCATTCCCTTAACTCTTCTGCTTCTCTGTCTGTAGTGATTCCACTATACTGTAGGATGATCTAATTCATAAGTATATAGCCAAAGGTGATGAAGGAAAGTGTTTAGGAGTTCAAATATTACATTGCTAGCTGCTGTCTAGGGAGAACACAAAGGCTATGTCTACACTAACAAATTAGTTCAAATTAAGGAGCCTTAATTCAAACTAATTTGAGTCCTGTCTCCACTAGGCTCCATGACTTCCTTAGATCAATCACACGTTATGAATAGCAACGAAACAAAGACATTGTTCAAGCAAATAGCTGACAAACAATTAAGAGCAAATAGCTTACAATCCATCCATTTTTGTTTTAGAGTAAAACAAAGGTCAATTGCTTTTGTCAGGGTCAAAATTTCTTGGGCAAGGTATAATCAAGGTCCAAACTGCCAAAAGTAGTAATAAGGAAAAAATAACAATGACAATAAGTAAATAAAAAGATTTTGAGGTCCATTCAAAAGCATCTGGCTGTTCAGACTTGTCCTATGGTTCATCTATTGACTTTCCCTGGTTTAAAGTATGAAAACAAATATAAATAGCAAATAAAATAATTTACACCAAAGTCCCTTTGAAGCTAAGGAGTTAACATTGTCTGAAATATTGTTTGCTATGAATAGATGGTACAGGTCAATAGTGATATAAATTTCATGCAAAAGATCAAAAATTTAAAATCTAAAATGAACAAAGGCCATTTTGGTCTATTTTTATTGTAAAGTGGGTGATTGTTGGGTGGTATATAACAGATATTGTTTTTCAAACAATATAACTGCACTGGGACTTGACAGAACACAAAGCAGGTAATATTATGGATATCAGTGCAGTATGCTTTCAATACTTTTCAAATGATGTCTTTCATAAAACTGTTCATGAGAAAATTGGTTAAGAATTCATTTTGCAAAATATTTGTAATAGAACAAAATAATCATAATGTGGATGAAAATTCTTTTCATATATTAAAGTATTTTATATAGTCAAGATGAGTGTTCATCACTACAGTTTTGAATAATATGTAAATTTCCTTTACCACAGGATTATTTATGTATGATACACAAAATACATGGATGTGTAAAAAGAGAGAGAGGTCGTGCATAACTAAATATACTCTACCATAATTTCACATAATTTTTTACCACCATGCTTTTTTTTTTTAATAGTGGTGATACAGAAAGGCAGATTAATCGTTTACTAACCAAATAGTAGCCATAACTGAGAAGTATGTGAGATCTGCAATGTGGTCAGCTTTGATTGAACAACTGGGTCTTATTGTAAAAGCTTCCTTTCAATTTGTCTTGAGATAACTGATAAATTGTAATGAGCTGACATTAAAGGCTCCATACCATTCTTTTTTTTTTTTTAAATCTTCGAACATTGATACTATAAGTGCATCTTCACCTGTGATGCCAGTGGTGGGAATGTGGATGTATATATCAATACCAGCATTAGAAGTGCTGTGAGACTCTCGACTGCACTGTTTTTTTCTTTTTCTTTTTTAAATATTAGTCACCTCCAGTACCTTGCCAACCCTAGATTGCCATCCATTCCGATTTGTAGTGAAGCTGCATCAGTGGGAATAATGGAGAGGAACAAATAGGACAAGGTCTAGTGTAACCTCTGTCCCCATACTCTTAGTATGTCTACATAGCAGATTGAAGCAAGCCCCCAAATCCATGCCCATAGACTAGGGCTAGTGGGGGTTTGTGCTGGTGCCATAAAAATAGTTGTATGGGCTGCTCTTTGAAGTAGCAGCTCAGGTTTTGAAGCCCACCCCCTCCCTAGGCTTGGGAGCCTATGCTGTGTATATGCAGCTATTTTTGGAGCACTAATGTGAGCTCTGATAACCTGAGTCTGTCAGCCTGGGCCAGCAGGCTCTTTCCAAAATGCTGAGAAGACACTTTCTACCTAGAAAATCCATTTGCTTGTTCTCCTACTTAGGCTTTGACCACATTATAATTAAAAACAATACTAGTCATAACAGTATTTAAACATGATTGTTGGTATAATCAATGCAGTTTTCTCTACTAGTGTGGACAGGAATTATTTCTGTGTACTTTTCCCTGCAGTAAAACCATAGCTAAGTGCACTATAGACAGGATTCATAGATATCTAAGGCAAGAAGGAACCATTGGATCCTCTAGTCTGCTGCTGGGCATTGACTATAGTAGTAAAGGGATGAAAGTCTGTGTTGAGTTCAGTAACTTCTTCAGCTAAAGAGCATCTTTGGTATTCAGATTTTTATGTTGCACTGCTTAGCAGAAAAAGTCTGTTACCATTTTGGGGAACCATTCTGATAAACATGTTTTTGGAAAATTACAAATCTGAGTCTGAGAATTAGGCACCTAATGCCCTTAGACACTTAACTCCTACCCTTAGTCCATCGTTTTCATCAATCAATCAATCAATCAATCAATCAATCAATCAAATCATAGGGCTGGAAGGGACCTCGTGAGATCATCAAGTCATGATCAGTAATGTTTGTGTAGTTTTTTTTCGGATTGCTCTGGATGGAACGTTCCACAAATATTGTCATTATCATGCTTAGGGTTTTGGGGTTTTTTTGTAACTATTTATTTAGGAAGGTTATCAGGCTTGCAAACCATTGCTACATAACTATCAGAAACAAAATGATAATCGTTGCACATATATCACATTGGTACTGTTGTTTCTTTTAGAAAAACATCATTCAGTAAGATGATAAACTTTATTTTATGGGATGTAATCATATTACAGAATGACCCTTTTTATAGCACCCATGCTCTGTTCAATGAGTCTGTGCAAAGTGTCTGGAATCATTCTCTTTTTTTTAGATTATTCAACTATAAATTCTGACATTGCTGGTATTTTTGCTAGAGCTTTGTGTGTGATTATAGGAAGATTTTGAAACAGGAAGGATATCCTTGGCAAAATAATCATTTTCACACTGGCCATTTTTCCCAAACAAGGAATTGTGTATGTGCTCTATTTCTCCAAATCTTTTTCTGAAGTAGTAGTTTGCCATTTAAATTACACAGCTCTCTTAGGCTGTTTGAGATCTGAATTCCCAAATGTTATAGATTGTTTTGTCCATTTGTATCTGAATGTTTTCTGGAAGGATGATTTCTCAGCATCTAGCAAACTTCTTTTTAATCTAGCACTTCAAGAAAGTATTTAGCTTTTAAAGTAAATTATGTCAAATCTGAAATTTTTAGATTTCTTTAGATACTAATTTTAGGCCAGTATACAGGTTAGATTGTTAAATATATCAGTAGCACATAAAGGTTTTTTGTTTTGGTTTTTTTTTTGAATGCTCTTGAAAGTTTTATTCCTATGATACATTGTTTTTTTTCAAGTTCTGTCAGGGCCTTTTTTTTTCTTTCTTTCTTTTAGGTATCTTAGTTAGTCCTTTGACATTCAGAGGGAAGAGTTAATGATAGCTACTTATCTTATTGAAAATGTGAATGTTAAGTGTTTCTTCAGATGTTAGATGGTGTGAATCCTTGAGTGGAAAATGTCTATAATTTCGAACTGTGTTGTATGCAGGATTGTTTTCCTAAATATGGCTTTACTTGTTTGTCAACTTTGATAACTATTTCCTATATGAATTCCCTACACCTTGCTCATCTTCTTGGATTTAGAAATCAAAGCTACCTTTAATTCTTCCATGGTACCTCCCTTGAAGTTAAACATTATGTGTGCAATACACCAAGACTCTGAGACACCTAAATCCCATTGTTCAGCACCGCTGCCATTCACATAGCTTCAGCTCAGCTGCTGCCTAAACCTGTCAGCATCTCAGCTCTCTGGGTTCAAAGGTTTTTACTTCTGATCATGCACACTGCAGCCTCACTCTAGGCACCGGGCATTTATCTCCTACCTGAATCTGTGCACTACTTACTGCCTCATGGTAGGCATCTGTATGCCTGTCTCATGTCTAAGTTCCAGAGTGATTCACAAATGAGAAAGAGAAGAGGCATTTGAACAGTTAAGTTGTAATTGGGGGTCTGATCTTGTAGACAACCTACAAGTGCAAGGATCGTCCTCCTCACTTATAACCTTTAGCCCTCTACATAGGCTGCTCAACCAAGGTGTGGGAAATGCCCATTTCAAGCCCCTCTCCTTCTGAGGGATAGAGGGATTTAAACAGGGATCAGCTATCTTTCAGGTAATTAACCACTAAGCTACAGTCACTCTAAATCTTTTATTGGCTTAGTCAATATTTAATTAATTATTGCTTATTTAAAGGGGTCAGCTTCAGTAGGAGAGATCAGGGAGTTCCACATCAGCATAGTTAATAGCTTAGTGGCTCAGGAAATCATTGGAGAAGTAGCAGATCCCTATTCAAATCCCTTTCCTCCTACCAGGAGGAGAGAAAATTTTACTGAAGCTCTCCCAGACACAGTGTGAATCTTCTCCCTCCCTGGTTTTGTTTCAGGTTAGTACACAGCATAGATGGACAAGATCTGAAGTAATTGACCACTAGCAAATACAGATGTCCTTCTGCAGTCTGTACTTAGGCACCTATTTCAGAGGAAGAAGCAGAATTGAGCCCAAACTTCTCTCACTGGTATCTCCCATTGGCCATCTTAGGCAGCTCTCCACCTAACATGCGGGCTTTGTGGATATTAATCTAAGTTCCTATCGTACACTGAATAGGAAATCTGGACTCCTAACTTAGACTTTGTAGGTAGTACTGGTGTTCCTGTATTGCTTTCTTCCCCTCATCCCCAGATGTATAAAAGTTAAGCATCACAACACAAAGTCTAAATTCTTTTATGAGCCCCACTCTCTAGTTCTCAACTTTCTAGAGAACTTGCTTTATACAAGTTCATAAGGGGCAGCCATGTTAGTCTAATTCAGCAAAACAAACAAGGAGTCCTGTGGCACTTAAAAACTAACAAATGTATTTGTCACATGAGCTCTTGTGGGAGAAAATCCCACTTTGTCAGATGTTTTGAAGATGAGGGAACTTATGGAATGGGAGAAAATAAATGCAGGGAAGTGTAAGTTGTGATCAGCTCACCCTGTGACAGCAAATCAAAGCCATTGTTAAGATTCAGACACTGGTGATTTGACTTCATCTTCTTCTATATGCTGTTCCCCAGTCTTTGAATCTAAACAACGGCTTTGATTTGCTGTCTCAGTGTGACCTGATCCCTAGTCTATACTTGCCACACTTTTCAGCGGCAGTTGACAGGAGATATCCAAGGTACATAAAATAGCTTGTATATCTCCCGTCAGCTTGTTAACTCCCACTCACAGGAACAGTGCTAGCATTTCTGGCGCCCCCCTGCAGCACAGCAGACACTGACACAGACGAATGACGTCATAGCACAGCACAACAGTGCAGTCCCCATTTTGGTGCCCCGCAAACGTCAGTGCCCCCATGCACCGCTTATCAGGCTTACCATATTACTCCAGTCCTGCCCACTTACCTCCCCCTACACACTGCATTAAGGTAAATGGAAATGCCATCTGGTTGCCTTAGCACTATGCTAATTCTGGGGCTGGATTTACCGAAGCAAACTCGAGAGCGATTGAGCATGCCTTGACAAACCACTTAAGTCAAACCCAGAGGCACTCACTAATGGTGGCATACCCAAACTCTTAAACAAAATCCTGTTTTAATTCAAATCTCTCTATTAATGAAAAATATAAGAAGATGACTATTGAAAATGCAATAGTAAATCTTTGTCTGAAAGTATAAAACAGCCCTTTTGGAAGCTTGAACCTGAGTGCTAACATTTCCTTCGGATTATTATAATACTTAGCACTTGTAGAATGCTTGATATTTTCAAAGTGCTGAACAAACAAACATTAGCTAATTAAAATGCCTTCACAAACTTCAGTGGAGAAAGAAAAAAATACAAATAAAATTATCAAACTAAAAAAAGGGGAAAAAGCATGTTTGGCAGCTTCCTTAGTGTTTTCCAAGAAGCAGCCAACTTATCCCAATTCTGAACAGCAATCAATTCTACTTTTTTTTTTTTTTTTTTTTTACAGCTGATAAGATGTTCCCTAATTAAATTGTTTTAATCGCCTTTGACTTTTAATGCAAGGAAAATGGCAATATGATTTTTGTTATAATACCTCCCCTCACACACATTCATACCTGTCTACTATCATTGCCATTATACAGCAAAGAATTATCATGCGGTTGTATCAGTGATATGTTTCTCTTTACAGATAGAATAGGAAACAACTGAAGTTTTAGATACTCTAGTGCTATAAAGGATGCCTTTTTAATGTTGACAACTGTGTGTGTATCCAGTAGTATTTATTTATACTGTATTAGAATTCTCAAAAAGAATGGGCCAGGTAACATTTCCAGGAATGTAGTTACAGCACTAAGGAACCAGAGCATCCACTGATGCAGTGTTAGTTCTGGGATGAGATATTTTCCTACGTTCAGTGATTTAATCACCCACAGTCTTTTCAGGCAATTAATTAATTCTTGCACCAAACTTGTGAGGTAGGTAAATATTTTTATCTTCATTTTTATAGATAAGGAATGTCTGAGGCTAAAGGATTAACTGTGGATAGAGGGGGACTTGGTGTCATAGCCAGAATTAGAATGCAGGACCTCCTTACTCCACCTCTTATGTTCACATACCTTTTCTGAGTAGCAATACGCTACTTTGGAAGTGATGGCATCCAGATGTTGACTGTATAGTTAAACAGATCAGCTAATCCAAGCATCAGATTTCAAATAGGATTCTTAATTTTGAATGCTTGTTCTCATCAGCTTAGGTGCCCCCAACCCACCTTTCCATTAATCACCTTCTGGTCAAAGAAAGCAATATCTTAACAGTTCTTCTCTGTTAGCACAGAAAATACAGGAGTGGTTTGGCACTCTGCATTTTTGGTCAGTTCAAAATGTATTTCACCTTAATCCTGAAGTAAAGAAAGGTAGGCAAACTAAACATATGCTACTGCAAGTTATGGGAAAAACTTAGATTTCTCTGTGCTTTGAGATAACCAGACTGGAAGAGGATTTGACATTTATGTTGCATTTAGTTTAGTGACTAACAAGAAAATTTCTGCTACTATAGTGGTAAGGAAAATACCAGCTCCAGGTCTGAATACAAAGACTTCTGTCATGCTGTCACCCATAATTATTCTGTGTTCTGGATTCATTCATTGTCATATCGACTTAATACTGTGCTACATGCCGTGCTCCTCGGTCCTGGTTTACAAATAAAGCACAAAGTACTGTAGCTACATTTTCGAGATATTCCTACAGTGAACTGATAATGATGCATCTGCTGCTGGGATATTTGATGTAACTAGTGGACATTTTAGTCACCACACGAGTCCTTAATCTCCCTAGGATCCTACAGGAACCAAATTATTTGATATGAGAACCTTTGATATTACAAGTTGTATTTAACATTTCAAGGCTCATTTGAAACAGCACAGTTCACTGAACTGTTAAAGCATACAGGACAACAGATGATGTAGTGAGAAAAACATATAGATGTATTTGGTAGCCTAAAGGTGTATTACATAGAATTATTAGAATGAGTCATGGAAGATGGTGCCAAAATCTGTTGGTATTTTTTATTTTTTGTAAGCAAACAATCCTGGTTACAAAACATAACAAAACAAAAGGAAGGAATTACTGAGCTTTCCATGACAAATTGGCTACGTGTCTAAGACAGAAATTTTATTACGCCTCGAGTATATCAGTAGTGCATGAGTGAACCAAATCTAATATTGATCTAAAACCTACTATAGAATAAACACATTCTCTCTCTCTAACTCTCACACACACATGTGTTCAGCAGAGATGTGCAGGCTGTGGCATACCTACTGTGCCTTGGCAATGTACTAATGGCTATTGCAAAACACCTGCTATTGTAAGCATTTATCCAGTTTTTGCCAACAGCAGAAATGAATAAATAAGCTTTTATCCAATTGTGTTAACACATGTAGGTTGATTTGTAATCTTATTGTAAAATGGCAAAACACATTATTTTGGGGTTTTCAAAGCATAGTTTGTGATGCACTAAAGAATGTATCACTTGATAAGGCTTTGTATTAGAATGGCGTCTTTGACAGAAGACTGGTAAAAAAAAAACCTTTGTAGTAGTTAAAGTGCTTGTGTTTTGGTGTAATACTACAAAAAGAGTGATTATATTAAGCTAATCAGATTCCTGTAGGTTTTGTTTGTGGTTTAAAATGCTGGAAACAATGATCACATCCTGAGATTTTCATTTGGTAACATTCTTACTAATTTCAGTGGAAGCTATTTTTAGTGAGGTCTGCAGGATTCAGCCTGTAGTTATTCATCTGTGGAAAGCACACTTTTTTTGAGGTGATACCTTAGTTGCTAGAGGCAGAATCAAGTTTCTGTAAGACTGAATCTGACCAATCCATTCAGAATAAATACATTCTTTGGTTAGAATATTTCCAAAACAAAAAAGGAGCAAACTAATTATGTGTTAAATTCTGAATACTCACTTGCTGAGTACTCACTTCACTTCTCAGCTCCTTTAACCTGTTTACACAGGGTTGAGGGAACCCTTGATTCTTAGCCACTCCTTTTGGACTATGGCATGAGTTTGTAGGTCTTGGAGTTCCAGGTCCTTGCTTTTCAACATTCTCTTAACATAGCCTTTCCGTCTTGGTCTCCCATCTCCTATATTTCTGTTCTCTTTCTCCCAGGATTTCTTTGCTGGTTTTCTCCCATTGTTTTTGTGGGTCCCCCCCCCCCAGTTCCTCAAATGTTACTCTCTAGCCTATCTATCATAGGAATTCCATGTTCATCATCTGCCTTTCTTCCAGGCATGCTCTCTTTACTCTCTGCTTGCCTGCCATTCTCCTCAAGATATCATTTACTGAATAATGTCTCTGGAAAATTTTGGGGGGGGTCTGTAATTAGTCTGTAAGCAGATCCTTGTAAATGTTCAATATTTGACATAACAGAGATGTAGATCATGCAATATGTTTCTCTTCTCTGATTGGAGGAGTGTAAGTCTTATAAGTTTTGGCGTGACCATTCACATATACAAACTGTAAATTCATTATCCACACACATTCAGCAATAGTTGCTCAAAATTCATTGTTTCAGCAAACATTCCTACCAGAAAACTCATTTGTTAGAATAATCATGGAAAGGAGGTGCAAACACAGGTAATATGAAGTATGCCGATACCCCCCCCCTTCTGCTTGTGTTAGAAAATAATTTGTACTGTCAATAATTCTGTTTACTTTTAATTAAAATGCTTGAAATAGCTAAAAAAATGAAAGCATATTCTCAAACACTTCTTCAGGATTCATCCACATCTAAATTGAGGTAAGACTCATGCATATGTGTGCATATATGTGTGTCTCAGATGCTGTTGGTTGCTTTTCCTGCTATACTCTTCCTATGTAAGTTACTCTTACTATGCACAATCTCTGAATACCAAATTGGTGCAGGTTAACTCTACACTGTAACTTGCATCCATTTTCTAACTAACTCATGTATGATGTATAAACTTGTCCCACCATTTATGTCATTGCTGAATTTCACTGTCTATGTCTTTTTTATGCATTCAAAATGAATGGCACCAGCTTCTTTATATTACTGGATAAGGAGAATATTATATTTAAAAGATTTGGAGGTAAAATAATCTTAGTTGCCACTCAGAATTATTTTATTTTGCCAATGTTGATAATTAGTTTTATGGACAGGAAACACATTTTTTTAACTTATCCAAGGATGATGTTTGCCTATACTAGAGAGTAAATATGGAGAGAAAAGTGAGTGAGTAAAAATGGCAATTAAAAAAAAAAAAAAGCTGATCCCCCAGTATATTCAAAGTCATCTGCTTATATTTCTAACACATCAGTTTTTACAATTTTTCTTAACACTTCAGGTCAATAAAACCAACAGAGTGTGAGCTGGATCTATTCTAGTTTGTACATCATCAACACAGTTGAGTGAATTTCCAGTAGCAGAATCTTTCTTACTGGCAGTGATGTAAGAATCTAGTTTCCATTTTATATCCTATGCAGAGTTTGCATTTTGGGCATTTAGGGAAAAAATATTTTTACTAGTGAATCAATGCTTCATATGCCCGAAGGGGGCACAAAGAAGCACAGGAGAAATTCTTAGCTCTCTCCAGTGTGTCTTTAAATTCCCTTTCCCATGTTGGAGCAGTGGAAAGAAGACTTATAGAGGTCTGAGGATATAACTGGTTTATGCCTGTGTACTTGAGCTCCGAAATTGGTGTTGGAACTGCTTGATGTTTGATGTCAACAAGAATAGGGAATGCCTCAGATGTCACTGGAAGAGAAAATACAGCACAGACACAAATATCAAAAAGGAGCTAATTTGATTGTGAAATCTGTGGTTTGTTTTTGCTTTGGTTTGTTTTTCACTTACATTTTAATAAATCAGAAGGCATCTACCGTGCGTAGAGAAATGAAAATAATTGCAGGACTAGAAAATTTCTTCAAGCTCTGTTAACTAGACAAATGGTCAGGGGAAAAAAAGAAGTCAATACCTGGTAAACAACTCCTGGTGCAGAAGGTCATTAGTTGTTACCAATTAATCACAATTTTAATTTTATTTATCTTTTCAGCATCCCATAAGTCAGGTAAATCATATAATTGTTTGAAAATACAGATATTAATGGCTTGCATTTAAAAATAAGCAAAAACTAATTGTGCTCCAATAATTTGGCAGACCTTACATAGTAAACCTGTTTGGATTAAAAGGCATGAGATACAAAACAAACTAAAAAAACAAATGGACCAAGCAGTTCAATACACACTTTCCTTGTTCTTATGGCAGCTGCCTTCTCCTCTTTATACTTAACTGCACCAGTTTAAAGACCAACATTATGAAAATCTGAGCACAGAACACATGCTTTAATGAACACATGTTCCCAAAATGATTCTCTTTGCTTGGCTCTCTTTCAATTTTCCTACTGTAGTGTCCTTAAAAAAAAAAAAATAAAAAATCAAGAATGGTTTGAATCTAAGTACTTTATTAGAAATTACTCTGATATAAAAGTTAGGATGAAACCTTGTATGTTCTTTTCACAATATCTAAATCTACAGTGTAGAATACATTTCCATGCAGAAAACACTCCTGGGCAAACTTCATATTCTCTCACAGCTGCCTTAATTTCCTTATGCAATCTTTTTTTTTTTTTATTTACATGTGGAAATGATAAATGAATATTTTTCTTTGCATTATACATATTTACAGAAAATAAACTGTGCATGTATCTCACTTTACAAAACTACTGCTCACACTCTTATACTCAATACACTTAATCTAGGGCTTCCCATGGATTGCTCTCTGCAATTTAATACCACAAATAACAAAAGGTGACCAGGCATGAAAACTACTTCTTATCATGCACCATACTTCACATAAGCTACCTGATATCAGCTAGGTTCTTCACTATTCCTTCTTTCCTACAATATTCAAAAGATTGGATGCTTAGACCGTCAACACCTCAGAAGGGTGACCATGCCATCTTGTGTGTTTATACAATACCTAGTACATTGTGGCCTGAATCCTGAATGGAACATTTGGCTGCTGCCATTATATAAAGCCAGTGCCTCATTTCCTTGCATGTAAAACAAAAAAAAAACAAAAAAAAACAAAAAAAAAAAAACCAACCAAACAAAAAAAAACAAAACAAAAAAAAAACAGTAAAAGGAAAATAAAAATGACAAGCAGTAAAATCAGAGTTCTTTCATATTGCTGTTTTGGAAAAATAAACTACAAATAATTAAAGTTAAATGTAAAATAGAAATAGAATTAGTCAATTAACTGACTTGAATATGCATGGGTTATGTAGTTTTGATTATTCCATAAAGATCAAAAGATAATATACTTCTTTGTTACAATATTAGCGATATTATCCAGTACTGCATACTGTTTATATTTGTGAATCTGTTCAGCCATTGGGGAAAAAAAGTACTACTCTTATCCTGAAAACGTATACTGCTTTTTAAAGATATCTGGGCAAGATTTTGAAATAATGTAGGTTCACAAATGTATGTCTAGTTTTTCTGGATGTATTTAGTACGAAAGAAAATGCAAATTGGATAACTGGGAAAAAAAAAAAAAGACCTAAAACATTCCTTGATTTTATACACCACACACAGGTAAACACATATATACGTTAAAGGCACAACTGTGTAACTTATTTGAAAATCTTGTTCCAAGCTTGTTTTCTTTTTGGCTAAAAATATAGCACTCCAGTTATTTTAGCATTTTTAGTTTGGCCTGAAATCATATTAAGAATGTTCTTTATGTAGTGTGATAAAGACCTTAGGCCAGATCATCAGTTGATTTAAAGCAACACAATCCAGTGACTTCAATGCAGCTACACTGATTTGCAGCAGCTCAGGATTTTCACCATACTTAATTTTTTTCAAAACCTGAAAAATTTCTATATTAGCAAATAAATTTTTTAATTTGGATTTTAATTCTTATTATTTTAACATCCTCTTGCCTTGTATAAAACACTGAAGAGACTTCTGGAAGGCTCTTGTCACTCCATATCAATATTAATGAAGCAATTAATCATAATAACCCCTATGTGGAATATTACTTGTTCATCCAAGAAAGAAAACATATCCATAATCGGAAAACCTCAGTCTGTCCACTTACACATCTTTTGCAATCGTTGGTCACTGTTTTGCTGTAAAAGAGTAAGAAGCTTTTCTGTAGGCATCAGAATAATCAATTTTGCTCTTTATCAGGGGTTAAAGTATAATTTGGGGGGGGGCCTGGAATGTTCCTGTGCTGGTGGGTCCCCCTTCCACATGAATGGGCCCCTGGACTCCAGCTCCTGCCCCCCCACATGGCAGTCCCCACCCCTGTGCCCAATACACCTCCCAGTACTAACTGGGTTCCCTCTGCATTTACTGGCAGCGGCAATGCGGCTGGGGAGGTGGGGGTGGTAGGCCCTGGCTCAGGGCATCAGCACAGGGGAGGGTTTTGGGGAGGTGCTTAAGCCCTGCCAAGGAGTGCCACTGGCCCTGCCCCCTCTTCTGCTTGCTGGAATACCAGGGAATGCCACTCCGGGGTCTGCTCTTGTTAAGAGCCCAGCGTTCAGGACCCTAAAAATAGAACATGATGCCAGAACGCTGCGTTCCGGGGCCTGCTACTTTTCATTGTTGGGCCCCGGAACGCAGTGTTCTGGCTCTATTTTCTACTTTTAGGGGCCCCAAAATGGCATTCTGGCTTACTTTAACCCCTGCTCTTTATTCTTCCGTGGACAGTGTGTCTGCAGCAGGTGATGACACGCTGCTTACTACTGGAGGTCATAATTTCACACATTTACCCTAAGAATAGGATGATAAATAATGTTCAGTGTCTGCTGTTGGTTGAATCAAGACAGGGGTCTTCCATTAACTAGCCAGGCCCTTTAGAGGAATGTTGTGTTTCCATCACACAATAGATAGCCTAAATACTGCTTAGCTATAGAGAAATTTGTTAGACCATGCCTGTCAATAGAACACGTATAGTGACATTATATGGCATAGGAACAGGACATGCTGATTATGTATTCTCAGAGTATTTAAGTCCAAAACATACTGTGAAGAGTTACAAAGGGATATCATAAAACTGGGTGATTGGACAACAAAATGGCAGATCAGCTTCAATATAGATACATGCAAAGTAAAGCACATTGGAAACATAATCTCAACTATCCGTACAAAAGGTTAGGATCTAAATTAATAGTTGTCATTCAAGAAAGAGGTCTTGAAGTCATTGTGGATAGTTCTCTGAAAATGTCTACTCAGTCTGCAGCAGCAGTCAAAAAAAAACTTACTTGTTAGGAACCACTAGGAAAGGGATAGATAATAAGATGGAAAACATCATAATGCCATAAAATAAGTGTATGTTACAACCACACCTTGACTACTGCATGCAGTTCTGATTGCCCCATCTAAAAAAGATCTCTTAGGCTTGGAAAAGGTGCAGAAAAGGGCAACAAAAATTATTAGGGTCTGAAGCTGCTTACACATGAGGAGAGATTAAAAAGACTTCTATTTGGAAAATAGACAACTAAAGGGAAATATAATAAAATCATGAATGATGTGGAAAAGATAAATAAGGAAGTGTCATTTACCTTTTCATGTAGCACAAAAACCAGATGACACCTTGTGAAATGAGGCAGCAACTTTAAACAAGCAAAAAACAATCAAAGCACTTCTCACACAGTGCACAATCATCACCATGGGAGGCTGTGAAGACAGAATGCATAACTGGGTTGAATAAAGAATTAGGTAAATTAATGGAGGATAGGTCTATCAATAGCTATTAACCAAGATGGTCAGGGCTACCCTAAACCTGTGACTGCTTGAAATTGTGGATGTATCACAATTGTCATTTTTGTTCACTCTCTCTGAAGCAACTTGAACTGGTCCCATTGCAGGACTGGATAGTGGGCTAAGTGGACTATTGATCTGCCCAGTAAGGCCATTCTTATGTTCCTATGTATTAGTATATGGAGTTAATTCTCCCAGTTTTCCTAATATATTATGTTAACTTTTTCATGTGAAGAAAATTAAATTCTTGCCATACCATTATAGCCTTGCCATACCCTTATCTACTAGAACAGACTGAAATGATGGAAGTTCAAGTGTTTGCAAACCTATCATGATTTCTTGGTTCACAAAATTGCCAATTTCCCCCCTATTCAATTTAAACCTATTCTCCCTATCACCCTGCTACAAAGAATAGTTAGTTAAAAAGAGCAGAACAAACTATGTTTTTTAGCTATAGGGAAGCCTATATTAATGTCTTAGAAAAGGATAGAACTCCACCCAAAAAGTGAAATTCTTCCCTGAATCTATTACATGCTGTGAATCTTACTTATGTTTTCTGTCTCCTCACTCTGGTCACCCTCCTTCACCCTCAAAATCATTCTCTGCATTTTCACAACTCTTCCATTGGATGGTTTCTGTCTGCCTTTTTTTTTTTTTTACATGATCGCTTCTAAGCAGAATGCTAACTTTTTATTTTTTGCTAGCTTTTTAAACCTCATGATGTTTGAGTGGATTTCAGTATTAGGCAAAAAATGTTCACCTCCTGTATCCTTTATGCATTGCTAGCTTCCCTCCCTTCATCTGATTCTAGATGTATTATTCCAGAGAATATTTCCACTGGATGAAACTCAGGCAATTAAACTGACTTTTCAGTGAGGTCATGCATTAGAACTGATCTTTGTGCTGCCATTTATTCCTGCTGATACCCAAGACTGTAGGTACCTCATTTACTCATGTTACAGCAAAAGAATATTTTATCTGTAGTATTGCTCAACCCACACCAGTGATGCTTCATTATAGCTGAAAGAAAATAAATTTCTGATACCAAAAACAAGTATTCATTTCCTTCTTTAGTTCAAGTCAGAAAGCCCCTAGTTCCCTCACAATAACCAAAATATCATGTATTCTTACTGTTACCATTTCGCTTGATACAAATAGACAGAATATGTAGGTAAAACTGTATGTTTTTTATTTTATGGATTCAGGGTGGGATCCATAAAGGGACATGGGCACTCCAACACCTAACTCATAGGTTTCTAGAAAATAACAGGAACAACACTGCAAACCACAAAGTCTGGTGGGCGGCTAGGATCCCAATTACAATGCATGCAGAGAGAAAGATGGCTTAAAATGTGATCCACAAAAGCCAGCATGCTTGGTGGCTCTCCACTTAAGGTAGTCAGTATTGATCCTAACCTGCTCTATAGGCACTACTGTATAGCCCAATCTCTGTTTAACAAAGAGCTGCAGGAAATGGCTGTCTGAACTCAGGTGCCTAAGGCACTTTTCATGGGAATGAGTTGAGTCTTCCTTGTGCCCCACAAAACAGTAGCAGGAGGGGAAGGTTATTTCCATCTTATTACTTCCACCCTAGCGCACTGCCCTAAGAGGTGGGAGACTCCAGTTCAATTCCTTTCTTTTTGGCAGAGCTGGAGGACAGGATGTGTAAACAAGTCTCCCACCTGACAGGAGAGTGTCCTAATAAAAGGACATGGGCTATTCTGTTGTGGGGCTTTTCCCAATCTCTTCTGTTGAAACTGTTCCATTGTGAATAAAGAGTCCTGTGGCACTTTTAAAGACTAATAAATTTATTTATTGTATGTGCTTTCATGAGAGAAAATCCCACTTCATCAGTTGCTTGAAGATGGGGAATTACAGAGTGGGAGCAAAATAAATGCAAGGGAGTGTAAGTCATAGGATCAAGTCAGACTGAACTCATGTGAGAAATAAATATGTTAGCCTTTAAAAGTGCCTCAGGACTCCTTATTTGTTTTGCAGAACTACATTAACAAGGCTGCCCGTTTGGAACTAGTTCCATTGCAAATTGATAATGCAAGTGATTGGAGCAGGAGGAATGCACCTTGGGCTATTTCCTACCTCCCAGGCCACTACTGGACTACAGAATTACTCCCTGTCTGTGTCTCTGGCACAGTGACTATTTTTTTGTTCACAGCAGAAAAGTTAATAGGCCAAAGTGAGCAGGAATTTGTTTGCAGTAGTTAAGGCACTATCCTGGAAGATCTGAAACCCAGAGTCCAGTCCTCTGCTCTAGTCACTCTTCTGCTATTTATCTACAGTGGAACAGCTACAACAGAGAAACTCAGGGAACCCAGTCACAATTCAGAGCCAGTGCACTGATATTTCCCCTGTAAGGTCCAAGAAGGGCACCCATCTTTTAGATTCCTACTTCTCAGCTGTCCTCTCTCATGGTCAGAGACCCGTCTCCTTCCAGAGTATGTGGTACAATTCCCGGCCTGCATTGTAAGTTTCCCAGCATGTCAGACCACCTAAGCAAACCTGCCTTGCCTTCTACTCAGAAGCTTTAAACAGCACTATTACCCACGGTGATAAGGTAAACAATTTTTCTTATGCACATGCGTTTATTCCTGAGGCGAAAGTATTACAAAGGAAACATAAAAAGCACAAGAGAACCTAGCTGCATGCTAATAAGCTTGCCAGAGATCCCCCCCAACTCCAACAAGGGCTGTGATAGGAATCAGTCCTTCCAGCCACACCAAGGGTTTTTCTTGCGGTTACAACTTTGTATCACCTTTCAATCAGAACAAGGAATCTTAGGTGTTTGTTTGTGGATCCAGCAGAGAGAGTGATAGACCAAGAAAGAAGCTGAGCAGAGCACAGTTGTTTGCAGGGGTGGGAGATTTATCATTAGGAAAAAAGCTGAAACCAACCTAAAAGTGAGGCTTTGCCTGGGGAAGTGAGAGTGCTCAAATGTTCTAAGAGACAGAACATTATATCATGAACAACAAATCAGCCTGTCCTGTACACAACTGGGGTCTTTGATCTTGACACTGTGGGAGCATGTAATCTGTGGACAATGGGTTTCTCCTTGGGGCGTAGTTCCAAAAAGGTGGACCTGGAAGTAGGAATTTGCATTCGTCTCCTCTAAGGTATTTCCTAGAAAACCCACTAAACAAAAATCCCATTCTTGTCTGGGCACATTGTTTAAAGGAGTCATTTGAAGTTCATAGTACTTCCCAAAGGTTAATATTGGCCATGTTTCCTCCCAGCTCCCCAGAGATTTACATACAATCCCATAATACATACACATTTGCATTTTAATACAATTAAATCCTGGATACTTGATTGATAGATATGGTTTTATCTTAATTCAGTAAAGCTGGTCGAAGTTATTGCAAGAGAATGCCATATCCATCACAAGACCAGTATCAGACTATCTCATAGCTCAAGGATTAAGCATTGTATGAAAAGGTGGTATGCCATGTTCAAATCTTTTCTCCCCCTCTGGTAGAGTGGGGCAGGAACTGAATCTTTATTTCCCTCATGCCAGATAAGTGCACTAACAACTTGTCTAGAAATTATTAAGTGGATACTAGTGGCATCATCTTCATCTTCTGCTTCCCTACCCAGTCTGAAAGGGACCAAAGCAGCAGGTGGTTTCTAAGCACACCTACCAGCTCAGACCCTGCATGTGACTTAGGTGTTCAAATGCCTGTCTTCTCTTGGCTTTCTCTGTGGCTTAGGTGGGCATTAGGCATTCAGGCACCTACGAGGGAGCAGGGCACATGCTGTGATGCAGAAACACAAATGCTGAGGAAACCTTTGCCCTGAAAAAGCATAGGTGCCAAATGTGTTTGCCTCTACAGGGTTGAGCTAGAGTTTTGTAGAGCACTGTTGAACCAAAACTGGGACTAAGGTGTCTAAACTCCTTTGTGGATTTGGGCCACAGTCTTGACAGCTGTAAGGAGATGAATCCATCACTGATGTTCTCTGGTCTCACCAGAACTAAAAGGAACTAAAACATAAAATCTTTTAATACATATGTCCAATAGGCTTCAAAACCAAACTGAGGATTAGACAACCTGGGATACTGTTACTGATCCAACAAACATTTCTTGTACAATTCTGCCAGTCAGAATGCTGAGATGACGGACTCATCTCTCATAGACACTAAGGTCAGAAGGGACCAGTATGATCATCTAGTCTGACCTCCTGCACAAGGCAGGCCATGGACTCTCACCCACCCACTCCTGTAATAAACCTCCAACCATAGACTCCAGGACTAGAATCTGATTTGACATAAGTTTTAATCTGAAGTAACTATTAACACCATGATGTTGTGAAGAATGGATCCCTATTAATACAGCAGAATTTCTAGACTTCTATAGCAACACCCTGAGATTTGCCTGTCAGTCTCAGACTATATGCAGTTTGAAAGGACCACACCTTGTGCAGTCTCAGACCAGTACCTCAGAAATTCCACTTTAACTCTGACTGTGCCTCATCCCTCCTCTGGGTTTTTCCCTAGGAATTTTGTGTGCATGGTAATGTCTAATTCTAGCTTACTAATGGTGCTCTTTACCAGGAGTGGAACACATTAGGCCACAGAAACTCTTCTCAATGCTGGCTGTATTCTCCTCTTGGCCTGCCGGGAAACCAAAAACTCATCTAAGAGACAGCAATAATGTACGCTGACAATAAGTTGGCAATCTTCTTTATTAGAATAGCACTGCTGTGTCCTTGGTCAGTACAATCTCTATAGGAATGGGTTTTGGATTTGTAAATCAGTGGTTTTAAAATATATAGGAACAGACATAAAGTAGGTGTTCAACACCCTATTGTACTTTGCATTAGAGTCTCATTAGTGATGACCATGTCCACCAAATGTGCTGTTTTAAATTGCTCATGAATACAGCAGTTTTGCCCTCCTTCAGCAGATGGAGAGGGATGCCTTAGCTTTAGTAGGGCAACATATAGCTGTTTCAACTCATCGCTTGTCTGTAAAAGGCATCTAGCTAGTATACAAGCTTTTTCTAACACACTGCTGAGCAGGGATGCAAAGTATCCCTGTCCCTCCATTTCTTTTTAGACTCCTTTTCCATCTTTCCATAACCGCAAAGTTGTTGATGTCTTTGAATTGTTCAGAACTGTTCAAGCATATCGCAAGTAGCTTTCTACCTGCTCAGAACTTCCCATTTGAGCTGTTTCAAAGGCAGGCTATAATTCTCAGAAGGTGTGATGGGTTGGCTGTGAAACAGAAAACAAAACAGGTCAAAGGAGCTAAACACTATGTGAAAATACCAGCATGGCTTCAACCTTTTTTTATTTTCTTCAATCTATTTGTTTGACAAATCACAATAAGATTCACACTATATGTAAAATTTGGCACATGGACAAATTACCCAAACCTGCATCATGCATGCATCATATCTGCTGATCTATCAGAAGTGATAATCCCAGTGTTAGAGTGTTCCCTTCCCTCCATACCTCCTGCTTCTCCTTGAAGCCAGCTGCATGCTGAGCAGATATTTCTCCCACGCTATTGTGCAGTTATTTTTCAGGTTTCTTGGAACAGATATTCCCATATGTACTTCTGATTTCCTTCCCCATGTTCCTTTTTCTCTGCAAAATATTTGATGCTGCTGTACTGAGAATGTATTTCTTGTATGGGAAAAGGACATAGCAATCATTTTCAACCAATAAAATGCTAGGACAGATCAGAAATGTTGGAAATTCCTTTGATTTAATTAAAATAATTCTCTTTTCAAGGTGTCACAGCATTTGAGGGGCACTATGCAGTTATAAGAAGTTTTCTCTTTATTCTGAAAATTTTAATAATTTGTTAGAATAAATCACTCTTCATGAGATTCAGCTCTAAGGCCTGAAGGGATCATTATGGTCATGTAGTCTGACTTCCTGCATAAAATAGATCCAAGAATCTCGCCCAGCAATTCCCCTCCGCCCCCAACGTCATAACTTCTGTTTGAGGTTCAGCATAATTTATAGAAAGAGATCTAGGTTTGATTTTTAAGGAGGTCAAAAGATGGAGAATCCACTGCTTCCACAGGTGAATTGTTCAGACAATAGGTCAATTCTGCAGTTAAAAAAATGCAACCTCATTCTTATCTGAATTTGTCTAGCTTCAGCTTTCAGCCACTGGCTCTCGGTATGCCTTTGTGGGTTAATGCAAGAGCTGTTTACAACTCTGATGGAGCTTGTAGCAGGGTGTTTGCTATGCTTTGGATTAGAAGGTGTTAAAAGCCCAGAGAAAGGGAGTAGGCAATAGGCGCAGGTGGCTGCAGCCCCTCCCTGAAGCAGTTCTCTGATGGGAAAGGAGAGAGGGTGAGCTTTCTGCTGGGGTAAGACACAGGACCCTGGACAGCTCACTGCACTGCTCTGGGTTGGTGAGAGTGCAGCCTGGGGATAGAGCCAACAGGTACTTGGTGAGGCAGATATGGCTCATGAGACCTGCTGAAGTGCAAGCTGAACAAGACTTAGGGGGTTAAGGCCGTGTTCATGTGGAGCATGTAGGGTCCCTGGGCCAGGGCCCCTCTGCAGCCCCCCAGGCTGCCGTAGACAGAGAGGCTGTGGATGAGTGGTGAATAGACAGTGACTGCTGCTGATACAAACGGGTGAGCTGGAACTGGACTCTGCTCTGGAAGGGGAGATTGAAGGGACTCAGACAGAGGGCTTAGGTCCTGCCTAGGTCTAGAGAGAGAGAGATTATGAAAGAAACAAAGCCTGACCACTGGATGGAGCAGTGGCTTGAGCAATTCCCCAGCACCAACATCAGGAGGCACCTGTCCAGTGGGTCACATGTTGCAACAATGTTACAGAGCTGTTATATATTAAATTATGGATAACTATATGTAGTAATGGTATGAATAGTGTCAATGAGGTAAAGTTGTTGTATAGCTGTTGAGGGCTATTAGAATTTCCTGCATGAAGGTATTGCTCTTCCTTAATAGAGAAGCGTAGAGCCTTGCAATGCAACCTGATTGACAGGACCTGACTGTAGGGCTATGTCTACACACACATCATTATTTTGAAATAAGTTATTTCAAAATGAGTTATTTTGAAATAAAGTCCTTTTTTTGAAATAAGTTAATTCGAATTAAGAAAATGTTAATTCGAATTAAGGGAAAGCCTGCTATCGAAACAGCTGTTATTTCAAAATAAGGCCATTTCTAAATGAATGGGGTTTAAACTGTTTCGAAACAATGGTTCTTATTTCAAAATGACGGATCCTGTCATTTCAAAATAAGAAAACATTGTGTGGACCTAATCTCTTTTATTTCAAAATAACCAGTGTTATTTCGAAATAAAAGAGATGTGTGGACATACCCTAGGTGTTTGGGTTCGGGGGGGTGGGAAAATAGCTACATTCCTTCAGGCCAAGTCAGCCCTCCTCTTGCTGCCCACTAGGCCACCACCTTGCTGTGTTGTGTGCTGCAGAGTGATTATGCAGATGCGTTACAGCACTCCGCATTTCACAGGGGCCAGCACAGGAAGTACAGCAGAGGACAGTGAATGGCAGAAGCAGGGCCCACAGCCATCATTGTGTGGATCATATGGGAAAGAAAGTGGGGGTGTTGACTCAGGTCAGACTGGAAAATGACTTAACCCACTTGGGCTTGGGGTGGGTGAGCTTGGCTCAGGGTTGGGCTTAAAAGGTATGCCTGATCTGGCCTGTAGGGGACTGTAAAAAGAACAAAGGGAAAAGCTGAATAACTGTTCTAGGTAAGTAATCCAGAGCACATACTTGAAAGACAGCAGAGCAAGCTGTTGGCTTCCAGGACCTTGGTTCCAATAAGCTTCAAAACTTATTTTTGGTAGTCTGGGAGGCTACAGTTCAGAGATAAAAAGGCTTGCAGAGCAGAAGTGGGTTGTAGAGAGGAGTCACTTAGCAGCAGCTGCCTAGGAAGATGGGTTGAGAGAGAATGTGCAGAGAGCATATAAGAAAACTGTCTTTCCCGATCAAGGCACAGCCTTAGGGAAAAGGTCAGTTTGTTTTTAAGATATGTTTTTGCTTAAATGCCTTTGTTGTATGTAAATATCATTATGCTAAGGAAGCTTTCTGGTCCTTGCCCCGGAGAGGAATTGCAGTACTTACCAGTGGTCCCAGAAGGAACATCATTCCAGAGTCTGGAGATGATTCTGAGCTTCAGAAGTTAATCACAGTCGATACATGCAAGACTGTAACCCAGTGCTAATCTGAGAGCAAAAACTGCGTGACTCCATCCTGAGAAAGTTGATGGAGACTTTAGTGGATATGCTTGCAGGGACTAGAGGGCCTTAAAGGTGCAGTTTGCTCTATGAACATCACTTATGATCAGAAATTGCTCCCCCATGTAAGCACTTGTAAACTATCAAGTCACCTCTTGACCTTCCTTTTAGATGAACTAAATAGACAGAACTTCCGAAGTCTCTCAGATTTACAGCATATTTTCTGGACCTTGAATAATTCTTTCCAACTTTTCAATATCTGTTTTCTGAAGTTGAGATTATGGAACTGGACATGATAATGCACGGTATTCCAAAAAGGGTCTCACTAATGCCATATAGAGACCTTATGTCGCTTCCTGACTCCTCCTTGATATTCCTTTTTTATACTTCCTATTGCGTGCATCCCACTGGGAGCATAGGTTCATGTGGTTGGTTAGCTAGCATCACCCCTAAATCTGTTTGAGAGTTGCTGCACTCCACAATGCTGTCCACCATCTTGTATAATATATGTTTTTGTTCCTAGATCAATGACCTTGCATTTGGCTCTATTTAAATGTGTGCTGTTCAGGTGAAGTCACCTTACCAAGTGATACAGGTCTGTCTGTTTAACTGGCCTGTCACCACCGTTTGCCACTCCACCAATTTTGTTGTTGTTTTTGTCATCTTTAGTCAATAATATTGTGTGTTCTTCCAGATCATTGATAAAGATACTGAGCAGAATTGGGCCAAGAATTCTGTGTGACCCCACTTAGGAACATCCCTGTAGGGTTTATAAATGCTTTGAGATCAATCATTTAATTAATTTAAAGGCATTTAATATGGAGTATGTCTACTCTGTATAGTGCTGATTTTCATCAGAACATCACGGAGCATTAAGCCAAATTCCTTAGAGAAACTAATGGATGCAGTATAGTTGCAGCTGTGTTGGTCCCTATATGTGGATGATACCAACTTCTGTTGGTGAGAATCCAAGTATGTTATGCCAACATGTCTCTGGGTTCAGTTCCTTCCATTAACATAGTTGTCACAACATCCGTCTACAGAAGTCTCCTAAGAGAATCAAGGCACAACAACATCTCTGTGACCTGTCTACTTAGTTTGCACAGGCAAACTATCTTGAAATGGTGTGCGGGAGGTTCTGCGCACTTCTTCCTCATATATAGGCTTAGTCCTCAGGCAACTGGACTGCTTATAGATTTAGCAAACTCTACTAAAACACTCCGGTAACCCCACTTCTCAATTAACCTTGAAGAGCTGAGAGAGACTTCCCGCTGATTTCTCGATTGCCCCTTAAAACTCCTGTTCTTTGTTGACAATTAGAAAACTATAGTCACAGTCAGAAAATTAACTTGACTGTAATTTGTCTCTGAGACATTGACAGTATGCTTCTGTACCACTGCCAGTGCCCCATCCATCCATTTGTTTTGCTTGTCTACATACACTTTCTATTTTGTGGAATATAGGATTGAAGAGTTTGTTTTGCCAATAGCATTGCAAAAAGCCCCACTGCTGTGGATTATGTATTTCTATGGTTTCTTTACTACTGTTTTTACATATCCTGATTAATTTAAGCTGCTATATTTTTTTTGGCCTTACGAAGTAGCTGGAGGGAGTTTTATAGGATTGTATCAAGTGATGTTTAGCAGCCTGCTGTTCTTTTCTTTCATGAACTTCTAGTTTGCTTTGCTGTTTCTTTTTACTCCTGGTTCCAGGCATGTGTCAGAAAAGAGGAATATCTGAGGTCTGTCACATAATACTCAATATTTGTTTTCAAAGTGCTTTATGGCAGTGAATAAATACACCAGTCTGACCTGTCTTTGTGGCAACTTAATTGCAGTGGCATGGAAGAAACCCAAGGTCAGGACTAACATGGGTTGTTAAACAAGTGTCCATTAGGGAAGTGAAGGCCTCTGTGCTGTATTGTTCCAGTCTGCTTCCTATTTCCACAGGCCTGAAGGGTAACTCATAATGATAAGAAGAGAGCATCTTTCCACCAGTCTCAACTTCTCAGGCTTTGTCTTCACGCAGAGCGGTGCAGCTGCATTGCTACAGCGCTTTAGTGAAGACACTAATCTACCTCTGAGAGACTGTAGCTGTGTTGATGGAGAAGCTCTCCCATCAACACAGCACTGCCAAGATGGATGGTTAGTCTGGTATACCTATGTTGCTCAGGAGTGGATTCTTCACACCTTTGAGTAACATAGTTATAGCAATATAGGTCTGTAGAGCAGATGCAGCCTAAGTCTTCCATATAGAGAAGAGTCAATCTATGGCCTCAACTTTCTTCGTGCACCTTCAAGTTCCACCAGTTCTAACCCAGAAATATGATTAGACAGATTATGTGTTGAATTATTTGAAAACTAAGGCTGACCCAGGAGTGTGCATCCTTGATACAGGGACATGAGAGGTACTGGGTGATGTGTCTTGACTAGAGACGAACACTGTGAAGAAACTCCTTCACTGCCCGTGTTAGTCAAACACAAGCTATGTAAAGGGAAATGGTTATAGACAAAGTGGTTATCAATCACGTGTGCCACTGTTGCCAGGAAGGCTAAGAGAACATTGAGTAGGACATTGCTAGCGGATCAAAGGAAGCAACTATTCCTCTGTATTTGGCACTATTGAGGCCACATTTGGAGGACTGTGTTGCCCTCCCCCCAGCACTTACGGGAAGGATGGGGACCAGAGTGGAGGGAGTCTGAAGGGCAATGAAAATGATAAGGGTGCAAGGTAAAGGACATGACTTACGAGGAGAGCCTAAGGGAACTTAAATTACAGCAAGGGAGGTTTAAGTTGGACATTAGGAAAAAAAAATCCTAACTGTCAGGATGATTAACCACTGGAATAAGCCGCCAAGGCAGGTTGTGGAATCTCCATCATTGTAAGTTTTTAAGAGCAGGTTAGACAAGCCTGTGTCAGGGATGGTTTAAGAGTGTATTTGATCCCACCATGAGCCGCAGGGGACTGAACTCAACCTCTCATGGTCCCTTCCAGTTTCTATGATTCTATGAACTGGGCGTGTTTGCTCTCCAGAAGAGAAGAGTGGGGGGGGGGGGGATTTGATAGTAGCCTTCAGTTTACTTGAAGGAAGATTCCAGGGTGGATGGATTTAAGCTGCTCTTAGTGGTGGCAGATAGAGAACAAGGAACACTGGTGTCTAGTTGCAGGTGGAGGGGGAATGTCTAGGTTGGATATTAGAAAAGCTTTTTCACTAAGAGGATGGTGAAGCACTGGAACGGGTTACATAGGGAGGCAATGTAATCTCCATCCTTAAAGGATTTTTCAGTGAAGCTTGACAAAGCCTTGACTGGGACAATTGGTGAAGACACCAAACACAATTGTGACTCCTCTTTAAGGGCATGAAGGCAAAGAGCAGGCCTGCTGCTCATGTTCGTCACCAGTGCCAATGTTCCCTCTAATTTTTGATAGGCTGTGTGTGCAAAAAACTTCTTTTGTGCGAATTTTCAGAACCAGTGTCCACATTTGTGTGCACTCCAGTGGGTGCGGTCCGACTTCTGCGTGCAATGAAGCAAGTGTGTATGGTACAAACGATATCTATGTTTAATTATGTGCTGATATCTGGTGTATCCAATTGTAATCCATCTGCCATTTATTAGTAGAAATTTAAAAAAAAATATTTGCACTGTTGAAAATTTTTGTCCAGTTTTTTGTTGTTGTTGTGTGTGTGGGTTTCACAATCTATGTGCACACACACATGTGCACAGCTTAGAGGGAACATGGGTCTCTGCTCTGCACCTGGCATCTTCTCAATGCAACACAGGGGTTTGGCTGGCGGAGGGAGGCATGGACCCTGAGTAAAAAAACCAAGGAGTTGTGTGGCACTATAAGACTAACAGATTTATTTTTCGCATGAGCTATCATGGGAGAAAATCCCACTTTGTCAGATGCTTCGAATGGACCCTGAGTGTCAAAGCCAGTGCCGCAAGGCCTGGCAGCGCAGGTGCAGCCAACCTGCTCCCATCCCCAACGCCTCTGGGAGGAGCTCAGGTAGGGCCTGCAGAAAAAGAAAAAAACAAACAAACATAAAGAAAAAGAAAAAAACCCAAGGAGTCCTGTGGCACTTAAAGATGAACGGATTTATTTTTCGCATGAGCTTTTGTGGGAGAAAATCCCACTTCATCAGATGCTTTGAATGGACCCTGAGCGTCACAGCCAGTGCCCCAAGGCCTGGCAGCGCAGATGCAGCCAACCTGCTCCCATCCCCAACGCCTCTGAGAGGAGCTCAGGTAGAGCTTGCAGAAAAAGAAAAAAACAAACAAACATAAAGAAAAAGAAAAAAAAAAACCCAAGGAGTCCTGTGGCACTTAAAGACGAACAGCTTTATTTTTCGCATGAGCTCCTGTGGCAGAAAATCCCACTTCCTCAGAGGCTTGCAACTTACCGAAGGGAAAGAAAATAAATGCCAAGCATCAATAAACTGCCATTCGGCAAGCTCCCTCATCTCCAAGCGGGATTTTCTCTCCGGGAAGCTCCTGCCAGAAAGAAAAACCAAACCTGTTAGTCTCTCAGTGCCCCAGGACTCCTTGTTTTTGCGGGGTTTTCTTTGGCTGGACCAGACCACCAGGGCTGCCCCTTTGGAATAGGCCCCGCACCCCAATCCTCGCGGGCCAGGGACGCCCCCCGGCGAGGCTCCCGCCTCTCGCCGCTGCCGCCGCCGCCGCCGCCTCCTCCCGGCCGTGCCTGTGCGCCGGGCCCCTGCGCGCGCGCTGCTGCTGCTGCCGCTGCGCGCGCGGGGATTGGCTCGCGCCCCCAGCGAAGGCGCGTGCAGCCGGGCGTCTGGCGGGCTGGGCGCAGAGCGCGGCTGGCGCGCGGGCAGGAGCGGCCGGGGCTCGGCTGCCGGAGGCCGGGGCGCCGCGCCGCGCCCCCTCAGTGAAGGAATCCGCGCCGGCGCCGCGCACGGGCGAAGTTGGCAGCCAGAGGCGGCGTGAGGGACTCCGGCCGCGCGAGCTGCTGCTGCTGGTAAATGCGCTTCACTTCTTTCCCGGCTCCGGGCTTTTTCGCTTGCTTTTCCTTCCGCAACGGCGGCTAAAGCTGCAGCGCTTCCCCCCCCCCCCTGCCCGCCTGCCTCCCCTCCTTGCTCTGATGGTGTTAGCACAGTTGACAACTTCTGGTCGGGCTCTCCTAAGCGGGCTGCCAGCGTTTTGTCTCCAGGAGCCTTTCAATTCAGCACTTGGAGAGGTCATTAGTTGCACGAGTTCCTGTGAAGGGGGGATGGCGCCTATTTCCCTGCCATGAGTGCTTCTGCTTTCCTGCCCATTCGTTTTTATCCACGGTTCTTGAGATGTTTTCCCCAAGTGTTTTAATGTTGTCTTTGCGGTTTTAGGTTTGTTTCTCCCCCCCCCCCCGCCATCCAAGTGTAATTATTTTTTTCCCATAGAGCAGAAAGACATCGGTGATTCAGAAACTATCATGGGCACAGGGCATATTGGTTAGAAATCAGGAAAGGAAGCATTTGTATTCCAAAAGGGAATTTAAAAAAAATCTGTTTTGCATCATTGCTGCAGATTGCAGGAGGCAATAAAAGACACCGCGACTCATGTTGCTTGTAAAGATGATAAACACAGAAGTGCTTTAGTGCATCACATACAGTCCAGTGATTGAGCTGTTGCTAAATTGTACTTAATAATGAATTCAAGACAGTGAAGGAAGAGAGAGTGGTGGCATTGTGTTGCTCACACTGCTGAGACAATGTACATTTGCTAACGCCACACCAAGACCCTTCGACCTTCCATGGAGTGGCAGTTTGACAAGACTGTTTTTGTTTCTTGTATACACACAAGCTGAAATTTAAATTAACCAGTCTAAGGAATGCAAATTGAACTCTTAGCTCTGCTTTACTTCAGATTAATACTTCTTTTTAAACTCTTGCTGTCAAGATTTGTTTTAATATAGACACGCTCATACATAATGTAAGTTTTTAGATATATGTATGCTGTTTAAAGCACAGTAAGATTTATAATAGCTTCTATATTTCTAAAAAATTTCAAGCCAATATTACATGTAGAATGTAGCTAATATAATCCTGTCTAAATTGAAGTGTCAGATTTTAGAGATGTGTTAAAATAGGCTATGTTTACAGTACTTAGATATTGTCATCTTAAAGTGTTCAAACTAAAGTAAACATAGATAGTTGCTCTGTATACAGAGTGTTGGAGTGAAAGTCTGGAAGTAAAATTACTGTAGTTGGTTTTGAGTCCCCCCCCCCGGCAGCCTGTGATACAAGTTCTTTGAGAGTATGTGCAGTAATAGACCATCTCATAAAATGCTGGATAAAACTTTTTTTAAACTTCATAGATTTGAAATGTATAAACTAAATGTGGAAGTTATTGAATCATCAGCAATATGGAAATTAAATTGCCAGTTAACACTGTTCTTTAAAAACAAATAACTATGGAAATTTACAAGTAAATTTTGATTATGTGATTTTTTTTTTTTTTAAATTCAGGACAGAATTTGGAGAAAGAAAACACATTAAATTCTTTTTGTTTGCTTGATATGAGTAAGGTGGTTTATTGCATTTCATCTGAACCCTTGCATTGAAAGAATAGAAAAGTTGTTATGATATACATGAGACTGACATACTGCTAGTTTAAAATATTCACATAAACTTCTTAAATTACTAATTTAATAAAATAAAGAGGTAGGTTTGTCCGTTCAGAAAGATCTTTCTTGTCAAGGTGGCAAGGAAAAAAGAGTTCTCCCTAAAGAGGCTGATATTCTAAAGAACCTTGAGTCTGGTGCTGCTTTGGTACTGTTTTGATGATGATGGTCATGATGATGATGATGATAATTTTCAAAAAGTCTAACACACAAACAATATGTGTGTTGCTGTGAATCCACTTCATTTAAATAATTAAATTAATTCCTTGTGCATGGGCACAAGTGCAGATGACTGACTAGGTCAAGGACTAATCTAGCTTGGCCCGTGTGGTATGAGACTTCTTATTGTTGTATAATAAAATTAAAGCATAAATATATTTATCTTACACTGAGTTCAGCTTCAGTTTTGGAATCTAAAATCCAATTGTCAGACAGCTTTAATTGCTTTAGCAATTTTATTGTTGAAATTTATTAGTTTCCTGAAAACTTCTAAAAGCCCAGAATTTTATTTTGTTACATGTTCCATGTAAAAAAAGGTTTAGTCCAGGTAAGCTATCTGGGTTTGCATTCTGTTTATTTTTAAATGACTTATATCGGTGCAATGATTAAATATACACTAACTCTAGCCTCTTTTAAACTCTATATGCTTATTTCTAACTTGGGTAATGAAAATTAGTATGATTGTCTTTTTCTTTTATTAGATTTATGACCACACTATGCTGTTTGGTGCAAACTCACGTGAGTGTCACATGGAGGATGTTCTCTCCTAATCCGTTTAACCTATATTTTGTGTTTCAGTATGTTTCACTAAAAGTCAAAAAGTTACATGTGGAAACAGAAAAGCGGTGCTAGCAATTGTTAGGGCACAGGAAAAAAAAAAAACATATTCCAAGAATATTGATTTGAGGGGGCTGACAGTTACATTTATCTGACTTGTTAGGATACAGAGTTACATTTGGAAGAGAGTGGAGATATCCATGGATATTTGATATATTACAATAAAGGATAGGGGATTCTTTGTCAAATGCTTACTGTCATTTTTACTTCTACAATCCAAGTGAATTTCTTATGCATGACAGAAGTATGTTGTAGTGCCAAATTATGCATGCTGTAGAAGTATTTCTGTGCTTAAAATTATTCAGATTTTTAGCGAAAAAAAGAAAAAAGAGGAAAGTGTTGACTTAGTTCATTCAAGGTCAAATATCTAGACATTTTGATCTGAGAGGTCAAATTAAACTGAAGGTCAGAGTCAATGGAGACAAGGCTGAAGCTGCTGTTAGACCACTCAAATCAATTAACTAATCTTGGAAAACCAATACCCGTATTCATAGATTGTCTGTTTGAACTGGCTTATTAAGAGTCTAAGCCTGCGATCCTTACTCCTGTGAATAAGATTTACTTATTGCACTAGTGTTAATGAAAAGCATATTTAATCACATGAGTAAGGATTGCAGGACTGATCCTTTAAACAGTAATGTCTACTTCACGGATGTAGTTTTGGCAATCTTTCTGGGGATAAGAAAGGACACGTTCTGCTCTCAGTGTCCCAAAGGAAAGAACCTGGCCTCAAAGTGTAACTAAAGTTCAAATCTGCTTTTAACTATTTAATGTGGAATATTTCAATTGACTTGCAATATCATATCAAAAACTTATTTCATGGAAAGGGTGTTTTATAAATTCTTAGTTAGACTGTATCCTACTTATAATTTCAAAAGGCCTTAACTGTTTTGAAGCATAGTTTTATATAATGTCTGAATCAGTGCTAAGAGAACTAAACCATTCTCATTTGGAACAGATATACACAGAGGTGTATATCTTTTTTTCCCTTATCCACATCACTGTAGTTTTTATACCCATATTTACTCATTATCACTTTCTTCCGAGTGTACGATTCAACTCACATACGACAGACTTGGACTTATTGTATATCTGACTCAAGGTACCAGATGACTTGGACTGTTTCAGCCGTGTAAAATGCTGTCTTTGTCTCCAGTGATCTCTGTAACTATAAAGAGCTCTGCATTTCTAATCTTTTTCAGAAGTATAACTTTTGTTTAGTTGGATCGCCAAAGCAACATGCTCTGAAATAAAATGGTATCTGCAACACTTCCTCACTTAATCCGCATGAAGTATTGCATGATATATTTGGCCCTCATTTATTAGCCAATTTTTGTCTCACATTATTTATGTATGGAGAACCCATAGTGCTGTTGAGAGAGAAAGTGGTTCTTGTAAATTCTGCTTGTTGACTGAGTCAGTACTACGAAATAGATTTTTTTGGATAAACAGCCTGTGCTTTATGTTCATGATGGTGAAATATAAATACAATATCCCTTATATAGATTCTTCCTTATAGAATAGATTGACAGTCCATGCCACATAGTAATAAATTGTTCCCTTTTATGTTTATAGAAGGGCATTAATAATCCAGTACTTATACATACCTCCATTTGGGCTAACCTTTTTTTTTTTTTTTTTTTTTAGCAGCAAGCTGCTCATTATACAATTATGAATTTATCTTTAGGTGGGCAAGCTGGGAGTGGGCACATAGTGATTATTACATAATAACTTGCTGTCTAACCATAAGTTATTCATACCAATATTTTTGAGGGAATAGATGTTCACCTGAAAATTAAAGACATGTCAGCACTTAACTGTAGTTCTTTAATTAACCCTGGGCCAGCTTTTGTGCAGGATGTATTACACTTCCTGATCCTTATGCAGAGAAGAAAACCCAGGCAAAATGTCATCCTCTGTTAATCCTGTGCAAACCCTGATGCATATTGGTTGCACTAAGGGTAGAGTTTGTCCCTTTCTGTCTAGAGAAAATGGAAGCATCATTCTACTCTAATCCTTTATAGGACAGAAATATATGCTGTTATGCTAGGGTTTTCACTGTGGTTTTCGTAGTCACAACTGTATATGAGTACATGATGTGGACTAACAGCAATGTTTGGAACATTCTCCACCTTGTACAGCTTCTGAGGTTGAGCAACACTGTAACACATTTGCATCTTGTCCTCAAAGAGCATATAAGCAGCTTGATTCGACCTGCCCTTTCCACCTACACAGGTACGAACAGAGCAAGGGAGAAAAGATCCATCTATAACTGCAATATCAGAGCATCTTACAAACTTTATTGAATTTATCTGCACAACACTTCTGTGATGCAGGGAAAGTCCCACGGGAAGTGTGGGGGAGATCCAGTAATTAAAACTAGGACTTCTGAATCCTGGTCTGGTGCCTTAAGACTGTCGGTCTTCTTTCCTTTCCTTTTTGTACACATGCAAAAACAGCTGGGATCTAAACATGTTTAGGGATGGTCTTAAATGATTTAATGGGGGTCTGAATATCTCATGGGCAATAATGTATATTTCTAGAGCTTTATTATAATGCATAGAAATGTTTCCTGGTGGAGGAGGTATCTTGTCATCTGTATTTCACAAATGTAATATTCTGCCTCTGAAAAATCTCTGTGGATCAGGCTGCATGCAAGATACATTAAGCAGAATGTGGACTCAAAAAGGTGAGTGCGATTGTCTGTAAATAGCTGCAATGTGCCCAAACTGTGGCCCGAAGTCATTATTCTGTACTGAAAAATAGTACAAATTCTATAAAAGCACAAACAGTAGTTGCAAAGGTTTACAGATTGAGTAAAAATAGTTTATATTATTAGTTTGAATGTTTGTTATGAACTTGTTCCTCTTGTTCTTTTGATATTAAATACTGTATGGAAATTAGAGATGTAGAAAAAAGGAATATCTACTTGCAGTAATTACCGTATTATACTGTTGAATACATTCTTTATAGCAAATGAAAAATGTATTTTATGGTTGAATGTCAGGTTCTTGAGATACTCTGCATTAAATGGTATGACTGAACCAGATTAAATGAATACTGTTCATTTGAATGAATTAAATACTGTTATACAAAAATCAAAATTTCCAAAGAAAATTCCATGGCAAATTTTCATCAGCAGTGACCTTTGCCTAATACTGAAGTCATGTGTTGTATAGGCTTTATTGGTTATCACGGGAGTACTAGGATCAAGCTCTTTATAGACACATAAGGGGAAATATTGTATAAGGATCTCATTTTTATTTACTGAGTTCCAGTAGTAGATTACATACATACTTGGTCTTCCAACATATTGCTTGTTGGGTCTGACAGAAAGACGTGGAGTGAGTCCTGCCCTCATTGTAGTCACTGGAAGTTTTGACATTAACTTAATGGTCAGAATTGCAGCACTAGAATGAACACAGAACATACATTCGAAGTCTAAACTCCCTGTGATATACACTGAATCTACAGCAAGCTGTGTGTGCATTTGGGTAATTCTGCAGATATACATCATATGGTGGCAAAAATATCTTTTTTCTATTTCCACAATTGTTGGTGGAGGTCCACCTCTGGTGGTATGGTGGTTTGAAATTACCTGAAAATTGTAGTCTAAGCAATGCCTAGGTATACAAAAGATCTAGAGCCACATAGGTCAGTAGGAAAATCATATTCTTTTCCAGGATCTCGTAATTCAATTATGACTGAACAGAAAATTTGATTAATCACAATCATAGGAAATTTCGAACACCAAAAAAAAAGAATTTTTTTCAAAGCACTTCAGTGAGTGAAAATAAGAGCTTAAAGTTAAAACTCTAGCCAGAAACTAGTACTGTGGGATATCCTATATTGTAACCTGCACTTCATAATTAAACTGGTGAAAGTGGATATACCATTTGACTTTTCCTACTGAAGTGTCTTTTTTCTTTCACATTGGTTTTCAATTCCTACCAGAGTTCAAAACACATTCCCAACTAATATGCGATTTTGAATTTGCCACATTGCAAATGGATATGTATGGAGTATGAAAACCAACATCAATTAAAGCCAACATTTTGATTACCTCAGTTTTTGGTACCTAATCTGAGACAAAGTAGGACCTGATTTTCAGAGCTGTTCTCTATTCACAGCTTCAGTTGATGGGTGGCATGTGTACTCAGCACTTAAAAGTGAGCCACTACCCTCCAGTTTTCAGTGATCTGTAAGTGTTTAAAGATGTGGATAGGCTCCTAGGAGGATTTTCAGAAGTGCTTAGGGAACTCATTCTCACTGACTTAAAGAGAGCTAGGTTCTTAGGTGGTTTTGAAATCCCATTGGGTGCCTAGCTGCTTCTTCAGGCATCTAAAATATCTTTGAAAATTTGACTTTCTTTCAAATTGTACCCTGAAATTAGTACAATTAGATTTGAGTATTTGGTGGTTGTCCTTTCTGGTTGATGAAAAGTAGATGTTAAGATCTTTAATAACCTAAAAAGGTAAACCAAGGGAACAAACTTTGCACATAATCTTTCTTGCATAGAAATGAAACAAGAAATGCAGTTAGACCTCTTTTGCAGAAATAAACTATCTTTAGCTTTTCTTCTGAGCTCAGGCTGTTTTTCCTCTGCCTTCTCTCAGCACCTCAGATGTGGACATGAAAGTGAGAGAGATACCGCAATGGGGCTAAATGTGAGGCAGACAAGTAATGACAACTGGAGTAAACCACTCCAAACTACCTAGCAGTGTTGTTTGAGTGTGAGTCTAACCTGACAGCAATGGAGTCTGATGTACTAGAAAGCTGAGAATGAATGTGAAGGCCTCTACTCACTCTGGCCAGGGAAGGCAGACTGAGGAGTCAGAATCACAGTTACTTGCCTTTCTTCTTACTGCTGGAGGTAGAAGAGCTGAGATAATCTGAGCCAAGTGCTGCACTAGATATAGAGGGATATTTTCTCACTAGGCCATGCGAGTTCGAATGACCAGACAGCCCAGGGGGTAATAGATTCTTCAGCTGGACCCTTTCTTACCCACTAACTATAGTGGAACCCAGCAAAGTTATGAAATTTTAAATTAACTCCCCCTTCCCCAAGCCAGAGTTCCTGGATGCTGAGTAGATGAAAAATCTCTTGTCATGCTTTGTTAGCTTCACCATGTGGGAAAAATCCCAGAACTGATCATCAGGAGATAAGCAAGTAGTTGCAGGAAGGGGAAAGATTGCAGCAGAAGCAAGCAGCCTGCAGTGGTTGCAAGGTCCAAAAGGCTAGCTGTGTCATCCCTATTGATCCTCCAGATGGGAGCTGATCCACCTGGCTTCCCTTACCAGCCAGTGGCAGGATGTGGCCCTCCTCCCCCCAGACCCTGTCACATGAGGGGTCACAGAGATAAGAGAATAATAAAGCAGCAGCCTTCACCCTGCAGGTGAGTGATTGAAAGGGAGGGAGTACGTCAAACACTGTCTCAGTTGTTGCCAGATCAATTTGTCTCTCTCTCTCTCTCTCCTGACAAAGGTGTTTCTGAGGCTCATGGGTCCATCAGTGCTGCACCCCAGCCAACGTGCTGAGCATTTGTAAACTCTTAACTATGCATTCTACATCAACATCTCTTCCCTCAGCAGCACTGCAGAGGGGAAAGTAGGCAGCTCATCCTAGCACTGGTCAGTTAAACTGGAGAGTAATCTATACACTGCAATAAAACACCTGCAGCTGGCCAACATCTGCTGACTTGGGCTCTCTGGGCTATACAATTGCAGTATAGGTGTTCTGAGACTTCCTGGCAGAGGAGGGTACCAGACCCCAAACATCTACACTGCAATGTGGTAGCCCAGTGAGCTCAGGTCAGCTCTCACGATCTAGCTGCAGGTGTTTTATTGCAGTATAGACATATACAGAGATCCTCTTCCCTTCCCTGTCATAAAGGCCTACTTCTGCTTGAAAGGACAAGTGGCAAAAGGGAAGATTGCCTGAAAAGAGGCAGTCCCCATAGAGTGTGTCTGGTTCTGAGGCTCTAATTCTCTAATCCAAATTCCATCTCCTGACCAGCCCTATGGGCTTCTATAGCCCCTCCAGTTCAAGTAGCTTTTCTGGTTGCAGCATTAAAATGTGTCTGTTTCATGAAGCAAGGGAAGAAATCACCACCCTGCTCTCTTCAGGCCCTCTAAAATATGTGTTATCTAGTAGGTATCTAGGCTTCCTGCACAGAAATTCTCAGCACTCCCTGAACACCTCCCAGTATTCTACACTTCATCTAGCCTTCACTATCTTGCTGAGAATTTAAGGTACGAATGTTCCTATGCTAGAGTTTGCATGATGCTTGCATGTGTCATGACTTCAGATGTATCCTTGGATCACCATTAAATAAGGACAGTTTCTGGCTGCTCTTGCATGGTGTACAAAGCTGGTGGTGTAAGGAAGCTCTCTCCATGTTCTCTCCACTTCATGAAGCTGCTCTGGAGAAGTCAGAATCATGGTACTTATGCCCCCAGAGTGTATGAATAGAAGAGTCACAAAAGGGCATATGGTGCCAAACAATACAGAGGTGGCACAGTGAGGACGTCGATGTGGCCCTGCCTCATTCCACACCTGTTAGCATGATGGACCTGATGCTGGGAGTGGTGGTGGTCAATGAATGTTCAAACCTTAAAAAAGATTTACAACTTCCACTTCTTTAGGTTCCCTTAGGCTGATTGCTTGTGGGTTGCTGCTTCTCCAAGGTGTGACTAGCAACTTCAGTTGGTGGTGTGCTCTGTCAGAGTGTCCTTCCTAATTGACAATGTCTGGGAGAGCCACATTCTAGACTTCAGCATTCATCATATAACTGCTACATATAATCAGATTTGGGTAATCCAAACTAGGCAGAAATCTGTTTTATTTAACTTGCGGACATAAAAAGAGCCCCCGCTGCTATAAGACTGGCTAGCCATAACTCTTCAGCATATTAATACTTGATCATATGGATACATTTATCATGGATTTGCCAGGTCCAGATGTTAGACTTGAGCCTGAAGTGTTCTTGCTCACGTTAGGAATTCCATGTATACACATGTGAGTTAAGACCACTCACATGAAAGCTCTACAAGAGCAGGATTTCCTTACTATCCTCTATGTCCCACTTTTTGGCTTCAGTCTGATTTCAGTTTCACTTTGCTAATGAAATGTTCAGTAGTTTTACAGTTAGACTGACACAGTACTTATTGGTCCTTAATTGTCAGCACAGCTGCACGAGACGTTTAAAAAAAAATCTGTAAGAAAACCCCTGCATGTGAGCCTAATCCAAAGGACAGTGATGTCAGTGAGAGGTTTTCATTGATTTCAGTAGGCTCTGCATCCAGTAGCTACTTTTCATAACTTAAATAAGCAAACATACATTGTCTGACTGCAGTCTTTGCTCAAGCACAACTGTTGAGGTTGAATGCAAACATTTTGAGCTAAGTCTTTGGCCTAGGGTAAATCCTCTTTCTGTTATTTGGGCAGTGTAAAGCAAATTAAAGCTGGTGATCCCCTGGCATATGGTCACCTACCCCATTCTGTCATCCACTCTCTACCCCAAATTCCAGAGGCATTCAGGACCATAGAAAGGACATGACTGAAGCCAGCGGCAGTGTAGCAGAACACCATATGGTCTGGAAAGCCTGGGCCAGCAAAATAATTGCCAGCAAACTATTCCAGCCAGTGCAAGTTAGAGCAGCCCCATGGAATTCAGCTGGTTTAGAGCCAGGACTGGAGATACTGAAAGACGGTTTAAAGCAGGGATCTCAAACATGCGGCCCATGGGCCACACATGGCACCTAAAGTTATTTCCTGTGGCCCACAATGACACTAGCACTGTCAATATTTGCAATATCATTGTATGAAAAGGTTTCAGTAGTGCTGCCCTCTGTCTAACTTACTAGTCCTCCTGCGACCCTTGTGGTGGTTTGAGTTTGAGACCCTGGTTTGAAGTCCTCTTATTCAGCTTCTTCAGCCACACTTAGCATGAGCTGGGCACATCTGGAGATTTTCACTCATGTTCTCAACAGGAGTTTTGCTTAATTGAGGACTATAGGGCCAGCCATAGTTGGTATTCTGTGAAGTGGGTTTTTGAAAAGGTGGGAGCCAAGACCCCTTGCTGTGTGAGAAACTCTCTGTGTATTTTGTGGTTCAACAATATGCTGTATCCCTTTATGTGTAAGGGTTTTTAAATCTTTTCATTTTTCTAATTGCATTGAACAGAAAAGTTGATGTGCAAATACAGGTCATGATCCTGCAATGGAGCTATGTCAGTGGGTAACTCTTATTTTCCTACAAAAAAGCCTTGACACTTATGGGGAAAGAGCAACTGTAGTAATTTAGATTTTGTTGTTTACTGTTTATTTTGTTGGTAAAACGTGTTTGCATACTTGATGTGTTTTCATCCTCTGTATATCTTGTTTTTGTCTGTTCCCAAGAGATTATGGCTAAAAACTATATAAAATGACGTGATTTGTTTTCACTGTGATTACTGTGGAAAGACTATAGACACTTCTGTCTTCCCTGCTTAGCAGTTATGCAGCATGTCTGTCTGCACATTGCTAAATCTGTATCTTTTTCCCCGCAAAACAAGAAGGAACCAACTTTTCTCCTTTCACTGGGAAGCCTATAGTAAGGGATAAACTAATGCGATGAGATTGTAGCCTCTTCACTTGGATGACAAGGCATTAGTGATCAGACAGAGTGGAGGGGCGATGTGATCTAAGAACTGCAATGAGGCAGAGCATGCTCCCCACCCTGCGTATTCCAGGTCATATGCACTGTTCCCTCCTCTGCTAAGAAATGGAGTTATTCCTCTTTGGCCTAGTAGAATGCGTTTTCTCCTTCCCTATGCACCACGGGAAGGAAAGGGGCATCTGTCCCAAATCTGGAAGTCAGTGAAGTTAGTTGACTATTATTTTATCTCATATATGTCCCATATAAATCTCAGCAGAGAGACTGCAGAATGAATCATCAGTAACTTGAATTAGCCTTCTGCCCTTGAAGCAGTTCCCTCCAGGTCAGGGTTAAGGCATATCGACAGAGTGGAACCAGAAAGAAGCACTGTTGTCTTCAGTGTACTGATCCTGTGGAAACGTAGTTCTGTCCAACATACCAATACTGCACCATTCAGTAGCCCTAAATTTATATGGACATATTTCAATTAGAAAATATTTTGGAAGATCATGAAGTTTGATAAGCTTTTAGCAGTGAAAATAAAAATTAATTCAATTTTTAATTTTAGTTAAAAGTTTTTTGGGGGTTTAATCTAAAGCTAATCTGTTACCCTGCAATTAGTTTTAATGTGGACAGGAGCCTTCTGAACTAACTAAAATATTTATATTACATTTGAAGTGTACAGTAAGGATGCAGCTTGCTCACTAGTTTCTCTTCAAAATATGCTGCTGCTTGTTACATAGAACAAATTTAGTGTCACAGAAAGAGCACATCTTGACTATTTTTGTCTTTCAAGCCCAAGGAAAATTAGAGCTACTTGATCAGCAGTGGCATTTGACAGGTCATGTGAAACAATGCACTCTAAGGAGCTCCCCTTATTCCTGGATAAGGATGTCGGGGATAAATGTTTCCCTGTCCACACCTCTTCACAAAAGATGTCAAGGATAGCTTGTTGCTCATCCTCTGATTTGAAACTGACCCTGTTTAAGGGCCTGGTCAAAAGCCTGCTAACATCACTAGAAAAACTCCCATTGACTTTAGCAGGAAGTGGGTCATGCATTAAGGTTTCCTGGTAATTGTGCAAACTACTAAAGGACTTCACTAACAATTGAGTTCTGTGTTTTCACAGGAGTTCATCTATTATTCTTGTTCCAAGAAAACAGATCTCCCTGTGGAGATACCAGATGGCATCCAGTGTCTTCATGAAAAATCTTTTGATAGACAACCATTAATACTACCTTTTCTTCAGCAGTTTATTTCTCAGAAGTCTGTTATCTGCTGGCCATTAGAAACCATGGCAGAATGAAGATTTCTGTGCTTGACTGCTTAACATCCTATCCAGAGTCTTATTGGAAGTCAGTAGCTTCTTCATTCATGGTTTGCCTGATCCAGTTTCTTTTCTATGTCCACACATGGCTTGCTGCCTTGATTCTTGTAATTTCCTCCTCAATGGCTTCTCCAGTGCCCACATAGCTCCTTTCAGCCCACACAAATCACAGGCTGTATGTACACTATAGCCTGTGTCAATATGACTTATGTCACACAGGGTTGAATAAACCAGCCCGTGAGCAGTGTAAGATAAACTGAAATAAATCTGCCATGAGTGTAACGTGTCTCACCAGAAGCTGCAGTACTGTGTATGTGGACAAAAATAAATAAATAAATAAATAAATAAATCTAGCCAATTGCTCCTACCACAATTCCTCCTCCTTTAAATACCTCCACTCTCTTCCTTCTTCCCTTTGCATCGAATTTAAAGTTGTCTTTGCCTTAAAGATCACACCTACTGCCCCTTCTTATGCGTCTGCCCTTGTTTATAAATGCATCCCTTGCCTACTGGTGATGCCACTTTGTCATGTGATTTGTCTGCTTCTTCCACAGCTACTTAAGTACTTTCTTTTTCCTTCACACAGAGCGTTTCTGAGCTACTCCATGAAGCCAAGGTCACCTTCTTTTTTAAATCTTTCTTTAAAACCCACATGCTCTGAGACCACTGCAAGAAAGTAAGTGACTAGAAGCCAAAGTCTACATTTGGCAAAAACTGGTGTGGCTCCATTGAGCTCCAATTTATACCAGAAAATTTGGCCCAAAGCTATTTGCTTACATATTTAATTTATTCTTCTTATAATTGAACTGCTCAACTACATGAAGCATGTCCATGAAGGAAGAGAGTAAGACACAAGAATTGAAACTGGGGATAGGCTCAGGGACAGAAGGAGGCACTAAGGAGGCTTGACAGATGGAAAAAAGATAAATGAGTAGCCTGTTCCACTTTAAAAAATATCAGCTAAATTGTAGCTAATAAACTGCATGCACATAATCATTCTGCTCACCATGCTTGTAGGTTGTATACATTTCTTCAGCTATCTTTTATTTCTTTAGACTATCAAGGCTTTGAGACCGGGACTATGTCAAGGCTGGGGTTTGGAAAGCATCTAGAACCACAATGGAAATTGCTATTTTTCTTGCCCCTTCTGTAAATTTGGTAGAATCAGAATGAGTGCAGAGCATCAGGAGCTCCTCCCCCCTTAAGTTTTAACCTTTTGTGTGTTGGAGAGCAAGGCAGTCCATCTGACACTGTAAACCACAACCATATCATTCCATGCCCAAATAATTCCTGGGAGCAATTTTAATAACAAATTTAAGACAAGGCATGGAAGCTCTTTAACAAATCATCACTGTATCGGTGCAGGGATAGTCATAGAGGCACAGCCCAAGGGTTACACCCAAGTAAAATACTATGAAGAGGAGGAGATGGAACTGAACTCTTTGCTGTGGTTCCTAACCAGCACACACTAAAGAAGAGCCTGAAGAATAAGACATAAGCCTGTGCTGTGGTGTTGAGTCAGAAATGCCCTGTCTCCTTGCCCTGGCACAATTTTCCACAGCAGAGAGGTTTTAGAATAGATAATGTTTCTGTCCCCACCGAGCACCTCATTAGTGCAATGGTGTAGTTTGTTGGAATCCCCATTGCATATAATTACATCTTTTTTGGAAACCAAGGTATTTCATAATGTTCAGCCAATTATTCAGCCTGGTTTCACCTTCATAGGTGCTTTTATGATATAATTTATTATAGAATTAGAGAGTAAAATATTGAATGTTGTCTTTTAATGCTATCCTTTGAAATACTAATGATAACGATTCCCTGATTTGGGGAATACTGCAGTGGTTTGCTTGTGACTAATAGCTTTAGTCAGTATTATAATAGATTTTGCTGCATTATAATGAAGAAATTCTAATGAAGGTCAGATGGCAAATGGTTACTGAATCATTAGTTCTAAAATGTGTGTCAAACTTGGCAATAATTTTTTTTCAATTTTTGTTAAATAATGTTCTTTATTTCCAGAAGACACTACTGTGAATATTATAAATTGCTTTTGTGAATGTGTTAAAAAAAATCACATCTATCTATTTGGTCCCTGAAGGTAAGAGATGTTGAAGGTGTTTATCTGCCATGATGGGTGAAATTCTGAAAACTGGATTGGGTTTTGAAGGAGGATTGAGGAGGTTTATCTGAATACGACAACTGAAATACTTATTCTACATACATTTTTTTCTTTGTACCTTATGGCTTAATAGTCCATGCAAAGGACCTTAGGGCCTGTTTCAAACTGACTGTATTAATGTGCCCACCAAAACTTTTTCATTAAATAACTTTCTTTATTTTTCAAGTGATATGTTTGAGAGAAAGGTAGCAAATGTCAATAACGCATATAACTTTTGAAGGATTCAATTTGTTTTCTTCATTTTGAGTCATAAATTAGAGAGAAGGGTTGGAATCAACTATATTAGTGGATAGAGTTTCCTCAGTCTTTCTGTCATTAGTGATACTAACTTTTTAACATTTCACTTTTCAGTAAGTTAATGTATTTATAAGTCATTTTAGAAATAGTTACAACACTGATAATCTAATAATTACAGAAGGAGTTTTGCCATTGATTTGAGTGGATGAAAGATTAGGCTTTTAGTCTGTTATCCTGTGTAAGCATTCTACAAGTAATCTGAATGAATATATTTCCTCGTCTTGTGATTGATCTTGTTACTTACTTTACGTTACAATAATTAATGCTGTTTATTCCATTCATTGTGAGATAATTGTTCATTTGAATTTATAAGTGTTCATCTATATCAGTTATAGGTCAGTAGCAGCACTTGCAATATCTGGAGTTTGTGAATTTTCCATCAAATAAATATACAACAAATGATTCGTGCCACATATTAATTCAAATTGTGAACTAGTTCATTAACTATATAATATATTACTTTGTCTCTATGCATTCCTTTACATGTTATAAAAATATTAAAATATAAATGACTGCACACATAGTCATAAAAGGGAAATATAAATATAAGAAGTTTCATTTTCTAGGTATTTGATTCATAGATCAAAAAGTTCAACAAAACAATCTTTCAGTCCATATGCTAAGAATTTCCTGACATAACTTCCATTCTCCTTTAATGATCCAGCATTCAACCGCTGTGATAATTTCCTAGACTGGAAGGTAGATATGGATAAAGAAAACCTTCCATTTTTAGTAAAACAAACAAGGAGTCCTGTGGCACCTAAAGACCAGCAAATATATTTATTACATGAACTTTTGTGGGAGAAAATCCCACTTCATCAGATGCTATACATTTGTTAGTCTTCAGGAGCCACAGGACTCCTTGTTTGTTTTACTGAACTAGACTAACATGGCTATCCCTTTAGATCTTTCATTTTCAGTCAGTCTCAAATTACTGGAGTGTGTGAAGTAAAAATATCCAGAAAAAGCTGTGTCCAAGGTGAGAGTCATTTGAAAATCAGAGCCAAAAGGTTAGATGCTGAACAGTTGTTCTGGAAGTGGAACAAATTTTTTTGCTATGTTCCCCTTTCATCCTATGTTAGACATATTTGCACAACATTTAAGTCCTTGAAGGATAAATATATAGAAGTATTTTCTTCAAGTTCTAAGAATTCAATAGGAAATAGTACCTAGGAAGATAATGTAGTCCTCCTATATTCCAGCAACATGAAAATCCTTGAGCAGTTTTAGTTCAAATAATCAAACTAAATGGCTAGTTTGCCCAAAAGACAATTTCTGTAACTGTAGAAAAGTTTTCCACATTTAGAGGTTTTGCTATCATGTATGGACAGCCACACCTCGTGGGGGGGGGGGAAGCAGATGTCAGTGAAATAATTGTATTAATCCAGATTTTGAATCCAGTAGTACATTTCATGTTTGTGACTTCTTCACACAAAATATTACATTTTAAAGTCAGCTTCTTGCTTTTGTATTTCATAAGCTATGGTTATATGTTTAAACTAAACTGAAAGAAAAAATATGTGATTTGACAAATAGCTAATGTGGTCCTTAGTGCTAGATGTTAAGTGTTCACTTCAGAATAATATTCTTTTAAAATTATTCTTTCATGAGCGTAAGAAAATGAAAGAGTTCACAATAAGTAAATATTTTAAAATATACATGTTACCACTTGACCTCAAAAGATTTGGTAGAGATTGACACAGGTTTTTTATTGCTTGTGGCCAGCATGTGATGTGATATATTGTAAGTGGCCCTGAGTCTTTGGAATCAATTAATGGCAGAAGCAGCATTTTGAAGTGTATGGTTGAGGAAGTACACAGAGACCACTCATTTCATTATCTGATTTTACTTTTTTTTCACTGTTCCGATTTTTTTAAAAAATATTAAAGATGCGACAATTATTGTGGAAGAAAGACTCTCCTTTTGTTAAAATCTTACTAATTTTTGAGCTAATTGCTTCGATGGCAAATTATCATACACCAGATATGCATGCAGGTGTTTGAAATTTGAATATGTTGGTATTTGAGAAACTAACAGCAACCTCTTTGTAAAACTTGATTGACTCATTTTCTGATACCTTCTAAAATTGTCTTCATTCTGCTTGTTTTTCACAATTTGAAGTGGCATATCTCTAAAAGGTGCATGTTTGGAACAAATTCTGGCATTTTATTTTATGCAATGGATTTAAATCATCCCTGGGATAACAGCATTAAAGTTAGTGGAAATACTACAGGGATGAATTTGGCCCAATGAATGTTAAGTCCTGTTTTGTTATCTGAAAGAAGGGTTTAGGCTGTAATAAGCAGCTGACTTTACAGGAAGAATGCTGTGTTGATCTGCCTTATGAAGTCAATGTGGAAGTGTCTGATGTGGGGTTTTAAAATGAGGTTTTGCATATATTTAAGGTACACTAGAGATCGCTAGTTAACATCTAGTGTTAGGAGCACATAGGGTGAATCCTTGGGTGCTCCCAAAATGAATAGTGAGAATACATTAATGAATACGTATAAAGGTGTGTTAATGCTTCCACCTGCTATGTTCTGGCCCTAGTACTGATCTGCAAATCCGTGGATATCTGCCTTGTATCCACATCCACGGTGACAACACGGATATCCACTGACCATTTTTTGCGGATGCAGATCGGATATGGATCCACATATTTTTATCAGCACAGAGCTAGAGCCCTGCAAATATGTGGATATCTGCATTGTATCTGAATTCATGGATACAACACATATATCCGTGAACCATTTCTTGCAGATGCAGGTTGGATACCGATCCAGTTATTGGTATCCATGCAGGGCTCTACTGATCTGTGCATTTCTTCCCAACTCTGATGTGTAAGACTTTCTAACTTACACTGGCCTGTAATGCCCATAAAGAGCTGAAAACCAAGCCCAGTTGGCTTAGCATAGGGGATCATTTTGATTATGCCTCTGTCTTCTGGCATCAGGCACAGAGTGTGTGGTATATAAGCTTGTACATCAGGTCTGTGCCACAGCAGATTTAGCTTTATTTTGGGGTTATTCTTCATTAGCCAGGTACACGGGTCACAGCAGAAATCTTCTAACATTACATCTGAAAATCTAGCTCTGTAAGGGGATTTGTGTCATTCCTTGGAGAGCTTTCTCTTTGGAGGAACCACTGAACTGATTTTGCTGATTCATAAGTATAGGAGTGTTGGTGGGGGGTTTTTAGCTGTACCTGATAGAACCATCATGATCATCTTCATTTACCACATCAGGACAGCACGAGTGTGACAACAAATAGACTATGAGAGATAGTGTAGTATTTTGTAGTGTGTGACAAGCAAAATGAAACAGCAAATGACGGCATTTGGTTTTTATGTATTTTTATGTACTTTGTAATTGTAATAGTTATGATTTAGTTTTTGGTAATTAGGGTGCTCAGTATGCCAGTTGGCATACCAGATCAAACAAGTTCCATCTAGCCTGAAGTTCTGTGTCTGATAGTGGCCAGGAAAAGTTGCTGCGGAGGAAGTTGGAAAGACCCTATATAATTATACCATAAGATACCTATGATTTTTTTAAATTATACATATAATGTACAGGATAAGTTTTTTTTTACACTCGGATATTTCAATCCAGCATCGTTATTTTACAGACAACATTAATGACAATTTCTGTAGTGATCTGTGTTGTATGTAGGGGGGGAAAACTAAACAAAATACCACCCCACCATACCCCCTTTCCAAATACAAATTGATTGAACTGGTTTCGTCAAACACCTCTGTAAAGATGACTGATTTACTCTTTAATTGTATGTCCTGGGAGACAGATTTAAGGCTATCCTTTACAGACAAAAAAAAACCAACAAGGAGTCGTGTAGCACTTTAAGACTAACAGATTTATTTTTTGCATGAGCTTCTGTGGGAGAAAATCCCACTTCGTCAGATGCTTTGAAGATGGGTGAACTTAAGTTCTGCATCTGACGAAGTGGGATTTTCTCCCATGAAAGCTCATGCGAAAAATAAATCTGTTAGTCTTAAAGTGCCCCATGACTCCTTGTTTTTTTTTTCTGGACTAGACTAATGCGGCTATCCCTGTGGAAACTGACAAGATGCAAGGCACCTTTACACCCAGCAGATCTTCCACAGATGCCTTTTTGGAGTTCAGGCTAATCCACTTCCAGAGTGAATTAACCAGAAATGTGCAATGACACTCTCAGGTCACATCTATGCTAGAGAATTTTTGCAAAATAATGTTTTGTGTTAAAAGAAAAGTGCTACATATATAGCACTTGTGCATGTCCACACAGTGCCCCTTGTATTGCAAAGGAGTGTCCACACTATACTTTGCATTTTTGCCAGTAAGAGAAGTGCATTGTGGGCATCTGTCTCACCATGTCACTCGTCAGCTTCCAATGCTAAGAATCCTAGGATGAGCAAGAGGAGCCCACAGCACCTTGAGTAAATTTTCAAGCTTCCAAGGGGCAGTATGTTTCCTTGCCATCATTCACCATTGCTATTTCATGCCCTTTTTCAATGTTTTCCCACTATTTTCTGTGTCTGCGCAATCCAGTTCTGAAAACTTGGATCCAGCTCTACTCTCCAGTGTCACTTGCAGCATTATGAGCACATTTCAGGTGATCGCACAGTATATCATGAGCTCTGAATCAGAAAAGGAATTGGAAGAGCTGGACCTGCTGGATAACATGCAGACCAACAGCACAGCATTGCTGTTTTCTTTCACAGAGCATCTGCACACAGTACACCGCTACTTTTGTTCATGAAAGACAAGCACCGAGAGATGGGGCTGTATCATTATGCAGGTCTAGGATGATGTGCTACAGAACTTTCAGATGTGTAAAGCCACCTTCACGGAACTGTGTACAGAGCTTGCCTCTCCCCTAAGGCACAACAACACCCGAATGAGTGCTGCCCTTTCCCCAGAGAAGTGTGGTGCAAGTGCTGTGTGGAAGCTGACGATACCATATGGCTAGCAGTTGGTCACAGATCAGTTTGGAGTCTGCAGGTTGACCGTTGAGTCAATGCTATCCCAAGTGTGCCAGGCCATCAATCACATTCTGCTGTGAAGGACTGTGACTAGGCAATGTTTGTTAGGTAGTGGATGGATTTACAGCTATGGGGTTCCCTAACTATGGATGGGCAGTTGATGGTGCACTTATACCAGTTCTGGCTCCGGAGCATCTTGCAACTGAGTCCATAAATAAGAAGGGCTACATGTCTGTAGTGCTGCAGGCATTCTTGGATCACCAGAGTTTTTTCACAGATATTCATGCTGATTGATCAGGAAAGGTGGATGATGCTTATGTGTTCAGGAACACGGAGCTGTACCGAAAGTTGCAAACAGGGACCTTCTTTTCCGATGAAAAAATTACATTAAAGGGTGTGGAAAAGCCTGTAGTAATCCTAGGCTATCCAGCCTACCCACCGATGCCATGGCTCATGAAGCCCTACTTAGGCAAGTTGGATACCAGCAGGAAGTGGCTCAGTTACAAGCTGAGCAGGTGCAAAATGACTGTGGAGTGTATCTTTAGGAAACTTAAGGATGCTGGAGGTGTTTATGTGACAAACTGAATTTAAATGAGAACAATATTTCAGCCATTATAGCTACCTGCTGCACCCCCCCACCCCGCCAAAATCTTTGTGAAAGTAAGGGTAGACTGCAGAGGTGGATTAGCTTACATGTGTGTACAAGCAACCAGATGCCAGGGGCATTAGGGATGTAACAGGGATCCATGCCCCTAAGAGAGGCACTCAGGGAGCATTTTTATAACGAAAACCTGTAAGTGTGCCATGTCCCTTGACAATGTGATGTTGAAAAGCTCGAGGGCACTGCAGCAGCAGGGGAACATGCCTTGTGGTCACTTGAGAAACTATTGTTATGTGACTGCATAAATTTGGTTTGTGAATGAATAAAGATTTTCTACATGATTGACACACTCTCTTTATTGATAATCAACAATTACTGGTCTGGAAAAAGGGAGCATGTGGAGTACAGAGCGTGTAGGGCAGTGGAGTGTATTATAGGTGTGTATATATGCAGAAGACGTTCCTGTAGCTGTGTGAAGGTATGGATGTGAGAGTGTATCAAGAGGGTCCTTGGCCTTCATAGGAATTCTTAGTGGAAGTATATGGGAAGGGTGCGAGAAACTGCTGGTATGTCAGGAGAGGGAGGTGAGCATGTAGAAGCTGTGACTGGAGTGCAACCATTGTCTTCATGAGCTCCATCTGTTCTTTCAGCAGATTCAGCAATTGGTCTTTATGTTCTTGGCTCCTCCTAAAATTTTATTTGCAGTCCTGTCTGTGTTCCTGCTGTTCCTCTAAAATAATGTCGCTCCAGGACCTATTTTCTTTCCTGGATGCCTCATAGGAGTGCAGGAGCTCCTGGAACATGTCCTCCTTGGATTAGCGAGGCTTCATTCTTATCAGTCAAAGGCAGTTGGCAGGCATAGGACCTCTTCCTGCTAAGGTCATTACTGTGAAAATGAAGCACATAATGAATAAAGGGTTTGTTCTTGCATTCTTTCTAGTATATATGTAACAGTTGGAGAACCACATCACACACTTACCATCATCCTGAGCACAGCCCAACTCCCTGATGAACCTGAGAATGGTCTGTTGCACATGGGGGTAAAGAACAGTCATTTTGATCTTAGTTCTGGGGATCTGTGGAGTGGTGCTCAGTTGGGTCATCAGCAAAAGTTCAATGTTACTATTAATCTAAATCTGTGTCCCCATTTTTTACAGGAAGTCACTATAGAATTTGATATTTCACACCTTAAAGTAAGCAGGGAAGCTAGAATGAATATCCTGCATGGCAGCTGATCTAAGCTGGGTCTCTACGCTGCGGGTTTGTGTGCTGCTATGGTACCTAGTATGGTGAGATCCAGCTGGGGCAGGAGAGTGTCCTTCTATGGGGGAGGAAACGCTGTTGCTGTGCCAAGAAATCTGAGACAGAGAGTCAGGGGATACATCTGGGAAATCTTCCTAGACCTCGCAGTGGAAGATTCCCTGGAAATTGCCACATGCATCAATACACTGCTAATGAGTAACGAGTAGATGCACTGGAGCAGGGGGTGACCAAACTTATGGAACTCGAGAGCCATACAAGTTGATTATTAAGCCTTTGAGAGCTGCACTGAGGCATATAGCCAATATACTTTTACCATCTCCAAAATTACTAAGTTTAAAATTCATTGCACACTTTAATTTTATCATAAAAATAGGGCAAATATTGATCCTACTAATGTCAGATTCTAATAATTACTTAAGGTTAACATGAAAACTAGCCCTATATGGTAAATGATCTAGTTTTTTCTTCATATTTTTGTTTCTTATTATTTGACATTATGTTTAGAAGGACTTGTAAACCTTAATTTTGTTTTACCAATGAGTAAACCACATTAGGGCCTACGACAAAATCTAAACATGCCGTGCTTCTTCCCACCATCCCCAACTATGCCACCATTTCTCCTCACCATTCCAACCATGCCACTGCTTCTCCCCACTGTCCTGACCCCCTCCCTAACCCCCAGGCCCTGACTCTGGCTCCCCCAGACTGACCTCCCCTCCCCAGGTCCCCCTTACGTGGCTGCTCTGGTGGCTAGGCACAGGCTGGGGCTCACTCTCCTTGCTTTAAGCTCTGCCCAGGCCAAGCATCCAATATGGCCACTCTGGCAGCTAGGCACAGGCTGGGGCTCCCCTCTGAGCATGCTCAGGGTGGGAGATTTAAAACTTAGGCTGAGGCTGCTTTCCTCTCTCTGACTCATGTATGAGTTCTTCTGCAAACTGCACTTTTTTCATTCAAGAGCTGCAGTTTGGCCACATCTGCACTAGAGAGTGTGAAGCCATACACAAATGTACCTTCCCTCCTTCCCTATCGCTTTATTTTTTAAGTAGAAGGGTTGGCTCCCAAACAGAGCAGCACTGGATTACCAAACACTCACCACAGCTCCTCTCTCTTGCTTCTGGAGCACTACAGCTGAGCAGCTGTGGCTAGCTGGATGACTTGAGTGGGGATGGGAAGAAACAGCTTCTGACTCCCAATCTGTGCTGCACTGTTTCCTGTCTCTGGGTCATCCTCTAGGTCCACTTTCTCATCAGTTACCTCCTTGTTATGGTTTTCTCCAGTGTCCGTTGTCTCTAGAAGCACAGACGTATCTACAAGAGTCTTGGGACTGGATGCTGGGTCCCCACAGAGGATGGCTTCCAGCCCAGCTGGTATTTGTCATATAGGTGGCACTGACCCAGCCTGATGGTTTGCCTCCCCATCTTTCTGGTAGTTAAGCCTCAGCTCATTAACCTTGGATCTGCACAGCTGCCTGTCCCTCTCATAGCCTTTATCTGCCATGTCACGAGAAATCTCCCCATATGTATCTGTTGTTGTTGTTGTTTTGCTAATGCATAGCCATGCCTCATGGCAGACTCTCCCGAGATGCTGTTAAGGTCCAGCAACTATGCTGTGCTCCATGCAGGAGAGGGTTCACTCTGCAGCAGCACCATTGTCCCAGGGAACATGACATGCTCACTCTCCATGCCAAACGACCAGGAAGTGAAAACAGGAAATTAAAAGATTCACAAGGACTTAAATGAGGGAGGGTCTAGTCACAGCAGAGTGCAGGCAGAACACCAGACTGGTTAGGCTTGGCTTTCTGGGACATTTCTGGAGGCTGCTTAACATAACAGAAAAATTGAATCTATTGCACAAAAGCATTTGCACAAAAGGTATGACTTTCACACAGGTCGTATTATTTTGTCACCAAAACAGGGCAGCTTTGATGACAAAATGAGGATTCTAGGGTATACGGTGGGCTTGTTTTGCCACAAAAAGTTGAGTTTTTATGTCAAAACTCTCCAGTGTGTTCAGGGCCTCAACATGGAATAAGTGTGTTCAGCCAGAGACTTATCCCCATCTGCACAAACTTTGTACAGAGAGATAGAAGGCTTGTTGCCAGCTGAAGGTTAGAATAAGATCCTTTGTATTCAGCAAGATTTAGAGAGTGGGGAAATGATGCAGGTGCCATAGATTCACTGCTATTTCTTCCCTTTGCTTGCTTGTGTCTTTGCCTGTCCACTTATCAAATTTGCAAGAGGAATGCCAGATTACATGCACAATTGAATACCTGAATTATCTGAATATCTAACCTCACCCATCGTCATATGATTTATCAAGATCTGGAAAAAATCAGCAGTTTCTCTGATTCTTAGTATAATACAAATTTGCTAGGTAAGCCTACAGAACTATTCACAGAATAGAGCCTGTTGATCACTAGAATTTGATTACCTTTTTAGTTTTCTCTTTTGCAAACAAAACTCTTTGGGAACCATTTGTATACATTTATTTGAGTTGCTGTGGCTCACTGAGTTTACAATTTATAGAACTTCTCTTGCTTGTATGACTTCAATTCACATAGGGTGAATAGCTTTCTGAGTCTGTATCAAACACTTTTCATTATATACAATATCATTTAATCCTTTTTCTCATGTTAATATTTGACTCTCTTCAAGAATCCTAGTAGTACTTTTTAAAAGAGCAATGAAAATTATTACAGCACCGCTCTTTCTGTTAGATGTATTGTAGTTCCCATCATGTATGCTCATCCTGAGAAAAGAATGTTAAGTACATGGCAGTTTCACCTGGCCAACAAATATAGTCAGCTTGTTTGGTCCTGATACTCTCCTACTTCCTAGTGCAACTGAAGACTGTTACTCAAGTGTAAATTGGGAGTAATTCCATTCAAGTCAATTCAGCTACACCTGTAAAAACTGGTGTAAGTGAAATATAAACCACTTCTCTATGTTTTGCATTATAGTTGTTAATTTGAACTAAAACCTCAGGCAAAAAAAATACATTTTTAACTGCAGATGTACACAGATTCAGATGGTTATGTGAAAACTTTACATAAAATAAATTGAGCAAAATTAATTTAAAATAGTCTGACCTGTGAAATACAGTGGCATGATATAATGATACATAATCAACAAAGGAAACAGCAGGGGTGCTGGTAAGTTAACTAGTTATTTTCCAATCAGAAATCCTCCTTCCTGGCTACAAAAGATGCACTGACTTGAGGCCGGATACAGATAAATATGTGTAATTGCTGAGTTACAGTTTATCTGCCTAACATTCAAGGGACAAATTATTTAGTAACTGAGTTGCAGGATTTGAGCACAGTCTGTTGATGTCAGTGTGGAGAGCTTGCAGGATTGAGGCCTCAGCTTAATGGAACCTTTCTGAAGTATAAAGAACTTGTTAAGATTTTACAGTAGACTGACAGCCTCGAAAGATCTTAGCCAGTATTACTATGCTTTCTGATTGACTCTGAACTTGCTAGAGATTACAGCTATGATTATATAATCACAGATACAGACAACTTGGTAAAGTGGTAAATCATTTGTATTATTTTACTTTACTTATACAGCCTTCAGTTGAATTTAGCAACTTCAGTGCAAGATTTAGAAGATACAGCAGTGCTTTAGGAAAGGAACTAGAGAGTAAATTGCAGTAATTACATGATTTAAATCAAGGCTCTTGGAAAGGAGATATGTAGCTTTCTACAACACATGAGGAAAGGTTTACTTCTGTTGCAGTTGCCCTTGCAAGACTGTTACAGTCATTAATGATGGTAAATATAGTAGTTTTGATATAAAGTGTAAATTCATCCTTGCTAATTCTTAAAATATGTCTGACCCTAATCTGTTGGGGTGCAGCTGCTGTTGCAAAAACTGGGTTTGTGTTATAGGGGAAAAATGCAGGCTTTCCTCAAGCTGTGATAGTGAAATTCAGAACCATCTTCTTTATCATCTTATTCCTTTTCTGAAAGCAGATTTTTACGCAAGGCAGTATTACTATGGCTTTATTAATGATAGATGTATAACTTTGTTAACTTTATTTATTCAGGACTACATTAGCTTTGAACTATGCTTCTTAAGTTGAACTTTAAGGTGGATAAAAGCATCCCGCAAAGCTCCAATGGCTTAGCGAGTTAGATACATATTAAATGGTCACAATATACAGTATGGCAGTCTTTTAGGCTGTATTACTGAGTCGGTTAGATAAAGAAATCAAAATATACAGTTTTGTCCTGATTTACTATTTATCATGTATGCTGTGGTAGAACTTAAAGGCCCCAGTCAGGATTGGAGTCCAGTTATCCTGGATTCTGTGCATATACACAGATGTGGTCCTTACACTGAAGAACTTTGAGCCTAGTTCAAAATGAAAATGAGAAATGAGGGTGGCAAATGATAGGAGGGACAGTGCAGCTAAGAATAGTTATGATGATGTGTTCTAGTAGAACAAGGAGGGTAACAATTATTATGTTGATATGTTCCAATAATGATGGTGATGTGATATGCAAATTTGATACTATCAAACTCATGTTTGAATGGGGTATTTCTTGACTTTCTCATTATAAACCATGATTGCCACCTCTCACCTTCCATATCTGTTGTTTCCTCAGTTTGAATCAATGAAGCCTGTTTGATTTGCTGAGTAATCTGACCTGATCCTGTGATTACACTTATTTCACTGCATTTATCTATCCTCCCCGTTTTTAAGCATCTGACGAATTGGGGTTTTCTCCCACAAAAGCTCATGTGATAAATAAATTTGTTAGTCTTTAAAAATGCCACAAGACTCCTTGTTTATTTTTTATGATGGTATGGTCATGGGCAAGCTATGTGTGCAACTTAATGGTTCTCCAGCAGTTACAAATTTATATATTTTCCTGTTCAAATTTGTTATTTTCAGTACTGTATCATAGAATCATAGAATCCTAGGGTTGGAAGGGACCTCATAGGTCATCTAGTCCAACCCCCTGCCAGAGGCAGGACCACTCCCACTAAACCATCCCAGTCATGGTTTTATCCAGCTGGGCCTTAAACACCTCAAAGATGGTGACTCCACCACCTCCCTTGGCAGCTCATTCCAATGTTTCACCACTCGCCTAGTAAAAAAGTCTTTTTCTAATATCCAGCCTCGACCTCCCTAACCGCAACTTGAGACCATTGCTCCTCGTCCTGTCCTCCTTTACTACCGAGAATAGTCGAGCTCCATCTCCCTTGGAGCACCCCTTCAAGTAGTTGAAGGTTGCTATCAAATCCCCCCTCAATCTTCTCTTCTGCAGACTAAATAAGCCTAATGCTTTCAGTCTTTCCTCATAGGGCTTGTGCTCCAGCCCTTTAATCCTTTTGGTTGCCCTCCTCTGAACTCTCTCCAGTAGCAACTAGGAGTCCTAGAAATCACTGTCGTACTTTAAAAAAAAAAAAAAAAAAAAAAAACGAAGGGGGGGGGTCCTTGCTCCAAAGAGCTTACAGTTTAATTCCTTTGATACAAATTTACTCCACTCAAGGGGAGTGGGAGAATACAGAAGAGCCAGTGACATGGAGCTTTGCAGTGTAATGTTGTATGGCCTAATAATTATACATTTAAATCTGAAGTCTTTGAAACAGTGTAGTTCCATGTTAATTTTCACATGTGAAATATAGGGTATTTGTGACATTTAGTACATTTAGTCAGTTGCAATTATTTTTTCCCCCAGCACATACAGTTTTTGTCAGCACTGTAGTGAGAAAGCCCATCCTATTAACATCTGAAGATTTTCACATCTTTTGCCCAAGCCATTCACTGGATTTCATGGAAGGAAAGTGACAGAGCTATCGACACACAATTCATTCTGAGGTTCATAGCTTCACAAAAACTTGTGATTTGAATTCTCAGGAATATTCAAAGCACATCAGAATGAAGAATTGTGGAAAGAGAGGGAAATGAGAAATATTAATTAAGCAGTGACAGGAGCTCAGCAGAGAGACTAGTGGAGCCCATAATGAAGCCTCCAGAAACAGAAGAGAAGGCCCACAAATTAGAAGAAACAAACTGGGGTCTATCAGTGTTGTAAGGATGGTGCAACAGGGGATATGAACTAGTGGAAACTAACTGGGAAGGTCAGAGGATTTGATGTGTTACAGAGTAGCTGTGTTAGCATTAGCGTAGTGTGGATTTATGCAAGCATAATGGAGAGCAGACTCTTTCCCTAAAGAAGTTCAGCTAAGGTCTCATCTGCGGTGCCTGATGGTTTGCCTGCTTACAGCACAGAAATCCCACTAAACAGTTGAAACAGAGTTCAGGCATAGTGTAGCTGAAACTAAATTTGTATTACTTGTGTTCCCCAAACCATGCTATAGTTTTGAAATCTGTAGAGCTGTAACAGAAATTGGGAACATTAGGAGAATATCATATTGTCCCCTCTACACTGTAAGAACAACCTGTGTCCCAGTGCTAGTGAGTAATAGAAAGAGGAGGGCTGGTTCAGTGACAAGGACAGTAGCCTCTCATTTGCTCTGGGCAAGGTGTTTAACCTCTCTGTGCCTCATTACCCCTTCTATAAAATGGAGATAATATTACTTCCTCACCTGTTGGTGTTGTAGAGTTAAATACATTGAGAGTTCTGAGCTGTTCAGAGACAACAGTAAGCAGGAGGGGGGCACATAAGTACTTAGACAGATTGGAAGTACTATGTTACAGTTGGTATCTCCATCAAAATCATTTCTGTAGTGTGGATGTAATTCTCTTTACTGTAACACTGGTTTAAATCCAAAATCTGGTAACTCTGACTGAGTTCTGGATTAATACTGATAGACCAGTTCTGGCTCATTGATTTTCTCAGCCAGTGACCTTTTATATAGCCCATGCTTTCCAGATTGCTTCCTCCTTCCCTACAGTATGCTGGGCTCCAGTCATCTAAAATTTCAGACACTGGGCCAATTCATCTAAGCCTTTTAAATTTCACCCACCCCTAATGACAGTACTCTAATCAAATAACATTCTCTCTTAAACTCTCCCCCCCCCTTTAAAACAAGTTGATTTATCTTTTCTTTTTCCTTTTCTTTTCTTGGCGGGGGGGGGGGAGTGGAGTCAGAGGGGCACAAACTGTACCTTGTTGAGCTCTGCTTTTTCCTCATTGGGAAAATGAAACTGTGGTAGACACAGCACACAATCTGATATTTTATTCTGTAACTCCTGATTAAATTGGTCCTGCCACACAATTACAATATTTTGTGGTCCAGAATAAGCCTGTGCCAGTCCACAATCTGTGAGCAGATGTCTGTCTGGGCTTTCTGTATAGATTCAGTATTGTAGGAAAAGGCAGGCTAGGTACAGCATAATGACCCTGCACTCTTCCGTTACATAAAAGAGGGAGAACTAGGCATGTGCATGCCGGAGTGAACAGATGTGGATGGTTAATTCTGTTGCCCTGACCAAGTGATTAAGGGAATTAAACCTGGCCCGTTCCATTATGCTGAGTGTCCTTACACCCACTCCTGTTTAGAGGCAAACTACTGCTTAAAGTGAAGAGTTATTGAAAAGCAGAGCACAAAACAGGCATTATCAATCAAGGATGTGACATTTAACCTTTCCGGTTAAACAAATACATTTATGAATACAGGATTTCTATAATGTGACCAATTGAATCAGATTATGGCAAAAAAAGGATAATGTGAGACAACCATTTGAGTTCTGCTTTACATTTCAGATACATGACAACTGCATCTATTAAAGGGGGGATGGTGGAAAATGTACATATGCATTTTAGCCCATTTTCTCTATGACAATGGAGTGTATTTTGCATTTGTTAAACAACGTTGCCATTCACTTTTCTATCAAGCTTTGCCTCTAGGCGGTAGTTTAGGATTTTTAATTTAACTTTTGTTTGTCTATTGTGACAAATTCAGAAAACTAGGCAGCTGGGAAACTGTAGAAATAGGCTTAAAATGGAGTTTGAAAATCCTTCTTCCTTAGTGCATTTGACAAAACCAACTTCTAAAAAATCCTGGATTCAGATTGTCATTAGCACTATAATATTAACTGTAAAACAGGGTTATGCTAATTACATGAGTTGATTTTTTTCATAAGAGATAATTTTGCTAGAACTTTTACCTTTCATATAAATGCAAAATCAATGCTTAAAACTCAAGTTTGTGGCTCTAGTAGATTCAATCACAGTTTGCTTGCCATTTCTTTCCAAATAGAAGAAATGGTTGAAATTCATATGCAGCGCTAACAGTACATTTTATGGTTCTTACTTCTATTTCCGGACATAAACTATTCATTAAACTGTAAATCACCACATCTGACTGTTCTCTTAAATTTGTATGATATCTGGCAACAAGGATACAAAAATCTACCAATTGGTCAGGCAACTAGTTCTGGTAGTCAGAGATGGAAAAGGAAGAGAAAGGATGGGGATGTGCCCAGGTGGATTCAGGGCAACGCTGTAGTTAGAAGCCCACTGTCACCACCTGGAGCATGACAGGGTTCCAAACAGAAACTGTCCTTGGACCCAGCTGAAGACATTGGTCCAAGGATCCAGCTTTGGACACTTATTCTTTTGTATTAACCTCAGGGTGTTTGGTGTCTGATAAATGTGAGGCGCCACCTTCCAAGTGTTTCTTCCCACTGTTCGGGGGCTGGAACAGTGAAAAAAGGTCTTTGTTTCTTCTTCATTCCTCAAAGCCCTATGACTGCAGTGAGGAGTAACTGGAGAAAGGAAAGGTGGCTCTTCTGTTCCCCACAGCCTTGCTGTTCTGGATTTTTCTTTATAAAGAAGTCTAATGCTGCCTCACAGCTTAAGACAGCAGCATAAAATCAATAGTTTCACCCACCGTCTTTTGAACAACTGTGAAACTGGCAAGTGATGATCATTTCACTTGCTGGTGTTTGGTGGAGTTATGAGCTGCTGTGAAAGCACTGGACTTCTGTCAGTACACTCCGAAGAGAATGTTGAAACCATTTACTTTCAGCTCATGCTTGGAAGGTTATATACAACTGTAGGGATAGATATATTTGTGTTTCCTTTTTAAAGAAAGCTCACATGCCACAGAGATAGATGGCTTAGACCTATAATGCTTAATTTGGGGACTTTCACCTTCCTCTGCTGCATGGGCCACTTGTCGCTTGCTGGTCTGAAGTAAAGGAAATGGTGGATTCTCTGTAACTTGAACTAATTAAATCAAGACGTGAGGACTTCAGTAACTTGGCCAGAGGTTGCTGGCCTATCTCAGGAATTGGTGAGTGAAGTTCTGTAGCTTGTGATATGCAGGATGTCAGACTAGATGACCATGATGATCCCCAATAGGGGAGATGGGGCAAGTCTTTTTTTTCGTGTCTTGTTACCCTGGATTGTTGCATAGCCTTACTTTCCTGTTATTGAATGCATTTCATGTTTTTAAAAATTAATTTTAGGCAAGCTGCTTGACATTCTAAATTGATAGAAAATAAATTGAATAATGCTGCTATTTCACATTTTTCTATATATAAATTGTTTTGATAATTGTTGTTGTTACATCCATTTGTAAATAAAAGAAAAAGGTTTTATGTTAGTTGAAAACAGATACAGGTATCTTTAAAATTTAAAAATACTTCATCATTTTCTGGGATTCCTGAGCAGGAAAAGATTGCAGCAAAAGAGCAACACTGTAAATAAAATTCATATATTCAGAGATAGAGAATATATACAGATTTATTAATATATCCTTCCAATGTTCCTTTTTTCCTTGTTTGTGGTGGTGTGCGCCAAATACATTTGTCAAACACAGTGCCATTTTTCCCATCCTGCTGTGCTTAATTTTTAGTCTAGCAAGGTCAATGGAAGTTATAAAAGGTCTTCCATTAGACCTATCACAATACCCTCCTGCTGAAGAACTGGCCAGTTTTGATTTGCCTCCACAGTTCTTTGCAGGGTAGACAAACCTCCTTGTGGCAGATGTTTGGGTCTAAAGCAAATCAAAAGTGTAAAAAATCACATTTCTGATGCAATTGGACTTTAAAGCAGTCGGGTTTGGGTTTGTACCAGATTTTCTGTCTGACTTTCAGAGCTGAGCAGCTGCATTCTTGGCTTCCTTTTTTTTCCTGAAGCAGTGAATCTACAAATACCCTGGCCTGCCTCTACAACCTACTGCTTGACTCCAGTCTGCCAGATTAACAAATAGAGAAAAGGCCTAAATGAAACTAACTGCCCATCTTACCTCTCTTCTCAAATGGAAAGCATGCATAGTAAGCTCTGCTAGTTATATGATGACTTACTACTCACTCACAACTTGTCCTAAATCATAGTGAGAAGCTGTACACTTTCCACCCTTGGGCCAAAACCAAACCAAACTGGGCCATAAAGGCACAGAAGAAGGAAGAGGCTGCAGTACATTGCTTTTCCCATTGTGACAGAAGGTGGCATGGAGGTCTAAAGCTAATTCTTCAGAGGTAAAACTACTGAGGCAGATGATCTTGTTTCATTAGCTACTGCTCAAGACAGTGGCTTCAGCAAGCAGAACTGAATCGAAGGTTCAAACACGTCTCCTGAGAGGAGGTCAGCTGTCAGAGAGAGAACTGGAGGTGTTAGAAGAGGGGGAAACAGGAAGGAAGGGAAAAACAAAAGAAAACAAACAAAAAAAAAACCCCAAAGACTGTTTGTTTAGTGGTAATTTGAAGTGGTGTTAAGAAGACTCATCACTGAATGGGAACTTCCATGGAGAATAAACATGGAAGTATTTTACCTCAGATTAAAATTAGACCCTTATGTCCCTCTCAACACTGTTCTGATGAAGACAGAATGATGGGGCCCAGCAAAATCCAGGCTCTGGAACCAAAATGGATAGTCCAGTTGTCCAGTACATTGCAGGTTCTCAGTGTGTGAGTCATCTGGGAAGGAGTCTGGTTAGAACCACCATCCCTTATCTTATTGCTAGGCTGGAGAGGGCTCCACAATTAAGAGAGTAGAAATCCCTTTTGTCTTTTGTGACATGGTTCATGGGATGGAAAATATTGATAGCCACTGCTGTAATGTGAAGTTTGTGAGTTCTCATTGATCAGCTTCTCCTGTCATCTTAGAAATGCGTGGCTGATATGCTGGCATTCAGATGTTATGAGACAAGAATGGTCTTTCCTGGTGTCGGCTGCTTTCATTCTCTGTGGGATCACTAATGGGTTCTGTTAAGCATCCCAATCAGTGCAATTCTGATAGTATCCTATTTGATTTATATCACAACGAGTGGTGGAAAGGATAACATAACGAAAAGACAAAATGTAATGGAATTATTAATAGAACAATAGGGTGGCTAATTAATGCATTGATTTAAAACAACATTAGGAAGCACTTTTAAAAAAAAATTGAGTTGAATGAAAGATCTGTGTGTCTAGAATAGTTCTTTTCTTATAAAACTAACCTGTGAAACCGTATGGATCTGTTCATCTATGGCAGAGGATCGTCTGGTGGTTATTGCTACTGAGCTGGAGAAGAGAAGGGAAAATGCTTCATTTCTCACTACTGTCATCACTCATCCTAATGAGGACAAGAAAGGTTATCCCTAGTAGGAGCATGATGGTTTCATGTACTGTGAAATCCACCTGCTCACTTCCTAATTAGAGTGTAAGGTAAGGATGTCCTGTGATCCTGCTATATTATTTTGGAAATACATTACACAAGAAATAACTGTCAGTTGCTTGTTCAGTAGCCATGACTTTTTAAATTCACGCACCTCATGTTATGTACTTGAAATAAGTTTCTGGGATCCTTTACCCTGGTAGTTGCAGACCTCAGCAAGTATGTCATTTATAACTATGATTCCTGGTAGTTTGTTGGCTGTTTTTGACTCAGTAAATGTTTGTCTGCTACAGTTTTCAGTATATGACTTCACTGGCTAATGTAAAATATAGCAGGACTTGATAAAACCCAACCGCCAAGTCACCATGGCACCTCTGAATTGTATCCTGGTGCCTAGTTGCGCCCAAAGTAAAAAAAAAAAAAAAAAAAAAGCCCCTGGTGCCTTCAGTGATGTGCAGCTTTTTTGAGACAGGGCTTTGTTGCCACTGACTACCACGAGTCTTTATGGTCGTTGGGCTTCTGCACTACAAACAACCATCACCGTTGTCCACAGCAGTGACGGTTTAGCAGTCGGAGGAGGGGCTCTTTGCTGTGGTGGTGATGGCATTTTGGGGGCAGGGGCCCCTCTAAAGTGCCACACACCTAAGCACCCAGTTTTAGGACTAGCACCTGCCTGTGACATGCATTTGTAGAGGCCTGTAATGTAGTATAAAATGCATCCTGACAAATATTGCAATTTGAGTTTGATTTTAAAAGACAGTATAAAGCCATTCAGTTTGCAGGGAATATTAGTTGGAAGCAGAATATTTGAAGTATGTTGTTTTTGATATTCATAAACTATGTTCTTCATTTAGTGATCTCATATATAGTATATCTATGTATTTGGGAATCATAAGTAGTAACATGAAATATTTACAACAAGAAGATAACACTATATTTTATAAAACAAACAAGGAGTCCTGTGGCACTTAAAGACTAACAAATTTATTTATTGCATGAGATTTCGTGGGAGAAAATCCCACTTCATCAAACGCTTTGAAGATGGGGGAACTTGCATTTCCCTGCATTTATTTCCTACCTTTCTGTAAGTCATGGGATCGGGTCACACTATAATAGCAAATTAAAGCTGTTGTTAAGATTCAAACACTGGGGAACAGCAGATAGAGCAAGATGATATCAAGTCACCTGTTGTAGTGAAAGAAAAATCCGAAGCAATTCAAGCAGATTTGCAGATAAATTCGATCTTAGAGTGATCAGAAAGACTGAAATGATCACTCACTGGTTTTAGAATGTAGTGATTTCTGGTGTCAGATTTGTGCCCATTCATTCTTTTGTGCAGAGACTGTCTTGTTTGTCCAATGTATACGGCAGAGAAGCATTTATAACTTTAAAGTTTCTATAGCTTCCAGTTGCAGTACTGCCACATGGCTGTTTTTAGAGGGTATGTTTTAGGATCTACACTGGCTTGTGATGGTGTTGGACTGTAGAGGGCTCTGTGCTGCCAAAGCTACTGGGACATGTCATAGAGTTATAGACTCTGAGGTCAGAAGGGACCAATATGATCATCTGGTCTGACTTCCTGCACAATGCAGGCCTCAAAACCCCACTCACCCACTCCAGCAAGATGCCTTTAACCTATGACTGAATTATTCACATCCCGAAATCATGATTTAAGGACTTTAAGATACATAGAATTCACCAGCAGGTAAGCCATATCCCATGCTACATAGGAAAGCAAAAAAAACAAAAAACAAACAAACAAACAAAAAAAAAACAACAAAAAACAACACAAAAAAAAACAAACGAAAAAAGACCTAGCCAATCACTCCTGGGAGAAAATTCCCTCCTGATCCCAATTATGGAAATCAGCTAAACCCTAAGTGTGTGGGCAAGTTTTACCACCCAGTCAACCAAGAAAGATTTCTCTGTAATAATTCCCATCCAATCACCTCTACTCTCCCTTATTAGGCCATGTGCATAACCACCACCAGTAGTCAAAGATCAAAGGTTAATACATTTCCAAAGTAATCAGTCCCGTCATACCATTCCCTTCTTAAACTTATTAAGCTCAGTTTTGAAGGCTATTATGTTTTTTGCACCCACAGCTCCTCTTGGGAAGCTTCCAGAACTTTACTCTGATAGTTAGGAACCTACATCTAATTTCAAGCCTAAATTTCCTGATGGATAGTTTGTACCCATTTGTTCTTGTGTTCACATTGGTGCTCTACTCAAATAATTTCTCTCTCTCCCTGCTATTTATTCCTGTGATGTATTTATAGAGAGCAATCATATCACCCCTCAACCTTCTTTTGGTTAGACTAAACAAGCCAAGTTCACTGAGTCTCGTCTCATAATATCCCTATGTAGTTTTTTTTTTTTTAAATCATCTAATTTGGTTTAAACCAAGACATCTGCTTTGAATCACACAAAGAAGAAACAAATGAAGATTTCTAATATTATTACAGTATATTCCCTCAGGTCATAATACAAAGATTAGTGTTACATAAAGTCTTTCATCATAAAAAGTTATATTCTGATGAAAAAAGATTTCACTAATGACATGGAGCTACTGAAAGATAGCACTGTTCCATCATAAGTAATAGAAATTTAACATTTTTATCTTTCAACTTATTTTTCCCCTTTGTACGTATTATACCACTTTTACCTCTACATTTTTTATTTCTGTCTCACTCGTAAGATTAAAATAGGATCCTTGAGAATTAATGATTTGACAAGCATGTTTCAATTTCTATAAAGAGTGTTAAAAAAATAGTACCATAACTTTTTTATCTTCCCCCACCTAGATTTAACAGGAGGTAAAATGGACGGTCAGTTGGATGATCCCTTCAGTTACTGAGCAGCATTAAGACAAGTCTGTCTCAAGACCAGAGGCATTTAAAAATGTATAAAATTGTATCAAAAGAAAAAACACTGAAGACATAATTTTTCATATTATTTCCATCAGGGTTTACAATATGATTTCTTCCCTGATTCTCTTCAGACACCAGTGTAAGACCCTGACTTCAATCATCTGAGGAAGTGGGATTTTCTCCCAGAAAAGCTCCTGCAATAAATACATTTTTAGTCTCTAAAAGTGCCACAGGGCTCCTTGTTTGTTTTGCTTAAACTAGACTAACTTGGCTATCCATTTGGAACAGTGTAAGATCATGATTATAAAACACTTTTAATTTTACCTATGTGGGACCTCATTCAAGAAACACCTATGTACTTCACTGTTCAAATCCTAACAATTGCTTTGCTTTGCTGTTACATTCTGACCTGATCCTATGACTTATGCTTCCCTGCATTTATTTTGCTCCCATTTTGTAAGTTCCCCATCTTCAAGCACCTGACAAAGTGGGATTCTCTCTGGTGAAAGCGCATGTGATAAATATATTTGTTAGTCTTTAAAAGTGTTGCCAGATTTCTTCTTTGTTTCACCTATGCATATGTTTAACTGCTTTTATTAATAAGTATGTTTTCCTGAATTGGGGGCATTGATCTGCCCATTGAAGTAGGGATACTTATTGCTCACCTACATAAAGTTAACTCTGTGGCATAGACACTGGAACTAGAAGTTCTGTGGGGTTCTGGTTTATCTCTTGTCTTCAAGTGTTTTTCCTCATACATAAGGTTTACAATTCAATTCAATGACTCTCACTGTTCCTGTTATAAAAAATTGTTCCAACACCACTTCTGGGTGATGTTTGCAAGACTGAGAACTAAATAGAAGTAAATGCAACCTTTCCAATTGTCATTGCTTTATCACAATAAGTATTGTAATATTTGGTGGGGTTTTTTTCCTGAAAAGCTCCAACAGCTGGAATCATGGTATTACTGGAGTTTCTAGCTCTCATAATAGGGGGAGAAGCTTTAAAATGTGAACCCTAAAGGCACTAACCATAGATAGGAAATAAAAAGAATTCAATTTCATGATAGGGGGGTGGGCTGACTCATAAGAACAAAATAACAGCTATATTGGGTCAGACCAATGGTCCATCTAGGCCAGCATCCTGTCTTCCAACAGTGGCCAATGCCAGGTGCTTCAGAGGAAATGAATAGAACAGGTAATCATCAAGTGATCTATTCTGTCTTGCATTGTGCTTGTCAATATTTGCAGCAATTAATTAAGTGATGTTACAGTGATGCAAAATTAATGTTAAATTAGAGGTAAATGAATCCCTGGATGTATTATATTAATAAATTACTGTTAATACAGAGAACACCTGGTTGCATTCAGCAATACTAAAAACAACTCATGTTTCAGTGGTATCCTTGTGATTGTTTGGAAGGTGGTTATTCAAAGTCAATTTAAAAAAAAAAGAGTTTCAAATTACAGTTTGAAATCTCCACAAGAATTCAGGGTATTGGCTTAAAGTAACAACTAAACTGCCTTTTGTTGTTTGTTGCTGTTTTTGGTTTGTCATGAACTGCATTCTGAGTTCTATGTTGCTCTTAGAAGAGCTGATAATGTTACTAAACACTTATGATCTATACTCATGTATAAGCTGATGCGTGTATAAGCCGCCCCTTGGTTATAACACCTCAAAACTGGAAAAAATGCATGATCCATGTATAAGCCCCCCCAACTCCTACCCCCTTCCTTGAACAACCCCGCCTTGCGCCGCCAGCTTCCACTGCATCCCTGACCCTGTTTTAACCCCACCCCCCAATGTGCACTGCTGGCCACTGCTGCATCCCTGATCGTCTTCCTAACCCCCCACCCTGCACCACAGGCCTCTGTCATGTCCCAGATCCCTTCCTTAGCCCCCCTGCCCTGTGCTGCTGGTCTCTACCACCTCCCCGATTGTCTCCCAAGCCCCCCTGCCCTGTGCCAACAGCCTCCTCTGCATCCCCAGTCATCTCTGAAACCCCCCCTGCCCTGTTCCACTGGCCTCCACCATGTCCCCCATCCTTTTCCTATATCCCTGACCATACTGTGCTGTTCTGGAATCCCCAGGGCCCTCCCTAACCCACCGCACCATGCTGCACTGCTCCAGGGTCTCCACTGCCCACCGTAAGCCAACTCACCTTGCCATGCCACCTTGGAGTCCCTGGAGCCCTCCCTAACCTGCTCTACCATGCCAGCAGCTTCCCTGGAGTCCCCAGGCCCCTCCGTAGATCCCCCTAGTCCCAGCCCACACAGACATTGGCTCCCCCGGGCTGAACCCCCAGCCAAGGCCTCCTTACCATGCCCAGACCATGCTCAGGATTGGAGATTTCAAAACTCCCAGCTACTGTATCTACCCCATGTGTAAGCCGAGTGCTTTTTTCAAAGGGGATTTCAAAGCACAAAATTTTCAGCTTATACATAAGTATATACGGTAAAACAAAGGATGGTACTTTCGGTGCAAGGAATAATGCCCAGTTCTTTCAGGAGAAGCTGAGAGCTCTAAATACAGATTTTGCTATGTAAATGAGATGAAATAGTTTTCAAATATGTTGTTTTTAAATTATATTTAATACCTACCCATACAGTCTTATAAGGATTTAAGATAGAAAGGGTTTTTAATGTTTTATTTCAATTCATTTCTAGTTTATAAAACATTTATTGTTATGAAGAAATTAAGCAATTTGAAACCATTTGCTTTATACTGTTTTCTTTTCCGAAAACTGAATTGTAGTGCAATGACAGGACAGCTTCAAAGGGGCAGCCATGTTAGTCTAGTAAAGCAAAAAAAGCAAGGAGTCTTGTGGCACTTAAAGACTAACAGATTTATTTTTCGCATGAGCTTTCCTGGGAGAATATCCCACTTCGTCAGATGCTCTGCCACCAGTCTGCAACCTTAGCAATGATGGTGCTCTTTATATTTTTCAGGATTTTAACAAAATCACTATTCAGATTTCTCTTTTGTTTCCTGTTGTGTATCCCTTGAGAAGTAAAATGGTCAAATCTGTAAAACCAGCTTTCTTCCCTATTGTGCCATCTAGTTATTGTCTGGAGTGGGATGACTGGGGCTCAGAGTTGCACTGCACTGCTGAATTGAGAGAGAGAGAGAGAGAGAGTACAGCAGACATGCAGCAGTGTACAAGGAAGCTGAATCCCAAAACCATAGTGTACCCTAGCTTCCTGTTCAGGTCTAGTGGGATAAGCGGGGGTCTTTGTCACTGCTTCATCTTTTCCTAGATTTGAGGCACTGTGTTCCCCTGGCTTTGGCACATGTGGAGTAAATGAGATTGAAGGAAGTCTCCTTACATCCATGACACTTTTGGAGACAATATTCTTTCAGGAAGGGGCAACCATAAGAATATCAAACTTTATCCCTTGTTGCTCAGCCCCAGATATATTCACTTCTTTTCACATACCTGCAGCAGGTCAAACACTGCTGGAAATCAGTTCCTGAAGGCATATTTTAAGTAGGTAACTATTGCAGAATTTTGCCCAATTAAGGGCTGCAAGATCCTTTGATACTTTCCTGTGCTTCTGATAGATAAAGTGACTGCAGTTGATCATGATGGACTATTGTAAACTGGGAACCTCATGTGTAAATGACATAGAGACACGATAGTCACTACTACCTCATAACTATCTTGGCAGCTTGATGGATTCCTAGAGGCACTTCAGTCCTAGGACAAAAAACAAGAGTTTGTCTCTAAGCATGCTAACCAAATTCTTTGCCAGAGCCCAGAGCATGAATGTGAGGCTCCTCCTCTTCCTAGTACAGTGCTCTTTAAATTAACAGTAAGAAAAAAATAGTCTCCCCCAAGGAGACATAATGAAATTTTTCCATAAAATCTGCAAGCAAGTACAGAATGTGGTATGATGATGCACACAGTATTCTGTCCCTGCTACTGAATGCAAGTTATTAAAACATTCTAATTATAAAAAGTGCAAAATGAAAAATACAATATCAAGAATCTAATTGATAGCAAAATACATTTAAGTGATAGAAAAATATAAAAACATTAATTTTGCCTTGTATGTTTCTGTGGATTGCACAGTAAGTAAAAATAATCAGAATGTGTGTGTGTGTGCGCGCGTGCATGCATGTGCACACATCTCTTTAATGATTTCAATTTGATTATAAAACTCTATGATCTTTGAGTTCTGTTTACTGTTTAAAAAGATGAATATCTTGGAAAGAGGAATGGCATGTCTGTGCTGTAAGGTAATGAGAATAACAATATAAGCTGCTTTTTTTTTTTGATTGAATATTTGTGTGTCTGGCTTTGGGTGAGGTTTGCACAGTAAGGCTTCTGGCCAAAGATAGTGTTTTATCCACACCTATGTCCATGTGTGGGCATTTATATGTTTTAATACAATGGTGGTCTTTATTATGGCAGTTCAGGTGGCTGATCTTTAATTGATTGTACATAATATAGAGCAAAACCATAGCTGTGATATTATCTTTGTATAAAAGATACATGCTGTTCAGCTAAAGCTGTGCATCTGTAAACATACAGGGTCTCTGTACCTTGATTTCATATTTCAGTAAAGACCACTCACTGACCCAGAATAAATCTTTAATGAGCCAAGATAAAGGCAGAGTGATCCATCCAGGACCTTCAACAAGTGAGGGTAGGTCTGAATATTTCAAACAAGATCACTGGGTGATTTAAAAAATGGTTTAATTATTTTGCATCTTCCTAGGACTCTGAAATTTTCCTTTCAAATAACAAACTGAGAAAAGATAGGGTGATAAGCTGACCGTCCTTTGGTTGTTTTCAGGGGATCCTTATTGCAACATCAAGAAATGCAGTTCCAAATCCCTCCTCCCTTCCCAACTTCAGACCTTTTGCAGAATGGAGAACTGGTAGCAATTTGATATCCAAAAGTGAATCTTCCAGTGGAACTCCCTTTTGCACTGATCCTCCTGGAAGCATCTCCAGGACTCAGTTCCAGAGGAGTAGCTGTGTTAGTCTAGTTCAGCAAAACAGACAAGGAGTCATGTGGCCCTTTCAAAGACTAACAAAGCCGTCTTCAAAGCATTTGACAAAGTGGGATTTTCTACCAGGAAAGCTCAAGCAATAAATAAAATTTAGTCTGTTAAGGTGCCACAGGACTCCTCATTTCCAGGATTCAATAATTTCAGTGTCTATATGGAAAAGAAAAGAAAGAATGAATAAATACATCTCTGCAGCATGTTGGACTATTTAAGTTAAAGAAACTCATATCACTTCATTCCCGCATCCATAATAGCCTTAAAAATTCATAGCATTATCCTGTTGCCAAGCAACAAGCAATACAACTTGTATGATGGGTCTCCAGTTAGATGCAGCTGTTGCTTCTTGCAAAAAGTCTTCATCTGTTTTAACCTGGATATCTTCAGATCATGCTAGAGAGAAAGCGCTTTATAAGAGAAGTTTGAATTGACTGCCACTCAACTGGGTGATATAGGTTGCAACACCTACATCTTCAGAATATGGGCCGGAACTGACCTTTCTGCCAAGTTACATTGTTTGCCATACAGTCAAGTCTAAAAAATGTATTTCTTTCATTGTTTACCATTCCATTTTGTTGTTTGCTACTCATCTTGATGTTTGCCTGGGCTTTGTCATTGGAGCTGTCTTTTTCCACATATGGTTAGGCTGATCACTCTTGCTGGGTGGGGATCTAGATGCTTTGAGAATGCCTCAGTTAAACATTCCAGAGCTTCTGAAGACACTCATGCTGAGTGTTGTGGTTACCTCTTTTGGGTTCCCTAAATCACTTTCTGTTTTGTTCACTTCTTCATGTGATGCTTTTCCCAGTTACATTTCAGTTGGGGAGCAGTCTTCTGTGATGCGATTGATGAGTGCTCTTAGCACCTAATCACCAGTTTTGGTTGGCTCGGATACTGACTGTGCATTTCTTTCCTGTTCTGAGAGGATGACTTGCACTATTTCACCTTGTCACTGAAAGGCATCTGTGTGGTATCATATTAGTAGCACTAATTAAGGAAGAAGTATCACTTATTCTCTCAAACAGAGAAAGTGATATACAGTCGGGACCCTGTTCAACACTCTCGTTCAGATGAGTATCCAGGAGAGAACGATTTATTAACGCTTTTGGATTCAGCAGGTCTTCAGCTAGGGATGGTTAGAAGATCAGATCAGTTACATGGAAGAAGTCTGCTGGGTCCAAAGGAGAATATGAGGTACTGAGAGACATTACTGCATATGGGATGGAGAAATCCAGAAAACTGTCACATTTACTTCACTATTAAAAAATTAACAGGAAAAACATGGTACTAAGTTTTAAAATATCAGTTCTGTTTAAAAATTATTTTCTAGAAAATATGCAAACATTAACTGGATAAAGAATCATTTGGTTGGTTCATCTTACTGCATCTCTTCTTCTCCACTTTGACTTTATGTAACACTAAGGAGATCAAGAAGAGAGAGAGAGATCCATTCATGCACTTGCTGAGTTAAGCTGACACTCAGTACTGCTCTTGAATTTTCTTCTGTGGTCCTTCCTGTTGTCAGTGACCATATTGAGTTATGGGGTTTTGTTTCCCTTGAAGTGTGGCCCTAAAGATCCCCTACTTCCTGCTCAAGATGGTATTTCTTTTCTCCACAAGTCAAGATTTCAGTGCACCTCTCCTGACTAAGGAGGGTATTAGAGTTTTTTACCCTCTCCACAGATCCCTGCCATTCAGAAAGTCAGAAGCCTTATGCCTTATGCATGGGAGCCACAAGTAGATAAGTGGGTCCTACAAATTTCTTGTTATCAAATGGATACATTCCTGTGGTATTTGGTAAAGGGCATTCTATGTGCAGTTATGCTCAAAGCACACACAGTTGGCTAATGCATTGACTTCTTCATGAGCAGAATAATGGAAGGCCATCCATTTAGGTGCTTTTTAATATTCCCACTTAGACTTATTGGGAGATGCTTGAAGATGATCAGATTTTCGGGTACTTGAAGTGTCTCTCTGAACTCTGTATTGTGGGCTAATGGTCTTGCTTGTCATCTTATTTTTCATCTCCTATTTTTTTGTTCTTAGTTAGCTCTACCTGGAAACCCATCTTTTTCCATAAAGCAAACCAAATAATAGAACATTAATTTCCTACTCAATAATAATTATCCATGAATTGGTTAGATCACTGTAGATCTCCCTGCCCTTTTTGTCAGGGGTTAAAGTATAATATGGTGGGCCCTGGAACCCTCCAGCACCCCAGCTCCTGCCCCCCAAACACCAGCCCTCCACCCACTTACCCTGCACCCTAGCTCCTGCCCCCAGTATCCATTCACTTGTCCCAAAAATCCATCCCTGCCCCCAGAACCCACCCCCTAGCATGAGCTGGGCTGCCCCGGTTCTCAGAGGCAGCCATGCGCTGTGCTGGGAAACTACCATATATACTCATGTAAAAGCTGATCCATGCATAAGCCAACTCCCCAATTCTGAGCCCCAGAAGAGGAAAAATGGGTGACCTGTTTACAAGTCAAGGTGCTATTTGGTCTCAGCTCCTAACCTCCCACCCAGAGCTGCTGTCTTCCCCCAGAGTTCCCGACACCCTCCCTAACCTGCAAAACCCTGCCACTGCTTTTCTCCCTCCCTCCCTGTTGTTCTCTCCACTCTCTGCTGCTGTCCCCCTGCTCTGTCAACTCCCCTTGCTGTCCCCATGCTCTGCCCACTCCCCCTGCTGTCCCCCTGCTCTGTCTGTTCCCTGCTCTGACTCTCCCCGGCTGTTCCCTGCTCTCTGCTGCCCCCTGCTCTCCCCCTGCTCTGTCTGCTGCCCCTGCTGTTCTCTTGCTCGCTGCCTCCTTCTCCACTCCCCGCTGCTGACGTCCTGTTCCCCAACACCCCTTCTGCTCCTTTCCCTGTCACCCCCCAACCCCTGCCGCCACTTTTCCTGGCCTCTCAGAGACCCATGGTTCCCTGGCCTTCCTGAAACCCACCCTAAACCCCAGGCCGACCCCCCTCCACAGAGCCCCCTTACTTGGCTGAGGTCCCCTCCAAACTCTAATGCCATCCCAGGCTGACTGCCCAGGATGGCTGCCCCAGCCACTGGAGCTCCAACCTGGGGCATGCCCAGTGAAACGTGTGGGCTGGGGCTGTCTACTGTATTGACCCATGTATAACCTGAGTACCTGTTTTGAAGCCAATTTTCAGGCTCAAAAATTTTGGCTTATACACAAGTATATACGAGATGCAGCCTTCAGGCTGCGCTTGGAGGCATCAGTCACCAAGGACAGCCTGTGCATGTGCAGGCTGGCCAGGCATGCCCCCCCCCGCCACCTGCTATTTTTAAATGGTGGGCCCCGGAACGTAGCATTCTGGCACCATTTCCTATTTTTAGGGGCCTGGAACGCTGAACCAGTAAAAATAGCGGGCCCTGGAACAGTGTTCTGGGCCGTTCTGGCCTACTTTAACCCCTGCTTTTTGTGCTCCACATGAGTTTTCTGTTTTCAGAGTATTCACATAGGGCTGAATGACAGGAGTTAAACAATTATTCCTATTTTAGATATGGAAGAAGGCGTCTTGTAGAATGAAGAAGAGGAGAAATTCTGGGAGTACCAAATAATAAGAATTTCCTGTAATAGGATTGTCTGACATGTGAGGATGTATAAACCTACCATCTGTCAAGCATAACCAAGTCATGGGATACAATTAACTGTTAAGGATTTCCTTTGCTCTCTCCTCTTTTTAATCCCTTCTCAAGTTTTATTCTGTTCTTTTCTCATATATGTGGTGTTCTGAAACTGTTAAATGTGTAATGAAGAATGTCATTAATTTCTATTACTAGTAACTCACATTAAACTATTCTTGGTTTAATAAATGAAGTTTATTATCCATATTGTATCTGTCACAGATGAAAACTTTACATATATGGATGAATGCAATCCGCTCATTGCTTTGTAGATGCATACTGCTCTAGGGAGTATTGCAAATCCACATATGCCTGTATCTTTGGATATATTTGGATGTCTGAATTATCTGAAAATTGTATGAGCACATCCATTTTTAAAGGGTGCGTCACAGAATATATTGTGGGTTTATTTTTATCAGTATATATTGAGTAAATGTCAATTGTCCAGAAGGGTAACTGAATGTTCAGTTTTCCATTTTTTTCTAGAAAAAAGTAGATACTGTGAAAAACAGTTTAATACTGGAATTGCAGATATAAATGGGACTGTTGTTTCACACTGAAACAGAACAGGACCTATAACCAATCTGAGCCAAACTGTTAGATGGTCTCCATTAACTGCAGTGCATTTTGCATTGTTTGCAATGTAGGTTTTGCAGTGCTTCACTCCTAATTAAATTAATTGCAATGAAGCTTATGGCCCAGTTTCTGCATGGCCTCTATCTTTGCCCATGTGGGGAGAGCAGGTGGCTCCCAACACTCTCGGTACTTCTCATGGAAGAGTCAGTCTCAGTCATACTTTCTGAACTCTCTTGTGGACAGGGTTTTATTTCTGCTTACATAGGATGGATGTGGAGGATGTAGCATGTGTCTGCAGCAGTTAGCTGAGCTGGCTAGCCCACTAGTTGTCACATACTGCATCCTCCTAAGGGCTTTTGTGATAATTGGGCCTACAACTGTGCCCTAACTGTGAGCTCAACTGTAAAAGGTAAGTGAAAGTTCATAAAGTCACCATAGCCTAACAAATGTTGATGTAAAGAAGCAGATAGAGCAAGACTCCATTGGTCCAAACAAAATGGCCAGCTATGTAACTTAAGAAGTGTGTTAAGATCATGCTTGCCAAACAAGAACAGTGAGGAACCACAAATGGGGAACAAAATAATGAGTAGTATGGCCACTTCTCCATTTTTGAGTTCTTAAAGAGAGTTTGAGAGAGTAAAAAAATGGCTACTGGAATGGGCTGTTTTCTGGAACCCAGGGTCTGTTTCATCCTACTCTTGAGAGGCTAGGCCAGGCCAGGCCAGACTGAGCAGCTCAGATGATATCATCACTTCTGTTGCCTCCAGATGAATCCCTATCACTACCTGGAAGGAAACAAGACTGGACTGTAAGAAGAACAAGAGCTCTTGCCCATCTAAACTGATTTCTCTTTTTCCCTAAAGGGCAGCTATTGCCATCTTTAATGCGATTTAAGAGACCACCAGACGGGAGACCTTTGAGTGGTTGCTCTTGTCCGTTCCATGGAAGATATGACTTAAAGAATTTTGCAGAGGGTTTCCCAGTGTGCGTTTCCCCACAGTGCTGAATGACAGTGGGTGTACTATGTCTGTCTGAGAGATTAAAAAAGGATAGCTGTCTTAGTATAGTCCAGCAAAACAAACAGGGAGTCTGGTGGCACTTTTAAGGACTAACAAATTTATTTATTTCACAAACTTTTGTGGGAGAAAATCCAATTACATCAGACTTCTAAAGATGGGGAACTTACAGAATGGGAACAAAATAAATGCAGGGAAGTGTAAGCCATAGCGTCTGATCAGACTGAACAGCAAATCAAAGGAGTTTTTCCAGTTGTCTGAGAGATGTGACAAGTGTTACTTACATCACTTAATGCACTACTGGAAGTCATGCATATACTATGGTGATGAGGGTAGTACCTATAGAAAACAGAATGAAGTTCCTGCTTGGCCAATTAGGCTCCACATTGTCCGGAAGACTGGGGATTTTCATCACAAGGAGAACTCTATGAATCACTGGTACATACTACTAAAGCTCCTATTTTAGACCCAACTACGTCTCCTTTCAGGCTTTTTCTTGCACAGGCATGATATTGCATTGACACATTGCCCTGTGGGAGAAAACGGTATTTCAGATTTTGGTGGAAACTGCCATTTTACCTCTTAAATGATTAGATTATCTGACAATTTGGATGTTCAGGCTGATCTGTTCAGGTTCTTGTACCTCACATATCACTGTGGTGTCTAAACATCTTCCACTAGTGCATTAAGGGACATGACTAACATCAAATGGTTCTTTACTTCTTTCTCACTTCCTGTCACCAGAGGACTATTGAATATAGATTTTAAATATATATTGTATAGAAAATATACTATGCTGTAAGTGTTTTCTTTTTGTTGAATGCCAGGTCATAGAATCATGCACTTTGATTGCAACAGAAGTTGAATCACAGGGCTAGAAAGGCTCACAAAGGTCTCCCAACTCTAGTCTAATCCCTGCCAAGATACAGGATTTGTTGTGTGTAAACCATTCAAGACAGTTGGCTGTCCAGCATCCTTTTGTAAAATTCCAGTGGCAGAGCTTCCACAACTTCTCTATTGCAGTCCGTTCCAATGTCCTACTATTCTTACAGTTAAGTTTTTTTCTGAGATTTAAGCTAAATCTGCTATTCTGTATTTTGAACACATTGCCTCTTCTCCTGGCCCCCATGGCAGGAGAGAACAACCTTTTTCATCTTTTTATGGTTCTCTTTCAAGTGTATTAAAATCTCTGTTATTTCCCACCCTCAATTTCTTTTTCTTTCTTTTTTTTTTTTTTTTCCTTTTTTAAACTAAACATATCCCACTTTCTTCTGGCTTTTGCTCATAAGGCATGCATTCCATTCCTTTGATCATCTTTGTTGTGCACTCCTATTTCTTCAAATCCTTTGTCTGCATTGGAGACCATATTTGGCTGCTGTACTATAGCTGAGGCCTGAGCATCATCAAATAGAACAGGACTGTCACCTTCCATGTCTGGCATGCTAGGTCTCTATTAGTACAATCTAAAATCACATTTCCATTTTTTGCAACAATACTGCATTGCTGATTTGTGTTGCTCTGTGATCCACCATAACTCCCAGATCCTTCTCAGCGGTGCTCTTGCCAACCAGTTATCTCCCATTCTGTATTTGTTTTTTCTTCCCTAAGTGTAGCACCTTACATTTGTCTTTGTTGAATTTCATTTAGTTGTCAGTAGCCCAGTTCTCCAATTTTATCAAGGTTGTGAGGAGTCACAACCTGGTTCATAGATCCAGATGAAGTTTTTTTCCATGCTTCATTGCACATGGTAGATCTGAAGGGCTGAATTCTGCAAGCCCCTCGAATTCTGCAAGCTTCTCTTATTCTAGAACTTTGACTGACTTCTATAATGATTATATTTGCAGAGGACTTGTAAGATTACACCTTGAGAGTAAAATTGAGGCCATTAATAAGTGATACAATTGACACAGTGCGTCTTATTATGGGCCTTATTGTCATTAAGTGAAATGCAAAGTCCCAGCTATGTTTTCTCATGCACTTGGTCTGTTTGTTAGAAATGAACTAGTGGTAAGAATTTTGTGGAGGAAAAAAAGCGGGGGGTCCCCTATTTTTAAAAACATGGGTTTTCATTCTTAGTTAAAGACTGTGCTTAAAGCACCTTCAGATTCTTTGTTTTACACTTCAGCAGTGTGTTTTATTTTTCTTAATTTGTTTAAAAATGTTTTTTATGCATATATTTGTATTTTTGTCATTTAATCAAATTTTGTACTAGAATCAGACTTTTTCAATTTTTATTGTAGTAGATACATAATGGCTTCAGAATTTTTCAAAAAATATCCTTTTTTTTTTTTAAATTAACTAACATTATTTAAGAAATTGTTTTAATACTGGATTATACTGTTTTCCCTCTAATGTAAAGATGCATTTGAGCACTGTTTTTGCTGTTATGTTATTGTTAAAAAATTGTATTAATAGTTTTAGCTGGGGGCCACATTATTAAAAACAAAAAACAAACCACAATTTGGATGTTTAAGTTTGCTTAGTTTATGTTTTTGCTCATTACCTTTGGTGATATAATTTGAAAGAACTAAATTTTCATAATCAGTGAATTATGGCCTTGCTGCAAAAGCTCTACTTTTCTAACTTAGTATCAGTATTTTATAGTAAGTAAATTGCTGTGTTGGTGTTTTTCTTCAACACATATTTCTAACTTTTGCTTGTTACAGAATAATTAACTAACAAATACATCAGATATTTTATAAATTGTTATTGTTTATTAAAGTAGGATCTTCACATTTAGTGCTACACCCAGTAGCAAGGGGGACAGCACATGCTTCAAAGAGGTTATAGGCAGCCAAAGAACAGCCAAAGGTTGAGAGAAAGATATATTTCAGTTATGGCGATGGAGAAATGAGGCACAGAGAGATGAAGGGGTAAATTTTCCCAAGTACTTGGTATCAGATTTTCTAGAGCTTGGCACCCACAAATTGGGGTCAGATTAAAAAAAAAAAAAAAAAAACAATTAAATTTAAAAAAAAATCTTACCAGTCAGCAACTCCTTTCGACTAAAAATGTCAAAAGTGCCTGAGTGACTTAGGCATGTGATTCCCTCGGGCTTTCTCTGGTACTTACGGACAGCTTTTCAGTAGAGCACAGTGCACAATAGCCACACTATTTTGAAATCCTAGAGTCACTTGTGGATGCTGAATTCTTTTGAAAATCTAGCCCAATGTACCTTGCCCATGGCCATGGAAGAAGTCTGTGGAAGTGTCAGGAACTGGATCCAGCTCTCCTGAGTTCTAGTGTATTGCCTTAAGCAGAAGACTTAACTGCCTTTCAATACAGCCTATCCAGGGGTCAGCAACACAAAAGAAGAGCCATTTTAAAGCTTTCCTTTTATAAACAAATGTTTTGAAAGCTGCAGTGGTTGTAGCCTCCTTGTGGGGAGGTGGGAGGAGCTGGGTCAGGGCTTCTGTTTCAGGGAAACCTGATGCAGGCCTCCTGTATCGACCCCTGGTGGTGGTGGGGAGTCTGGAACCTGGTGTGGGTCACCACAGGGTTCCACGGTGGCAGGGGGGCCTGGAGCTCAGAACCGCAGGTGGCCAGATGAAGAGCCACATTCGGCTCCATAGCTGCAGGTTCCAGACTCCTGGCCTATGCAAACAATTATAAACGCATTAGAAAAGATAAACTGCCTAGAAGTAGCTCTTCAAATAAGGCACTCTGAGGAGTTTACAGTGTTTATATATCAGTGTATTTATCTACATGTTTTATTTTCAAAACAATTGTTCTTTCAGTATCTTTAGTTTAGCTCAATCTTAACTGACACAATCAGCATTGATACAAGTTCAGGAGTACATTTCTCATCTGAGTATACTGTTTGCCAAACTACTTACAGACATACAGCATACATGATTTTCTACTGTGACAATTTTATTTATATATACTTAAATGTGTAAATATCTATCTATCTATCTATCTATCTATCTATCTATCTATCTATCTAGTGTGTGTATGCACAAATACTATACAGTGTGTATATATATATATATATATATATATATATATATATATATATAAAATTTTATGTGTAAAATATATATAGCTTACATATATGCTAGAAACACTCTCAAATTGTCACATTTTAAAATCAGTTAAGGACTTGCTGTATGCTTACTTGTGTGTGTGTGCGCGTGTGTGTGCGCGCGCTTGTGTGTGTGTGTGCATAAGTGTGTAAAGTTGTTACAAGATAGAAATCATGGTTGATTATAATTAGGTGGGTTTCTGTATTTGCAGATTTCTGGTTCTGTTCCCCTCAGCCCCTTTCATTTTGGCTTCTTTAAAAGTTCCTCAAATTGTAAATTCCCTGTCCTGCTAAACAGACTTCTAGAACAGGTTCATTTAATAGTTTTCAGGCTGTGAGCAGAAAGAAACTTTATAATTTGGCTTTGCTGTGTTTAGAATATAGATAATCATGATTTTGGGATTAAAATATCTAGGTATTTGAACATGAAATTCAACATATTGTCAAAAGTTCAGAGAGAACTAAGAAAAAGTATATTAATTTTAAGTGAATATATACAATTTTTTACATTATGGGGAGTATGACAAGATTACAGGTGCACTCATTTCCAGGAACCTTATGAGCTTTTGTAGAAGAAATATTCCTTGACCAAATAAATTAATCAAAAATTGTATATGTGTAATGGAACACAAGTAACAAAGTACAGAAGAGATTCTGGGTGCCATAGTTTGAATTATTGTGACAGATGTAGCCTTTTGGATTTAATGGAATACATTTCCAGATTCACTACCTTCTGCAGCACAGGATTTCTATAGTGTCTTGGCTTCCAGTATCATTGACAAATTAGGACTGCATTTAGAGTACAATAAGATTAGAAAGTTGGAGTTTGGGAAATCAAATAAATGTCTTTATGTTTTATTAGCTGGCTCTTTCCTTGCTTATAATAAAAAAGAAAAAAAAAACCCCGAGTGGGTCAGTTCCTGAACACAACTGTGAATGCTATATATTATATCAACATTTCCATTAAAATGCAGAGGGTTAATAAATAATTTCTTTAAAGGACTACACATGCATATCTGAAATAGCAATTTCTCCCATGTGACATCAAGTATCATTATTTGGAGAAAATTTTAGTACCTGTATTTAAAAACTTCCTTTTAGGGAATTCTAGAATGTATGGCATATTATAAATGGGAAAGCCAGTGACTTTTTCTGAAGGTTCTATTTATAATACACACTCTATTACAAGTCATGCACCCAACTACTTTGTCTGTTACAATCACTCATTTTAAAACGTCCCTACACAGTGCTCAAAATACTAGACTCCCAAGGCTGGGTTTATAACTAATGGATTGTTATACCTTGGATGTCTTAGCACTTTATACTGTTTTGATTTTTAACCACTCTTTTACAGCTGTTAGCACAACAATATAGCATTATTTCTGAACTGAAAGGAACATAGTGTCTTTAGTCAAGTAACAGATAAGGTTTTAAGCACTGCTTGCATATTTCAAATGATTTTGTTTTGATTGTCACAAACATAAACTGTATAGCACTTCAAATGATTATTTATCAATACTGGTCGACTGACATTGTTCAGACTGATTTATGAAATGGAAAAGAGTAAACTGGCAGATGATAGGTAAGATCAGAGTCATATATTTACAGTCATGTCTTTACAATCATTTAGGTCCCTGTGCCATTTTCTTTCATTTGAATAAAAAGAAAGAGTAAACAGAGCAGTCTGTGGATTGCTTCATTGTTATTGTGAGAATATGTTATTTTTATTCATTTTAAAAAGACAGAACATTCCTGGAATCTTGATGATCCAGAACACCTCCAGTGATTGGCCATTTGTCCCCTTGACAGTTCAGCTGCTTTGGCGCAACATGAACAAGTATGGCTTGTTAGACTAATAATGTAAGAAAACCCATTTGAGCATTGATCATTTATCATTTTATATACTCTACAAATACTAGGTCTTTGGAAGGGGCGTGAGATATGAGCTTTGATGTCACTGCATACAGTGCTGTAAATTAAATATGTAAAAGTAATAAACGTATTGTATACTTATTGTATCCTTTAATTTATACTGTTGTTTATCTATGGCCTTTCAGCTTAGAATCTCCCTACTCCTCCTACCATGGCTATTTTTACTTGAATGAAACTGAAAATATTTCCTTTGGTGATTCTTTTAATTTTGATTTCAGTAGCAGAATAGAAAAAAATGTAGTGGCTAAAACTGAATGGATGAAAAAGGATTTGCAAGGGCACTATCACATAAGCAGTTCAGTGGTCTTCTGAGTAGGAGTTAGGGCACTCTTGTATTAATTTAGGTGGAATACAGAGGCCCAAAGATGTTGATGTAAAACAGTCATTGACCAGCATTAAACACTGTTAAACAAGTTCTGGGGTTCAGCATACAGAGACCTTCAGCCTGCTTTAGTACTATGGCAAACAAACCACTCTGAATCCTTTTAATATTTTATTAAAGATAAAAAAAGGAAGAAGAGTTAAAGCATTTGAAATGTAAATTATGAAGCAGATTTTCATTTTAACAACATTTCTTGTTGTCTTTCCCTTTAATTGAAGAAAGCTTTTAGAAAGAAAACACTTCTTGTTTGACACCCTTTTAATGGTATTAAGCATGCTAATAACCATCCTCTTGTGGAAAAGAAAAGAAGTTAGCTGGGATGGGCTGGAGCTGTTGTTGCTGCTGTTAAAGTCTGATCCCATTTCTTCCAAAGCGGTATTAGGGATTCAGCAGGAGCTGATAGAAGTCACAGTGCCATCTGAGTCCCTTTTCTGTCCCAGTCTATCCAGGATATCTCTCACAATTAGGATGATAAAGGCCAAACATCCCAGGAGATGGTGGGGCGGCAGCCATGGTAGTGAATGTTGATTTATTAGTCTCCTTCTGTTCTTATTTGCCCCCTAAAATGCCTTTCTATAGGGACCGCAAAAGGAGTGGTGGGGGGAATCTCCTATCTCCTCATTATTTTGTCCATCAGTTAAACCTAGTTTCTGACACATCAATTTTGGTAAATTAATTTCTGGCCCCTCATTTTCTTGGTACCCAGCATGATATTAACACTGTTCTTGAGTTACGTCTCTTTCTTTTTGTTCAGACTAATTCAACCTTTCTTTTTTCTGAACTTTCTCCCGTCAACTTTTGTTGTTAGAGGTTTTGTGACATTTTATGAACTTTCATTTTTACAGTTGAGATAACAATTAGGGTAAATTTGTAGGCTCGATTACTATAGCCCTGCTAATCCATGGGCCATTTTTGCATATCATGGATTGGATGCAGATACAAATTTTGTATCTGAGCAGGACTCTATCAGTTATTAAAATAACACTCAGCTTGTTGTGCAATTGATCCCTTGTATTGCTATCAAGGTCTTTAAGAGGCTAAAAGAGAGAGGTTTAAAATAGACACTGGTCTACTATGTAGAAATAAATTAGGTTTATCTGTGTAGAAAAATATTTTGGTAGGGTGAGAGCTGTTGTCTTCAACTAGTTTTAGGCCATGGAAAGCAGAATAATATATTTAGAAGTGGCTACAGTGTAGATGTCAAGCTGAATTCTGAACATTGCATGGTAACTTGTGTGGCTGCACCACCCTGCAGCAAAGTTTCCTAGTCCAGATAGTCATGTGCTGTTCAAGATTTTTCCAAAGCACCAGGTATCAGCTCAGTGACCTTTTAGAGGGATCCAGGCTCCATTCCTGCATAAGAGGGACTAAGGCTCTTTCCCTGCCACCACTTGTTTCATGATTGCTGTTCAGCTTATCCATCCCTGCTGATTCAGTGTGTGTTCCTCATGCAGTGCTATACGCCCCTTGGCTCTCTGGCTACTCACTCCATGGCTTTAGCCTCTCAGCAGAAAAGACGCTTCAGTGCCTCGCTGTTTACAAATCTCACAATGCTGTGTCTCCGTTTCTGCAGTGAATAGAATCTTTGTAGTGTCCAAAGCCCCATTCCTGCTGAGGTTAACAGCAAAGGGGAAGAGGGTCTTCATACTGTCTCTCCTATCTGGCCAGTCTTTCGTGCTCCTTCACACTCTTCGGAGATTTCTTCTGGGCTCTCCTTTACTTGCAGAGCATATAACCTCTGCAGCCCCTTCTGTCACTGAGTAATTGTTAAACACTAATCACAGGGTGATCCAGTAAGATGTGGTCTTGGCTTCTGAGGATGCTTACAAAATGAACCTGTGTGGTATTTGAAGAGCTCATTATATCTAAGTTTCTGGTCATGGTATAGGATAAATTTTAAGGCTGCTAAAATCACTTCAGCTATGCAATTGCATCTGTTAAAGTGCTTAGGTTTTTTATATTAAGTGAAGCCTGGATTTTTGATTTCCAGCCTCTCTAAAGTTTTAATTTAATTTTCATTATGCCTCAATATGTTTTTAAATCATTTCCCAAAAGGATAGTGATTCATGTGTTTATTGAAAGGTGGAGGGGTGGGGTTGCCAGGGAATACTTTTCAGTCTCTTATAGAAAGGAACTTGCATTGTATGTGGCTAAATGGGCTGTTGTGTAAAACGACTATCTCAGTTGCTACAATAACATACCTTAATAAACAAAAATGTGCTCCCCCCTACACACCCTCTTGAACATAACTGTAAATATATCCAGGCGATACACTGGGCCTTAATGAATCCGTGAAATAAATTATTGATGATCATGAATTTTTATTCACAAAAGCCAACTAGAGCTTCACCCCTGCTGTTTTATGAAAGGAAATGTAGTCTGTATATTATAACTCTATTAGCAGAAGCATGATGTCCTGCAGCTGAAAGCAGTGGATAGAATATTTTAGCAATATGGAGGTCAGGACTTCAGTAACCCTTAGGTTATGAAGATACTAACACATACTTTCCTATCCGTAGTATATCGTGTGTGCCCTAAAAAGGACACGGTACAAGAATAAGCACAGAATAACAAAATTATGAGATTAGGGACATGTTCACAAGGATAACAAGTAACACATTCCCTCAGGCACTGTTGGGCTACATGGTTTCCAGCCACAATACAGCTGTAAAAAGCGTAAAGCTGAGTAAGGATTCCCTGATTCTGGTGTGGAAATCTTAAAGCTCTCTGAATGTTCGCTCCTAGAACAGAGAATTGTGCACGGTCACTGCTCTCCTTTGTGAATGAGTGCGTGGTGAGAGGGCACAGAAGAGCAGGGAGGAGAATCTGGAAGACATAATTACTTCCTTCTTTCCTTGAAATGATAGTCAGCAGAGCTGAGTTTTTGCTGTGCAACACTGCATCTTGGAAAGAGCTGATGCAGTACAGTAGGGGAGATCTGGAGGAAATGTGCTTCAGAGAGGGATTGCTGAGACATAGTTCTTCTGGGGCAGTGTGTCTTCACCACAGCTTAGGTCACAAACAGCTTTTGGGTGTTTTAGGAGGAGACTGTTGGCATTCCCTATATTTTGGGTAGAGCTGCATCTGCTCTACCAGCTTTTTAAAACTGTCAATGTCAGAGAGAAGTAGGAGGAGGAGCAGCCGTCTTGACCCTGTACCTGAGGTCATCCATCATGCTAACAGAGTGAAATACGTATCAAACATGTACAGCTATCCTGCTGGCAGCTATGCCATGTGAGGCCCCTTGGCATTAACGCAGGTATCTAGGAACACTTATGTTACTCTTTAAAGTAAGGAGAATGGAACACAGACAGGTGTGTTCTGCAAGGTGAAGCCTAGAAACAGCTATGCTCAAAAGGAAGCGTTAGATCAAGTTTGTTCTTTTGAAGTGTACATGCCAGCAAGGGGCAAGCTGGAATACTATCTTGGTGTGTGTGGATGCCCTGTGGTAGGGGACAGAATGGCAGGAGCGATGCTGCCCTGGGGAAGGACCCAAGGCACCGGCCCGGGCCACGCCCCCAGCCACGGACCCCGCCTCCGGCCCCAATTCTGCACTGGGGCCCAACCCGGTGTCAGGCGCCTGCTGCCACCAGCCTGGCCCCGGATGCCTAGCTGGGGACAGGGCAGGGAATGGCAGCTGCAACTGTAGGCAGTTCAGCCTAGGATGGGGCCCGAAAGCGGCCAGGCCCCAGATCTCCAGCCAGAGACCAGGAGAGGCAGGGGCTGCTCCAGGTCTCAGGGCACTGGCACTGGGATTTGGGGCACAAGCCCCATGTGCTAGGCCCCAGCAGTGCCCCTGCAGAATGGAGGAAAGTGGGAACTTGCTTTTTAAGAGTTATTAAAGTTTCAAGGAATAGTTCCACCAAGAAGAACGTCTCTGGGAAGGATACTATTTTACCTTTGTTCATATTTTTAATTTTTGAATTAAGTATTTCAGATATAAAAAAAATCCTGATTTTATTTGGAGTTTTAATAAATACTGTAATTGTTTATTCTCATCTCTTAAGACTTGTTTGGTTAACAAATGTTGGAATAGCTTTAAAATAATTGATCCCTGGTCCTTTGAGCAAGCTATTGAGAAACAATACATCTTTATATATTTTCTCTTTTTCCCTTTCCACTGTAGATGTACTATAAAAGTAGTCCACTAAAACATCTCACTTTGAAAGCATTCATACATATTCCCACCTCACTCAAAGAACAAAAATTGATTCTCTATGAACAGTTACTTTTCTGTGTACCATTTTGTCTCCTCCATTTAAAAAGCAAAATTACAGATAGCTGGTTTTGAAACAAAATGGGACTTCATAGCAAAGTGCTCCAGAAGTGGCACAACACTGTTGTATTTGACTCCACAATGTCCCCAGTGTGGCTCAGGCCGTGCTGTCTATCAGTCACGATGGCAATCCCAGTCATCTCCCTGTGCAACTCATTTTTAATGGTGATTCTATCCACAGGGACGTAGTAGGGACATAGCTTGTCAATAGGACTGTGCTGGTGGGGAGGCTGAACACCAGGGGTATGGAAACACGGGCCATTTGGAAGACTATGTCTTTGATGGTTTCCCTTTCATGGGACAAAAGATTTAATATATTTGGGGAAGGGAAAGCTAGAACAATTGCTTCTACTTAATTCCCTCCTCTGTCAGACTTTGCAAGAAACTCCAGAGAGTTTTATCTCCTGGTTTTCACACTGAAAGGCTTGACTGGGCACTGATTTATAATCATGCTGGGATACTTTTACTGCCATACAAGATCAGACCAATATTTCATATAGTCTTGCAGAGTATATCAGTTCAGTACTTGACCTGATTCTTCAGAGGAAGACATCCTCTTCACAGCCTATCTGCAAGTAAAAACAAAAACAAAATTTTAACAAAAATTGTGTTACATACTCATGTTTTGTGTATGTTGTAGTGCATTTTTTTTCCTGATCTTTGTGGGAGTAAGGTTAGATTAGTCTTTCATTTACTTAGTTTGCATAGCTGGAAATATTACTAATGGTCATAAAATAATCTAGTCATTTTCAAAAATAACTAAATGACTCTATCCACTCTATCTGTGTGACCTCTAGGATATCCTGCTAGTTAACCATATGCTATATAAAGAATTTCCTTTTTTTGGTTCTAACTGAACCGTCTTTTAATTGATTAAAGTGAGTATAAGCTAAAAGAAAGGGTCCCACATTGCATTAAGGTAGAAATTTTACTTTTCCTTAAGATTTTATTATTTATTCATTTATTTTAATTGAATGACACAACATACACATACAGCCAAGCTAGATGATTAAAAGTACAGTGTAAAAGGTTGTGTTCATATATAAATCTGGGACAAAATGCAACAAAAGAATTTAGGTTTTTTTAGTCTTTAAATTGGATATGTTTGTCAACAATTTATGACTATGGGATTAAAGTTGATACCCCACTGTATATCTTAATGTTTAACAAATATTGTCGACTGAACTATAAGTTTTTTCTAGTTTCAGATGAATATTTTGTCAGATGTAAACACAGTGGGTCAGTTTTAATAATTTTTTACAGTCCCTTAATAATAACAAATAACCAAATTCACTGCAATCTATATCTATAGCTATAGCTATATCTAGATAGATAGATATAAAAATCTTCCCTCTTCCCAAGAATTCAGCCAGGGAGTGAAGAAGCTAATCATCATTATGAGAACATCATATCTATGCCAATTTATTTTCCTTTTCATATTTTGTGTGATAATATTAATCATCAAGAAATTACTTTAGTGCCCACGTTGAATTGATGTAACATGTAATTCAGTAAGAATTCCCTTTTAATTTAGCATCAATGCCCACCTGCTTAAAAACCATCCAGTTTCAACATTACTCTTTCCCAGGGTGTCTTTCACTACAATAGTATAGCGCATGTTGAAAAATACATTATGTATAGAAAGGGGTGAATTCATGAAATTGTTAGAAGAATTTCTGCTTGAATACTTGGAAGCTGACAAAGTGTACCATCTTTAAAAATGGGTTCAACATTTTTAGCAGTGTACCTTGTATTTTTAAATTCCTTTCCCTTACTAAGTAATTTCATCATCTGTTATATTGTTCATTTTCCCCACACTAGTAAAAGATGCTATAGCTTGAATTTAAGTCTCTGCCATGTTACACAGATCAAATTTACCATGGACAGCTGTGAGGTAGGGGAGGTCAGTATACAGATCATGAGGGCCTGAGGCACAGAGAGGCTGGGGGCTTGTTACGGAATGTGGTAATGTGCACTACACCCTGGGATATGATTTCTGAAGTGCACTCCTGTGATACATACTAACTTTGGTACTGTTGGTACTACATTAAAGCACAATGGTGCCTTTCAGTGCACACCAGCAGGGTTTACACAGTCCAGTTAGTGCACATCACATTAATGTGCTTAAGAAATCACATTGCTGGAGTGATTAACACACTGTGTAGACAAGCACTAAATAACTTGCCCAAGGTCACACACTAGAAGTCAGTAGCCCATCAGGGAGCTGAACATGGGTCACCCAAGTCACTAATGACTAGACTGTCCTGCACCTCCCTCTCTATTTTAGTATACAAAACTGAAGATGTTGATGAGCATGAGATTATCCAACTCTTTAAAATTCAGTCACTGCATTCAATTTCATCGCCACTATCAAAGTATGAAAAAAATCATAGCCATTTTCTTTACAGTACATCTCTTGCTACTGCAACAAAACCGAACTGAATGAAGCATCCCAGCAAGTCAGTGAAGCCCTGCCTTCATGCCCCACCCTCCACAAATCAAGGATATAGTGGAATTAATTTTAAACTTTTAGTTTTCTTCAGTGAAAAATCTTGTGATTTATTAGTTCATTTAAAACCCATTAAACATTTTCTTGGTTTGATTAAGTAGCACCATTTTTAAAGGTTAATCAGTGTCTTTTTAAAAATCCTTAAAGGTGTAGTGCCTTTTTTTCCCTAGAAATATTATGACTGAAATATAAAATTTCTGTAAACTATCAAACCTCAGATTAGAGAGCCTAACACCTTGTAGCAGACTGACTTCGTGTCCAGCTATGTTCATGATTAAAATGTGTTTGATGGTCCCAGCTGTATCTTGTCAAAACCAGCAAACACCATTTTAACTTAGTTTGCTGGAAGGCTTAGGGAGGGAGTGGAGACTAATTATTTTCTAACAGTTGATCTTTGTCTTATGAAGACTAGAAAAGAGCTATTGGCCCTATCTGTGTGGATATTTCATTTTCTAACAGGGAAGTACCGTAAGTGTGAATTAAAAATGTTCTCTTTAGAACTGTGTATATAAAAAGGCCACAATGAAAATAATTTCTTTTCTAGAGATCATGTATTTTGTAACAATACACAAAAGATGACATCCTGCAATCTGCCAGCATGGTTTATTAATATTTAGGGTGTATCTTATATGGCTTCAGACCCATATCAAGCTCATGTGCATGGAAAAGCTGCCATTATTGTGCATGCATATGGGTGTGGCTTTATGTGTGAGCTTCTGTTAAAGTCAGTGGAAAGATGCCCAGTGACTTCAGTGTTGTTGGATCAGGCACATCTTAGAGCCTATTTCCACAGGAGCTCCAGCTGAGTTGCCACAGGGCAAGAGGGATGTGGCAGAAGGAGCAGGATGGTTGATAAACCATTGAAGAGTGAGATCACACTGAGAGCAAGAGGCTATTGGAGCTTTAGGGATGTGCTAGAGGCAATGGAGTGATTTGGCTGCCAATTTCTGGCATTGGGGAAAGACTCCACCTCCTGGAAACCCTAAGTATCCCAGCAGTTACTCAGGATTTGGCACTTGCAGTGAAGGAGAACATGGGCTGGATTTTATAGGGATTGCTGGGTTTAATAGGGGTATCAAACATGCAGCTCACAGGCTGGGTGTGGCCTGCGAATCTCTTCCATCTGTCCCGTGACTGAGTTCCGCAGGACCACACTCTCTGCCTAACAGAGTGTCCTAGTATTTCGATTTGTGGTATGTACATCCCACTTGAAGTACATTCAAGTCAAATCTGGCCTGCCACAGCAAATGACTTTGACACCAGACTCATTTCAGTTAGAGAATCATGAATTTACTTTTAAGACAGACAATTCACTTCAAAGCTACTTAAATAAATGATGTTGTAATTCAGTCATGTGTTTTATACCAAAACTGCCATAAATTGTGCATCTTTTTGGCAAAAACTGGTTTTCTGATAGGATGTCATTTATCTCTGATAAACTCTAGTCTAATTGGAGATTTAAAAAAAATCTGAAAAAGAACACAAATGCTAAAATTATTCCAAAATTCAAATAATCCTGTAAAAAAATTTTGAATGGTCTCAGCCAGTTATGTCCTTATTTATGCACCATTTTAATTAAGTTGTACTTGTTTTAAGTTTTCTGAGTTCCTAGATAACATGACTGCTTTAGGGTCTGATCCAAAATCTTTGAAATCATTGGCAGATTCCCTTTAACTTCAGTGGGTTTTCAATCAAGCCTGAGCCCCAAAGGCCCAGTCCTGTAAACCCATAAGAACTTGAGTAGTCTTGAGATGAGTAGTCCCATAAAGTTCAGAAAAAATGAACATTTCACTTTTCTGGAAAATTTATATTCTCCTTCAAGTAAAGCAATAGGTACTATCTCTGAATAATATAGCATTAATATACTATCTCTCTGTGAGGTGAGATGTTGCATGTAACGTCCTTTAGCAAGCAATCTCTTGTATTTGTTTTGGAGATATTTTTACTGAGAAGCGAAAGGCCTGTGTGTCTCAAATATGGTTTCAGTCATCTCAGCATGTATCAGTTTTTGGCAGATGATGTGGCAGAATTGAATAAATTTATATATTATCTGTTTTTGCACACCTAGAATTAACATTGAGTTTGAAAGACACCTTTTCCCTGTTCTTGGATTTTAGATGCAGAATTTTGTAGGGACTTGGCTACACTGGGAATAAAAAAAAAAAAATGAATGCATATGTGGGTTAAAATAAAAGAGGGAAAATATTTTTTTTATTAAAAACACCTGGGTTTATAAAATCTCTTCAACAAACAAATGAACCAGAGAGCCTTTCTGTAGATCACACAACAGAAAGTTCTAATAATATTTTTAAAGCAGATTAGAAATAATCTTTCAACAGTGACCTTCCCCAGATGACCTTGTGGTTTGTTGCCTTTCATTTGGGCACTGCATCATCAAAGCAATGTCTTTCTGTTTAATATGGTGTACACGAACTGGTATTGTATCTTTATCTGTACCTCATCATCAGAGAGGGAACTAAGACAGAACAGCACACTGTACAGAGTCTGCCTGCTTTGTGTAAAACACATTTGGAGAGCAGTGTCACTCAGATAATGGTATGCTCAATGACATTGCAGCTGACAGAGATAGAACAGAAGAATACAATAAGAGGAATTAAAAAACCTTATTTTAGATTAATTTAATCTGAACTCATGGATAATTATTTGGCTATGATTCCCTTGTTTACCAAGTAATTATAGTTTAAAATCTGTTTGAGTTAGCATTTAGCTTTTCTCTATCCAAGGGGATCATAATATTGATGGAGTATCTATCAGCCAGTTCTTATGAGCTAAAGTAATTAAAAATATATCTTTATTATTCTGTATATAATAGTAACCTATAATAAATTTGAAATGAGTTGTTCAAATATAGAATATAAAAACAGTGTTCTTCTGTTTATTTGCATGTACAGAATAAAGTCAGACCTGCTTAGTTTTACAAGGTTTTAATTGAATTGAGGGCTTCCAAAATGACATAAATTATGAGACTGAAGCATGAGTGGTTTCGTTACTATATATAAAAAAAAAAATCTTGACACTAAAATTTTAAACAGTATGACACAAACATTAAAGTGGCCTTCACAATGACTTGGGGATTAGAACTGTGAATACTGAGAATTAAAGGCTTTTAAGGGAATAATCTTTTTGTTCTGATTATTGCAACCCATTACTGATATATTTGACTTAGGAAAAGCCTGTTCTTTTAACTGTGTACTGCCTAATAGCTTTCATTGTTATTCCATTATAAAGAGAATGTCTGTGAATTAATGCATGAATGTTTGCTTTTTTTTTCTTAGTTGGCTGTAATAACAGTGGGAAATAAAACAAACATACAAAAGTAATTATTATTCTGATTCAATAATGTCAAGTTTTGATGTTAACAAACACTGCTTAGATTTCAGCTGATGAAGATTTGTATTCTAGTACCATTGATCAGTGTAAACAGTCTTCAGTGACTTTAAAGAAAAAAAGCATTGGGGGGGAGGAGGGAAGTGTAACAAAACTATATAATTGCATAGTAACTATTGACCCTGTGGTTACATTCTAAGTACCTCTAGTGACAGGATAAATTCATAGTAGTTTTGTTCTTTCAAGCTTCAGTAGTACCATGAAATCCTAACATTTGTAAGCTTATATAATAATTATTTTTGATAACTTTGTGTAACATAAAACTGAAATTTTTCAGTACAATGTGTGTGTGCACGTGTGGACATACATGTATACCTTTGTATATTTCTGTCTGTCTGGTGCGCACACATTCATTCTACTGGAAAATGCAGAGTTAATTTTAAGAATTACTTTCCACACCTTTACCTAGAAAAATACATAATATCAATTGTTGTACGTCAAAGCCAAATAAAAATTCAAAGTTTCAATTCCAGTTGTGTGTTTTCTGTAGATGCCCAATGGAGAGGTGAGTAAAATGTTCCCAGTCAGAGCAGTGAGCTTATGAATTGAGGTTCTTCATTTCACACACATGCGCACATGTGCACACACAGAAAATATTCATGTAGAAACTATATGAAGCTTAAAAGCAACTGGGACAATCCTGAAATGCTTAGAAAATTGAAATAGGAACACTGAAAATCTGCTGAATGTCTGTTGTTTATATAGATTGGCTAAGTGTATACTGTGACATAGAGAAACATTTTCAGAAATTCTTAAGTATGTAAATATTGGAACCACTCATATATACCACTCTTCAACCTCCTGCTCCTCAGATGCACCGTGTGCCAGAGTCTCATCATGGGATTTGTTCGATAATTTCCTTTCTGTACCAAGCTATTTAAGAAAGTGAATACTGACCACACTCTACATTTTGCTGGTAATTAGCAAGTAAATATACCCAGAAGAGGGAGATATTTTAGAGTTATGGGAAGTTTAGTTTTAAGAAGTCTGAAAGAGATGCCATTGTTTTCTTTCATTTCCAAGTGTTTTCATTATTAAAATAAAAATAAGAAGGGTTGGTTAAACTGACACAATTTTTTTAAGTGTCTGATTGTTTTTGGAGATGAGTTTATTTGTCTCAATCAGTCCCACTGCAGCAAGCAGAAGCTTTAACTCAAATGATTTCTTCAACTTTGATTGATTGTTTAATCAATAAAACAAGCAAACTTTCTTCTACAGGTCTCCATAGTTCTCCTTGGTGGCATGATGATCTGTTTTTTATTTTTAGGTGGAACTGTTGTGCTCTTCTATGGGTACAGGGCATATGATATTCTGGAGATGTATAAGCCACAGAAGGCTGGGCATTATGGAGCATGTTTGCACTGCAGCATAAGCCTGGGCTCAAACCTGCCAGCCCCCCACAGCTGGCTACCTGCAATTGTGCTAAGCCAGGGCTCAGGCATAGTGTCCCAGGAATGGTGGCTCTGAGTTTGAGTTAAACTGGGACCCAGATCCAAGCCCTACTGCTTTGCATTGTAGAGCCAGCCCCGACTGACTCTGGTCATGGGAGTCAGTCAGAAATATCTCATAATTCCATGTGAAAATTTCTTTGTCCTCTCCTTTCCAAAAATCTGCCATCTATTCCATTAGAAATGAAATCCAAATCCCTTTGCAAATGGCAACAGCTCAGGTGAGCATTAACCCATTCTTTTCTGATCATTGACCTACAGAGTTTTGGACAGCTACCTGGGTTAGCAGTGGAGAGTGAAACATTCACACCCTTTGTAAAATGTGCTGCTTCATGACTATGTGTCAGGCAAGCAGTAAAATTTTCCCACAGTGCATCATTGTCTTGCGGCTAGAGTTGCCTCATGTCATGAGGTGGTAGGGAAGCTAGGAACTCTGGGATATGGTTTGTTTGACTCAGAATTGCACACAGCAGTGTGGACATAGAATCATAAAATCATAGAACCATAGGGTTGGAAGCGACCTCATGAGGTCATCTAGTCCAACCCCCTGCCAAAAAAAGCAGGACCACTTCCACTAAATTATCCCAGCTAGAGTTTTATCCAGCCGGGCCTTAAACATCTCCAAAGATGGAGATTCCACCACCTCTGTAGGTAGCCCATTCCAATGCTTTACCATCCTCCTAGTAAGGACGTTTTTCCTAATATCCAGCCTCAACCTCCCAAGGTCCAACTTGACACCATTGCTCCTTGTTCTATTCTCTGTTACTACTGAGAACAGCCAAGCTCCATCCTCCTTGGAGGATCCCTTCAGGTAGCTGAAGGTTGCTATCAAATCCTCCCTCAGTCTTCTCTTCTGCAGGCTAAATAAGCCTAGTTCCTTCAGTCTTTCTTCATAGGTCTTGAGCCCTACATTTTTGAGCATGGGTTTGAAAAGTCTTCACAGAGGATTAAAATACAGTGTAGATAGTCAGGCCTAGGATTCCCTGCTATGGGTCCACTAACTTGAGTCCCACTAACCCTGTACTTACACTGCTGTGTAGACGTACCCTTTCATTCAGGCCTGCCCATCCTGTGATAGAGAAAAAAGTAATCAAACTGCTGAACTTCAGAATCTGCAAGAGTGGATCTCTTAGAATGATTTTGGTGGGACTCCTATGTAAACTAGCTTCATAGTTTCTGAGCAGCCTTATTCTATAGTTCCAATTCTGTGCTCTTTTTCTTGCTGGTGTCCTGCAGTTTCTGCTGTCCCAGTGCTTTTGTTATCTCACTGTGTATTGATTCCAGGAGGCAGGGAGAGATGAGCAATCTTTACTCAGCAAAATTATGAGCGGGAACAGCTGTTGTGGGGAGGCTACCCATCGGAAGCAAGGCTCCTTCTGTCTGTCAGCCTTACAATTTCTCCTGTGTATGAGGCAGCAGGAATTTTCTGGATTTCCATTTGTGCTGTGAAGCTAGTGTCGTCTCTGGCTGAGGGTCTGGGCATCACTGGATGGACAGTCATATTCTCTACTTTTGGAGAGGAAGGGGCTTGGGCGGCAGCACACAGGGTCTCTGAAGGGTGGAATAATGAAAAGCCCCCTGAAAACAGCAGCAGTTTCCATGACTGTGGAACCTAAAATGATTGGGGCTGGAGCTTTCCTAGGCAATGGGAATGTTTGAGCCAGTATAGTACTTTAAATTATTTGGTGTCAATCAAGCAAGTGACAAAATGATCTTTGATCTCCAGTAGGTCCAAGATCAGGTCCTTGTTGTGAGTCTTAATTTGGAAAGAGCCTTTGTTTTGCATGTTTGTTTGTTTGCCTTCTTTCTTATCTGTGGAGTATAAATTGTTGATGAAACAAAAGATTAAATTCTTTATAAACATCTTATGATGAAAGAAAATTTCATTGTCATTGAGCTAGCAGTTAATAATGGTTCTCTTTGCAAAATGCGTATAAAAGACCAGGGATTTAATAGTGTTAACTTTTAAGATTATGCACGGATCAGAAAGGTGTTCAGTACCTGTTTTACTTATTCCTTGAACTTTTACAGTTAATGATATTCAGCCTGAAAAAAAAGAGTTGAAATATCAACATCGTATCTAAAGACAAATTTACATTTCATTCCCAACACTGTAATTTAATGAAGGTTTTACAGCATTATGGGTACTTAATTATGCTACAGGCAGAGCTGAAATTTAATATTGTTCCACACGCAGAGAAGATTTCATAGTACTTTATGTTTAGAAGTCCTTTAAAAATCCATTGTGTTCAGGACGCACTGTGGTATGCTGTGTTTTTTAAAAAACCAAAACTAAAACAGAATGCCCAAAATTGCTGGAATAAATTTTCATTTTAGTTATACAATAGGGACTATGATAATTCATGTCTTTCAGTTTAGTACCTTTTGAGCAGCAGATTGCTGGATTACAAGGCTCTACAGTGCTGATCAATACAGCATTGACAGTCTTTAGTATTTAAACCTTAGCAATCTAAGAGTGAACAAACACAATAGCACATTACATGAAATATTCTACATGCTTATCTGAAGCAGAAATCAAGATTGCAATTTTAAAATTATTATAGATTACACCTGCACTTTCTCCTATAATGGTTTATCTGTAGCACAATAGAATTTAAATTTTAAAGCCTAACCTACTGTGTTCTTTGTAATGCATGATCCTGTACTGTGCTATTACTTTGAGATGTCACTTTTTCAATTTTGAGCCACAGCATCTTCTAACTTATACATTACCAGCAAGTTAGCAGAGTGACAGACATGGGTTAAGGATGTAACAGTCAGTTACAGCAGACTAATAGGCAATCTAAAAGATGCAATTTACTGTTGATTCACAAAATATATTACAATTAACTTTATGTGATGGATGGATGAATGAATATTGCATAATAACACAAAAATCAGCATTACTGTACTTAGAATACAATTACTTTGGGTCTAACTGGAGAGGAATATAAATGCAAGTTTTAGGGCATAAACCAACCTTTAGCTGTTGAGAGCAAGCTGTCTGTGGGCAGGTTCTTGAACAGCTGCTTGCTGAAGGTTTTCTTGTCCTTTTTTGCTGTGTATGCACTTGTTTTGGCCGGTGTTGAATGCAGAAGGCATAGGAGTATATGGACCAGTGGCTTGATCCAGTCTGGTCATTCTTGTGTTTCTGTGTACGTGCTGAGAACATACCACTCCCACTGAGTTTAGAGTAATCAGTACTTCTGAAGTACTTTCACATCTGTATGATATCACTGATGAAGCATTTAGCATCTGTTGTCCTATTTATTGAGGATATTTCTGGACTACTTGATAATATTTAATTTAGTTTGGGACAGTTCCAGAGCTCTGAGAAATTTCTAGTCGAAACTCCTTTTAACCAAGGACTCAAGTTTGCAAGTTTCTATGTGTCTGCTTTTTGCTGTTCCCGAGGAAAAAATGTGAAGGTTCATACTGAATTGGCTTAAATAAGGAAAACATCTGCTGTAGCAGTGAGCAGATTGCTGGCTTTTGGCTGAGTTCAGCTATGAATGATCCTGTAGTTAAAAGTCTCTATTGTACTCAATTATAAATTATTATGCAGGGTTTTGTAAGATATGCAGATAATTATCACAGGCAAAAATTCATAAAACAGTTTTTAAAAGGTAACAGAACTGTTCAGTTTTTCACGGCATGTTGCATTCTTTTATAATAGTATGATAATTTGAATGCTTTGGTAAATGTCTCAGCTTATCAGGAGCTGAATAGGTGTACATTACTTAACAGTGAAAATAACAAAGTCTGATATAGAATGGAGGTGATGATCTCTCAATTGGATTACCCACTCACTTTTTACAGGCCAGTTACTTTTTGCACACTTCTGATTGGGGACACACATAAAAAAAGTCCTCTATTAAATCTGTTTACTTTTGCTCGAAAACAGAAATTGTAGACCATGTGTTTCAATTAAAAGGAGCCCTGCAGCAAAATGTGTTGTTCACAGGTAGAAGCTGAGTGTATCATTATCTTGTAGGTACAGCAGTCAAGATAATGAACAGCTAAGGACAATGGACAATGGAAAGTGAAGTATGTCATGTCATGAAGCTGTCAATAAAATCTGAGCACACTTACCATTAGAAGGTTGTATAAAATTGCAGGGATGTGGCTGATAGGTGATAGAAGAGCAGAAATTTGTCTGAGAGTAGGTAGTAATTTAAGTCTGATTTAATGTTTTGCCATCATTAACAAAAACCTTAAGGCAGCTGTTTTATTGTTTAATTCCTTCTTATGTATGAGACAAGTAAACCCAAGTTTTCTGACTTGTATCACTTTTTTTTTAATAGAAAACAAAAATAACTTGAGGGAGTTTGAGGTTTGTGGGTTTTCTGTCTCTCTTTCCTTTGCCATGTCCCTTATGAAAAGTATATATTCAGAATTACATTGTATTGAGGTTGGGACTTTGACTACACTGGAGGACCAGTGGAGCTCAACAACAATGTTACACACATGATTTCCATCCTTGAGACAACTGTGCGGAGAATTGCCCCAGTGATTATGAAAGATAGACACTGATCTAAGAGCAGAACAATTACAGCAAGTATATTATCTATGGATGAAAGAAGGGCAACAGCAGAAAAAAATGTGATTGGTACTACTGCTGGTATAAATATACAGAGAGAACAAGAAAGGATGGATGTATAGGTAGAGCTCTGCAAATCTGCGGATATCTGCATTATATCTATGGATATCCGCATCTGCAGATACGATGCGGATATCTGCAGACCATTTCTTGTGGCTGCAGATCGGGTACAGGTCCACATATTTTTATCTGCAAAGAGCTAGAGCCCTGCAAATATGTGGATATCTGTGGATATCCGCATTATATCCGCATCCGTGGATACAACACAGATATCCATGGACAGTTTCTTGCGGATGCAGATCAGGTACGGATGCAGATCAGGTACGGATCCATGTATTTGTATCTGTGCAGGGCTCTACGTATAGGCAGTAATTTATTTTGCAGGCCAAGAATATGTATTATTTAGAAGACTATGATAGCACTGTGAAATCTGGAGAAGTAGGGAAATTTGAGGAAAAGGTAATAGAGTAATAGATTCTGAGCTTTAATGACTTATGAGAAAATTCAGCTAAATGTATGCTGAGAATGTGTTTTTAAAATGCTGATCTTTATTATTATTTATTCTTTGGATTGCAAAAGTACACAGATTTAAGGAGCTTTCCAAACCCAAATGAAGACACAGTTCCTACTTTAGAGAAGCAAAAAATACTTTTTAATAGAATCTGTTTTTCTCCCAAATTGTCAATGATCGTTAAACACGCTGCTGGCTTACAGACTATGTACAGCCATTAATATATTTTGAAAAAAACAATTACATACAAGTTCAATATCTACTGTGGAACCTGTGTCAGAGAAACTATAAAATGGAAGAGAAAATATTTCCTAAATTCACCTAAGGGTAGGTCTCTGTGGCCTGTCATTTTTGGTGGCAATGGAAGGGGGATACACAGATCTACTGTGCAGAGTCAAAAGGAGGGCTTTCCCTTCAACTGAGTGCTACTGCAATTTCCAGAATGGTCTTCAGTGACTGAATTCCAAATTGACTGAATAGGTCTTCACAGATTTGATGGCAGTGAATTTGCCCCTTTCAGGGAAGACTAGCCCTGAGTCTGTCTGTCTGATATTATACACATATATACGTAGATATGACATATGATAGATGTATTAATGAAAGTACAATGTTATAGTGCTACTTTACTACTAAAAATACAGAACTGAAAATGATATTTTCTGTTGTACATATCTCCACATAAAGTATGAAAGCAGAAAGATAAGTAATAACTTGTCTATTTGTAATTGTGTCAAGATAACCATAAATGTGTGATTTTTATGTTTAGATTGTTTGTATGACTATAAAGGGGTCTACTTAAAAAATTACCACAGAGCATCAGATACTGCAGTAATCTCCCGTTCAAACTATAAGGAAAAGCTGGGGTGTTCTTCTGTTGGCTTTTGAAATATCACTGTTATTTTTTTCTAAGTATTTCAGGTCTTGTGTGATAGACTTGGTGATTTGACTCCACATTCTCCTGAAGGGCATAACAAACAAACAAACACAAAAGCTACTTGTTGAACTCCTCAGTAGTGACAAGGACTATTCAGCTCTTTTGTGACTATGGGGAAAATTTTCAAGCTTTCTAAGTAACTTGGGAGTCTAAATCTCAGTTTCAAAAGTGAAGGAGGATCAAATTTCCAGAGGTATTTAGGCATCTAAAGATGAAGTTTCATGCAGATTTTAATGGGAATTAGGTGCTGTTCCTCCTTGGACACTTTTGAGAATCCTGATAGGAACCTCTCTGCATGTTTAGGCACTCAAGTCACATATGAAAATGTGACTTGGGCTTCTAAATCACTTAGCAAGGGGTCTTGTGGCACTTAAAGACTAACAGATGTATTTATCGCATGAGCTTTTGTGGGAGAATATCCCACTTCTCCCATTACAGCTCATGAGATAAATAAATGTTAGTCTTTAAGTGCCACAAGAGTCCTTGGCGTTTTTTGCTTTACTAGACTAATACGGCTGCCCCTTTGGAACTTGGCTAAATCACTTAGTTATTTCTGAAAAAATTAGCCTGTATACACATATATAAATATTTACATGTCTATGTAGAATATTTTGTTAGCAAAGCAGGAGGGTTAAATTACAGATCAGCTCTTTTTTAATTGCTTGACTTCTCCTTTGTGAGTATATATTTTGTCATGTCTCTGTATCAGACATTTTCAGCTGCTGCTAAAAATGAGAGTCCTTTGGCTCCTTAAAGACTAACAAATAGTCTTTGCTGTACACAGACTAACATGGCTAACCCTCTGGAAGGCTTCTACTAATTTATCCCTATTAGAGACCTATGCAACACTGGGAAGAAAATACTTTGTAATGAGCATGTCTGCTCCCCTTCTCCTTTGCTAGTGGCAAATAACCCATCTAGTCTCTCTCTCTCTGATTATTCAGGCAACCACAGCCTTTTCAGCTTTTCATTGTCATTTAACCCATGAGAATACTTAAGAGTTCTTAACCTGTAAAGCCATTTACAGACATTAACTTCTTAATCCTTACATCATTCCCAGTATTGTGAATTACTATACCCATTTTACAGCAGATGAGTTTGAGGCCGAACAGGTAAGTAATTTGTTGAAGGTGATGGAATTATTCAGTCCGGTGATCTGAGCATACCACTGAGAAACTGGAGTTCCTTATTGCTGGTCCTTTGTTGCTTGGGCGAGGACAAGCCACATCAATTTTCTACTTCTGTTCTCTGTCTTGAAAATGGACTTAAATAATATTTATCATGCTTCAAAGGAGTGTGTGAAGATGAACTGGTTAATGGTGATAAAGTTTTGTGGGAGAAGAGTACCAAGCCAGAGATAAGTGTTAGAGCTGAGATTAGAAATTAAGATATCCTGGCTACCAGTTTTCATCTGATTTACTGAAGCCAGTTCATAACCTCTCCTTCGAGTTAAAAGTTTTATTTCTTTTAAGAAAGTCTGAAAAATATCCCTTAAGCTGTTTTCCAGTTAAAGAAAATTATTCAGAAAGTTTCTTTCAATGAGGAAAAGAATTGCAAGTATCAATTGCATGACCTTCAGACTCGGTACCCTTCACCAAATCCATTCAATCAGCAGATTGAGAGTTTAACTCCACACCTGCTTTAGAATTCATCTTGTAGTTTGTTTTACTTAGGTCAGAGAGTGGTAAAGGCAAGTATATAATCAATTTCTAGTTTTAATGAGTTATTACATTTCATTCTGGTTATGCCACTATAGCCTTACTTTTGTTGGTGGCCCAAATTCTTTTCTCTGCCAGGTGGCAACAAACATAGCAACATGGTTGTTTGGGCCCCTTCCCTGTAGATGGACAAAAATAGTGACTCCACTGCTTTCTCTTCCCTAGCCCCATATTAAACTCCCACAGTTCCACAATGGCGGGGCATCAGGGTGAGAAGAAGGGGGCTTGGTACACAAGGATCCAAGCAGAAATTCTTGCAGAAGCTATTGGTGCTTCAGCCAACAGGAATGTTCTCTAATCCCTCTTGGCCCAAAAAGGAATATTCTGCTGAAGCTACCTGCAGTGAATGCCTGGCAACAGAACTCTCCTGGGGGCCAGGACTTCTGGCATTGACTTCCGGGAACGCAGTGGTGAGTTTAGACTCACTGCTAAGTGCTCCTGGAAAGCCAGGCAGATGACGGTGATTTTGCCGCTGTCGGTATAGACATAGCCTCAGTCTAGTAAATACTGTCTATGTCTAACATGTGGCTTGCTATAGTAAGTGACCTACAATATTTACATTATGTCTTAGAAAGTCAGCTTTTTCAAAATAAAATGTTTTGTTCATATGTTCTGTACTGTGAAGAAAAACAGAGAACACCTATGCAGAAAGCCCACATCTGTTGTTCTGCAACATGGCTTGCATTCATTTTTCACTTAGTGGGCTCTTTGTGGTAACTCACTGGACTTCTTTCTTTGTTTTTCTCACTCTACAGTCCATCTCTGAATGATATTATTTGGCAATATGGTTCAGCAACTAAGTGAAGATGATTTGAAAAATCACTTTCTAACCCACTGACCTGTCCCCTACCATCCACTCTTGCACATTGACCTGTATGCCACCTCTGTTGGATGTCTTGCAATCAGCTTAAACTAAACATGGACAAAACTGAAGTCTTTATCTTCCCAAATATTGCCCAGTTACCTTTTTTCTCTATTTTTTTCAACAATTTCACCATTCTTCACGTTTCTCAGATCCACATTATAGGGGTTATATTTCTTACATAAACCAGGGAGGCCATTTCCAAATACTGCTATTTCTTTCCCTTCAATCTCTTCTAGATTCAGCTTTTTCTTTTCAATTCCCACATACCATTTTAATCATGAGGACTACTCTATATCCTACTCTATATGACTACTGCAACATCACATCTGTGATCTCTTCCATCCCTTCAGTTGATACCTAATACATCTGCTAAAGTTTTGTTTTCTTCTTGGCCTGTAGCTTTTGTCTTGTCATTCCCCTTTTCAGAAATCCATACACCATTTCTATATTTACATTTCTTGAAACTATTGTACGTATGCTGTATAGCTCTTCTGGTCCCTACTCATCTTCCCTTGTGGAGGTTCAAGTTGCTCTGTCACCCCCATCCCATACACACACTTGTCCTCTGCTGTGCTGGTGTTCCCTTCCATTTCTGTCAGCTTTTATACCACATTCTCCCCTCTTCATAGAATGACTTGCCAGAGCTCAGTCACAAAGCCTCCACTTTGTCCACTTTTTAAGTCTGAGCTTAAATCTGACCCATTTTTGCCATTGTGCCTAGAATGAATCCAGCAGCTTCATTTAAAAAATTCTTATTTGTCACTTCCCTTTCATTAAACCCTACCTACATATCTATCTGTCTTCAAATTATAAGCCTCTTAGAGCAGGTACCATATTTTCTTGAATATTTGGAAGATGCATAATGTTTCATGGACAATACCACAAACGAATAATAATAAATTAAGCATACAAGGCATGCAGACTCCATGATAGGGTTAATGCACATCTGTTGTTCAGGAGGAGAATGCAAGTTTCCTCCAAGGATTCAGTTGCTTTATTTTTAAAGATACAAGATCTAGAGGAAGAAAAATTTTGATTTTAAAACAAAAATGTATCAAATTTCCTTGCAGAATTCTCATTTCCTGAAAGGATCCTCTCCACCCCTGTTTTAACTAACTTCCACGCTTATGCATATATGGGAAATATATAATAAAGGAAGAGAGTATATTGTGCAGAATAGAGACATCTGTATCATTATGGCTGAGCCATGGGGCCAGCAGATGGCACTTCAACTTGAAAATAAGAGTGGTGCCAAAAGCTAAACTCTAAATACACTTAAATTGCATATCTTTGCTTAAAAATTGAATATTTCAGGAGAAAATGCTGATGACATTGCAGTAGGCAAGTGGTACTTACTTGTTCACTCTCTGATTTAGTCCTTTATGGAACTAGTATGATACAAAATGAAAAGCTATGGCTATGATCCTTCAGACCTCAATAGAATAATGGGATTGTAAGGAAAATCTCTAGTCTTAATGGGATTTAAGGTATAATTCGCTGAAAGAAACAGCTCTTTGTAGTGACCTTGCAGTTAGTTAAAATTGAGAATAATAATGTCCACTGAAGTCTGCCTTTTAACACTTTTTATGAAATAATGTATCTGATTTTTAATTAATTTTTATTTTAATCATGACATGGATTTCCTATTTCTATTAAAAAGAGATTGATCTTGGAGAACACTGCAACCTGCTAATTGATTTTTTTAATGAATGTTTGTGTAAATGACATATAACCAAATAGTGCTCTGTTTCCCTTTTAATTTGTAGTGGTATTGGTATCTTCTAATATAATACTAAGTTATATCTGCCATTAATGCTTTTAACAGCAGATGACAACTTTTATTATGTTACAATGGGTCTCATTCTCTTCTCACTTATACTGGTGAAAACAGGAGTAGCTGCTTTGAAGTAGAAAAATAGACTCTGGTGTAAAACTAGTATAAGTTAGAAAAATCAAGGCTGGTGTGTGTTGATGTAACAAATTATGTTACAGGACATTTCAATGCTCCTTCCCACAGTGAACAGCTGGATATCATTTTTAGTCTTCCTATTGAATGCAGAATCACTGTTCCATTTACAAATTAAGGAACTGAACACTGTGCTCTCAGTGTTGGCTTTTACTGTGTTGTCCCATATATAAAATACATTAAAATGTGCCTTCATTTCTAGTAAGGAGAACAACAGCCATGACAAATTCTTTCATGTAAAAAATCACAGATTGTCTTAATTATTTAGGTCAAGATGGTTTCATTCACAAAGTTTGAATGCTTCTGAGAGTTGCCTGAGAGTATATCTATTGGCTTGGCTCTATCAGTAGAAAATTACTTTTCCTATCTTACTGGCCAGCCAGGACTCCTCCCACTCCCCTGCCCTTCACCTCCTTTTTCTCCCCCTCCTCCGTCCCCTCCATGAGAAAGGAAGTAGCAGTCCCTCAGCATCTTCCTTCTCCTCCAGCTTCTTGGTAGGTGATGGTAGCTGACACAGGGTAGGAAGGGGATGCCTAACATTTTTTTTTATTCCCTGGTGCAGGTAACTGATAATCTTGCCCTTAATAAATTAATCAATTGTAGTGTTCTGTTTTAAAAACAGATATTTGGTAGTTGCATGGAAGAATTGCCTGTAAGTCTAACTGGAAATATAAGAAGATAATGAATTGAACTCTGAGTAATCTTGGCTTTATAAAATAAAAATAGTAAGCTAATATATTATCTATTACACTAATACAACATAACAAAACTATAATATAGTATGTTAAATACATTACTATAGCCTGTAAGTAATTCATTTACCTTTAATGTACTGCACACAAAGGAACTAACATTCTAGAATATCACAGAATAAACATTACCATTTTAACTAGTATAGTTCCTACACTATTATGATAGCCTACATGTGAACATTTGCATTTCTGATAAGAGCAAATGGTGTAAAAATCAGAGCCTTGAGCATAAATCTGTGAGACTAAAATGCTGATGACAGTCTGTCACCAGCATTTTATTCTGGGGATTCTTCAGAAATAGAATGATACTGTATAAATTATTTACAAAACTTATAATCAACACACATGAGGTCAGATTTTCAAATGCCAGGGCATGTAATAGCATGCTGACAGTTGTGCACATTCAAGTTTTGTGAACAAATACACAATGTGCACATGAACAAACACACAGTGTGCACATGAAAATTGGGTATTTACTCTATCACAGGCTTGCCTTACTGGCAGCTGCAGTATCTGAATATGTTCCATGCAGTTCTTTTCCGGAGTAAGGGGATATAAAATATATTTGTCAAAAAAACATAGATTTTCTATACCCTGAAATTTAGACTATAACTGCTTTTAGGCAACTTTGACCTTTGGAAATGGTTGTACCTCCTGTCTATGACTCCTTTACTTTAGTGAGGGTTGTCCTGCCAAAGGAAGCAGTCAGTGTCCTCACTGGTTTCACTTGAATTCTTTCCTTGTATGAGTATTTGAACTATTCCAGCAAAGTATGGGAATCTAAAGTTAAACATATTTATCCTCATTTATGGCCTGATCCAAATTTCAGTGGAATCAATAGGGGCTTTGGGTCAACTCATTAAGCTCTTTGAGCTATGTAGCTCTTGACTTTTTTCTGTTTTCTTAAGACCACATGCATTTAGGGTATTTGGTTGTTAAAAGTATCTAAAACATCTATGTAATTAATCTGTGCTTAATGCAGAACAGTAGGAAGTGATACTGGCATGCAATAGAAATCAGCCTTTGCCAACAAGGTCTAGTTCAAAACCAGATATTAGCCCTGTTTTATTCCATCAGTGATCTCACAACCTGCATACTGTGGTCTTGGATCCATGCATGGAGTAGGCTGTTTGGTGCTGCATATGGAAAAAGTGAGTATACTAAATAAATAAGCAAACCAGAGTTAGTGAGATGTTAATAGGCAAGCTCTGCATCTGAAATCCCTGCATAGGAAAGGATATCTTTGGATCATAATCCGCTAGGTGTCTTCATCCCCAAAGCCCCACAGAGCAGCTGAGGCAGCAGCTGCAATCTGGAATAAATGTGTGCCATGCTGACCTGGTTATGCTTGAACACTGAAAACTTGCTCTAAGTTGATGCATTGTTTTCCAATAAGTAAGACTGTATTGTGCTAAAATTATATATACAGGTCCTGCTACATAGAAGTTTTATGTCAAAACCAGAGTATAAAAAGAAGACCTACAATGGCAAATGAGTTACAACATCAAGAGATCCATCACTGAGAGGAAGCATGGTTCAATGCTTAGGATGGTAACCTGGAATTTAAGAGACCTAGGTTTTATTCCTTGCTGCACAACAAACTTCCTACGTGACTTTGGGCAAAAGACTTAGGGTATGTCCACATACACTGTTTAAATCAAAATAACACTGGTATTTTGATTTTAAAAACGGTAGGTCCACATGACCTTCCCTTTTTCTGAAATGAGAAGCTTCCTCATTTCGATATAAGGAAAGTCATACTGATAAAATAAAACCTAGTATTATATCAATATGATGGTTAAATCAAAATTATTTCAAAATAACACAGTGTGGACATCTTATTTTGATTTAACTGTTAAATTGATTTAACACTATTTGCCCTTCTCCTTCCCAGGTGCTTTCCTTTTTCTATATATTGGGTGGAGGCATGACGGCCCTTCTAGGGGGCCATGTTGCCACACCTCCCATGGTGCCTCTCTCCTAAATCAAAATAGCAAGTCCTGTCCATGGACATGCTATTTCGATTTGAGTTTCTAGTTGGGACCTACTAACTTGATTTAATGATTTTATATCAATTTTATTAAACTGATATAAGTTAAATTGATATAACAGTGTAAGTGTGGACATAGCCTTTGTGCTAAATCTCTGTATCTCAGATTACCTCCCCTCCCCAACATCTTCATACAATTGATGATTATAACACTGCTCTACCTCACAGAGAATGCTATATAAGTATGTTATAGAGATAAAGCAGTACTTCAGTAACTGAGACCCTTATCCAGAAAAATACGTAAGTAAGCGAATGCAGCCATTAAGAGTTAACTACTGATATGATAAAAGTTACGTATGTGTTCAAATGCCTGGGTTGTAGAGGGTTTTGTTTTAGTTCTTTTTAATGAATTAAAAGAACTATAAGGCACAGAAAAATCTTTATCCAGGCTGAAATAGAAAACAGTAATAACACACAAAACTGCCATTTAATAATAAATGTATAAAGGTAAGTGGGTTTCAGGGTTACAATAAATATGATCCCTTCCATCGATGGTATCTGGCAACTCTTCTCATGTATTTTCTAGATATTCCTAGCAATTTAGTCTGAAAATATTTTAGAAGTAGCACCGAATATATTTGCCAGGTTTTTTGATTCTTTGATTTTTTTTTTTTGTAGAACTCTGAAGTATTCTGCCATTTCCAATTTCATAGATGAAAAGATTACTGAAAAATTAATTTCTACTATAAAAATATATGTATGACTTAAAAAGACTAATAATTTGGGGTGCATTTATTATATTATGTATAACAGTCTATAGAGGTAATTAAGGGAAAAAGTGAACCTATAAAAAGACATGAATTTCTGCAAACTGTTTAATAAGCCCTAATACGAGTCTGAATTTCAGTACCCTGATTTCCAGTCTCGTTTGCTATTGATTGGTTCTCTGTTTTGTGCTGAAAGGTGGTAAGACATGTGGTGCTCTGTCACTGTTTTACTAACTAGTGCTGTAGCTTAAACAGTGGCAAGAAATCTTAATTTATCCAGCAGAGTCTTCTTGCCCTGGCTTGCATGTTTTGAAGAACAAAAAATTGACAGATTTATTTTAGTGGACAAAAGTGTCACACGATCCAATGGCTGGACTTTGAAGCTGGACAAATTCAGACTGGAAATAAGCTACATGTTTTTAACAGTCAGGGTAATTAATCATTGGAAAACTTAGTAAGAGTTGTGGGGAATTTTTCATCACTGGCAGTTTTTAGTACAAGATTGGATGTTTTTATGACAGGTAGACTCTAATTCAAATTGGAATTAATTCATGGAAGGCCTATGGCCTGTGCTATGCAGGCTGTCAGACGAGATGGTGACATCTGTTCCCCCTTCTGATCTCATCTATGATCAATGAATTTCACAGTTTGTGCATTGAAATAATATTTTATAATTGAGATATGTTTAATATTTATAAATAAGTACTGGGTTGACTCTTTGATTTTTCAATTCTGCATCCCACACTTTAATAATATAGTGCAATATATTTTAAAATATCATGTCAGATTAGTGTAAGGGTGACATTTTAGAAAAGCTGATCTGCTTAAGCCGCTAAGGGTAAATAATAGCTGCCCTGCATGAAGTTCTTGAGCTGTATACTCATGTGCTATGTCTACTCTGCCCACATTTTTTGAAAAAAGGTTTTTTCAAAAAAATATTCCAAAATAAATTTGAAATAGGCTTTTTGGGGAAAAAAAACTTATTTCAAAAAATGTTGTTTCGAGATGGATACCGCCTATCTTGAAATAAGGCAGTTTGTTTTTTTTAAAAACAGAATCTACTCTGGACTCTATTTTTCAAATAAAAGAGAGCCAATTGAAAAGATGGGCATGCTTTTTTGACAAAAGCCATTGCCACGTCCTGCAATGGCTTTTTTCAAAAAAGCTTTTTTGAAAAAGCCCCTTTTTTGAAAGGCAAGCAGGTTTAACCGTCCTGAAAAAAATGCTCTGATGTTTCAAAATAATGGGGCACTTTTTCTTTCAAAATGGCTTTTTCGAGAAAAAGTGGTTTTTTTGAAAGATGCCAGGTTTTGCTTTTTAAAAAAAGTGCTGTGTTGTTTCAATACACTGGACCACTTCTTCTTCTTCTTCCTCTTTTTTTTTTTTTTTTTTTTTTTGTTTAAGCAAAATGGCTCCACAGACATGGGAAAGCTTTTTCAGGGTAAGCCTCCTTATCCCAAAAAAATTTTCCGGTGTAGAATTGCCCATGAAGTCTACTTCATTGGCTGAGAGGATTATTATGTAAAGCCTTCCCACTTTCTGTTAGTGCTGTCTGTTGTGTGCACTCACCCTCTCAGTCCCTCCCTGTTTGTTACAGGTAGTGATTGGGTTGGTTGTAGTAAGTTATGGGGTACACTGAGATCATTGGATTGACTGGGCATGCTGAGCCTGGATGCAGATTCTCAAAGGGTAACAATATTTCAAAAGTTACATGGGACTGTGTAACGCTTGTAAGTTTTAGTGAATCAGTCCAGTAATTTTTCCACAAGGTCTGCACAAAACGAAACAAAACAAAACAACTCCCACACAACTGAAGTGGTGGATGGATGAGGATGAAAATATCTTGGAAATTTTACTAGCTTTATCTGTGAGTTTATAGTTTTGTCTCTATCACTTTCATTTATTGACATTGGTGATATATATCACAGAAGAGTCCACTCAAATATTGCTTTATCCTTTTTTCCTTGTAATGTTTTTATTTTATACAGCAATAATTTATATGGATTACTTAATTTATTTATTTATTTATTTATACTTAACTTGTATTTTACATATAGTTAATGTAAAGTTGTGTAACATGTTATGAATAAGGATTCGTTTCTCAGAGAATAGATTTTGGTATACTATATTTTTGGTAAATATTGCATCAAATCTCACACCCACCCACCCACAGAGTGACAAATGGGGTTGCTTGGGCACTGTGGGTGGTGCACTTCAACCTTTGGCAGCCAGCGTAAGCATGGCTGTTCCTTCTCCAAACTCCTAATGCTGCTGCTCCCTGAGGTGTCTCAACTTGGAGCTGGACTCTCTACCCCACAGGCCTTAGGACCCTATAGCTCATTTGGGTGAGCTTGCCCTGATCTGACTAACTGTACCTTCTTGGTGCTAACAGTAATGGCTACTAGTCAGCTTCATCTCGCCATCCTTTGCTTTGCTTTACTCCACTCTACACAAACCTGTATTCCTCCAACCACCATGCCTGACACCCTCTACCCACTGCCTACAACAGAGGCGTTTTTTTATCTGGTGGTGTTAATCACCCTAGTTGGCGTCAGGTTCGCTAATTGGCTTCAGGTACTCTAACTGGCCTGGAGCAGCCCTGCCCTAGTTACCTTGGAGAAGCAAGTATTTACTAAGCCTGGGGCTGCTATATCTACCTCCTTCCAGCGCCTTTGTGTAGCCCTCAGGCTTGACTCCTTCTATGTATATTATAGACACACACACACACACACACACACACACAATAACATTAAAAGAACACTATTAAGGTTGCCCAGTCAAGAACTCAGAAGTTGGAAAATGACAAAATTAAGATTATTCTTTGAATATATGCCTCTATAGATTCTATAATGGTGCCCATATATCTCATGCATGGGCACTGTTAGTAGAATGCACAGTGCCATATATTTCATATATGTATTTCATGCACACGAGACCAGATTTTTCTTGTAATTTGTTTTGTTTGTTTGCTTGTTGGTTATTGCTGTCCATCGGAGCTGCATATGCAATCTGAGCCACTGTCTCACATGAGGACACATAGGGCGGGGTATCTGGGACCACCCTTAGCTTCCTCTTACTGCCTGTGGCACTAAGAAAAAACATTTCTGGTCTCCAGTACTCTTATAGTAGACCTCTGTTCAAACTAAACCTCTCCAGTACTTCTGAAAATCCTCAGAACAGCCTTATATTTTGTAATTTAATCACCTAATCTATTCTGGCATTTGATGGCTTGATCGTCTCTGATCTGACCTCATTGTAAAAGGAGCTGAAAATGCCAGATTCTAAACCAACAGGCTTTAAAGCCTTGGCTGTCCTTTGATGGATTGGTTTCTCTGAAAGATGGGCACAGCCAATGCCTGTTCTGCATGGTACAGACCTATATTTTGAGCAGTTGCTCAATCAGCCTATCCTTGTCTCTCCAAATCAAATTCCAAAGTGGCGGTAGTGTTAGTCTAGTTCAGTAAAATAAACAAGAAGTCCTGTGGCCATTAAAGACTAACAAAAAGCTCATGAAATAAATAAATTTGTTAGTCTTTAAGTGCCACAGGACTCCTTGTTTGTTTTTCCCAAAATCAACATTCCTTAGTGTGAACAAATAGGAGGAACACATCAGTGGGGCAGGTTTTTAGCTACTACGGTTCATACTTTCTTGGCTATTTTATGGGGCTGACACAAGGGGTGGTTTCTTCATTAAGGCACCAGATTGGTTTCTTTTCAGTGTAATTTTACAATTGATGCATTTGAAGGTGAAGGAAGAATTACTCTCTTGTAATATTGGCATCATTTCCTTTCCCTGATGCACCCTGATTTGTTCAGTTATCAAGTATTAGTTCTGCAGCTTTGATGGGGTTATTACAGAAAGCAAGAGGTGCTAGGCAACTTTGTATTTTATGTTGACTTCAATAAAGCTGTGGTTAGAGGCTTTTAAATCCAGATGTCCCACTGAGATCATTTGTGGCATTATCGAAAGTATCAATGGCAATTTTATGATTGTTGTTGTTGTTGTTGTTGTTGTTATTATTATTCAAACTTTTTTAATTCAAACTTATCATTTGTTGTATTCACACCTGTATCAAACATTTGAAATGTGAAAATGACCTTAGCGTAAAATTGTAATATGGTGCTAAACCAAATGGATATTTTCCCATTTACCTGAAAGATATTTCACTATTTCTCTTACTGCTTGGAAGATCTGCATTTGTGATTTGTCATTAAGCACTTGATAAATGAAAATACACAATAAAAATGATCTCCTCGAAAGCTTTGAAAAATACCTAACGTCAGCTACAGATCCATGGTAAAATTATCCTAATTGAAGAAATGGAACATCTCAGAAATAATAGTTTATATTACTGCAAACATGCACCCATTGAAAATTCATTTTTAAGCATTCTAGAATTAGTTGGTTGTCTCCCATTGTGGTTTAACTAATCTTTAAAATCAACAAATTCCCTTTTCCTCTTTTGTTTAGAAGGCAGGATTTTTTTGTTTTTGTTTGTTTGTTTGTTTAAAGACTGCTGGGGGTAGATATTCCATAAGCCTCCTTTTAAGGTAAAGTACATCAAAATAAAATGTTGTGTTTTGAAATGTAGAGAAGCTTTTTTAACTTAAAAGTAAAACTTCTGATTATTTTTAACTACTATGGTAACAAATAACCCCTGCTTAGATCTGTGATGGAAAGATGATAGAGAAACAAGCATACTCTCATTTTTTCCCTGATTTGTTTAGTATGTGTAGCTATCTTAACTGTTTCCTCTGTATAGCTTGTCATAATCAGTTGTTTGTATGTGTTTTTTTCTACATTAACTAGAGAGAGATTGCAGAGGGATAGAAAATGCTTGTAAGACCCCCAAAACTTTCACTGAGACTTTGGTCAGATATAGAATCTGAAAGCTTTTTAAACTTTTTTTTATTAATACTAGAATAATTTTAAAGTTTATCATGTCCCTTTAATCTTCTTTCTTAAAGGCATATATTAGGTCTTCATTTACAAATTCCTATAAGAATAAAGCTCAAACTTATCTACGTCAGTAAGTGCTTTTAATGAAACAACTATTGGATGATGAGTGTGATGTTTCCAGTACAAGTGTAAATGACAAATATTCAGAACTTACAACTCCTTTCCAAGGGCTGTAAGTTCACCATCTTCAAGTGTCTGATGATGTGGGATTTTCTCCCATGAAATCTCATGAGATAAATAAATTTGTTAGTTTTTAAAAGTGCCACTAGACTCCCAAGACTAACCCCCTACAGCACATCATCAAGGACCAACAGCCTATTCTACAAAGTGATCCCTCACTCTCTTGGGCAGCAGACCTCTCCTCACTTACAGACAGCCCCCACCACCACCTTAAACAGAAATTCACTAGCAACTACAGACCTAACAACAGAACCATTAAAGCATGCACATTTCCCTGCAACAAACCACGCTACCAACTTTGCCCACATATCTACACAAAATACACCATCACAGGACCTAATCAAGTCGGCTATTCCATCAAAGGCTCATTCTCTTACTCATCTGCCAATGTGATTTATGCCAGCAATGTCCCCACACCTTATACATTGGACAAACAGGACAGTCTCTGTGCAAAAGAATAAATAGACACAAATCTAACATAAGAAATAACATTCAAAAACAAACAGGAGGCATGTCAATTGTCCTGCTCATGCCATTGATGTTTTGTTAATATCTGTGCTCAAACAAATGGATAACAAATCGAAACTTCAAAGAGAAATGGCAGATTTAGAATTCATATACAACTTTGACCCTGTGAACTCAGGGCTGAATAAAGAATGAGTTATTTTCCCATTACAACAGGTAATTTTACATTCCTTGTCCTCCACCCACCTCCCTGCTAATTGCTCAACTCCACTGTTCAAATCCTAGCAACTGCTTGGATTTGCTGTCAGTCTGGCCATATCCTATGACTTATACTTCCCTGCATTTATTTTGCTCCCTTCCTGTAAGTTCCCCTCTTCAAGTGACTGATGAAATGGGATTCTCTCCCATGAAAGCTTATGTGATAAATAAATTTGTTAATCTCTAAAAGTACCACCAGACTCCTTGTTTGTTTTACCAGACACTTTGTTTGTTTTGCTGAACTAGACTAACACGACTATCTCTTTGGAACCTTTCTAAGGGCTAACTCCTGATTCAGTTTAGCACAGCAAGGGAAGGAGGCAAATCGGCAGGTGCCACATCCACTAGGAGTCTTTTTTCTCAAAGAAGACAAGTTTCCTTGTGGTTGCAAGAGATGTACTGTGCAGGGCACTTTGCTGGACTCTGAACAGGAAACCAGCATGCTCTGCCTGTCCCTGGCTCAGGAAAGCAGAATACTCCCTACGGGCTGCGAGTGGGGTTGGTTATTCTCCTTAACCAGCAAATCCCACCATCTTGAAGATGTGTTTCAAGAGCCAGTGTATAACACTAGTCTCCCCGCTATCGGTCTCAAGCACTGTGATGAAATCAGTAGGCACATCCCAGTACCCAATTTGCAGACCAATCCAATTAGAGACAGAATTTAGCCCTAAATATGTTGTTCTTGTTTGTTCTCAGTAAATATATCAACACCAATTCATAATTGGTATAATCAGATGTAGTTATTATGGTCATATCTGTTCCAAATTCAGTAGTGACCTAAATGGTCAGTCAGGTGTAAGAAATGTGTGTGTAAGAAAGTTGGAAAGTGCGTGCAAGTGATATAAACAACACTGATTTGCTATTCAGTAGGAGTATAATCTACATAGGGAGAGGTGAAATGAGGGAGAAGCAGAATTTTATCAAACAGGATGATATTATACAAAATGTGTGTGACAGCAGGGGGTAGGGGCACCTACTTATTCTTAAGTCTTCTTACATTTACCTTTTGTTAGCTCTTACTGTTACAAACTTTCCCTCTCACTCCCTCGACATGGAAGTTACAGCTACTTAGACCAACTTATATTGGCAGTGACTTAAATCACCATTTATATTACATCTGATTTAGATGTCTTTTTGTAGTGACAAGGTGGGTGAAGTAATATTTTTTACTGGATAAATAAAAGGTATTACCTCACCCCCCCTTGTGTGTCTAATATTATGTAACCAAAACAGTTTCAGTGATACTCAGAATGCCTGTGGAGTGATTGTCTAATAATTGTTCCGTGAAGTCTTGTAAGATTCTGTGTAGTATTAATGTATAACCATAGTTTGCTCTGTAAGCCTTCTTTAATCATTTTATAATTTATGGAGAGCAGTAGACCTAAAATACAATTGTGTCTGTACATTTAGAGAGAGGTCCTGTTCTGTAGCACCTCATGCATCAGAAAACTTCTGTTTTAACCAGCAGGAAATTTCATTTGTTTCATTAACAGTAATGGATGAAACCGACAATATTAAATATACAAAATGTTAATGTAACATTGCTTCTTGGCTGCAGTCATAACAGTTGAAACCATTATGTCTTTTCTATATAATGATGCTATATATACTTTTGTTACAAGTTGTCTTTGTTCAATTTAGAGACATGAGCTAAATTCCAGGCCTAATGAAGCCAATGGGAGTTTTCCCATGGATTACAGTAGGGTAGGCACCTATGGTGGTGGTTTTTGTTTGTTTGTTTGTTTGTTTATTTTTTGCTTTTTGTTTTTCTCCCTGTTTGACATTCTTTGGACAGTGGGCTTTTGCCATTTGAACTGGCTAGGCAGAATGACAAATCACTGGCTGCCAGTTGTTTTCTTATTAATGACCATCTGCATTCCCACTATAGGTTGGCTCCTTTGTTTTCTTCAATTTATCTTCTTACTGGGCTCCTAATGGAGCAATCCATTGGCCAGGTATGCAGAAATCTGTTGGGTTCTGCCCAAATAACTCACTTCCATACCCCTGTGAATTATGCTTTAAAGATAATGAAAAATCTAACTGAAGAAAATGTGGGAGTCTTCCTTCAGTGGCAAGGGAGCAGGGGAAGAAATAAAAATCTTGACCACAAGTGAGTTGTATCTTTGCCTACCAGTTCTGGGGAGCAAAAGGAAACCAACTGACCTAAAAACTATACTAATATTTAATCACAAAAACCTGATTTGCAGGGATGAGAAATGTTTTTTTTTTTCTTTGCTTGGGGAATAGATTTAAAAAATCAGTACCTATATCTTTAACAATCTGCATTTTTGGTATTTTGTGATTTTTTTTTTTCTCAAAACTGTGCACATTTTTTTTTTCTTTCTGACAGTTACTTCTTGCTTTTTATTACCAAACAAATCTGGAGCTCTCTGCCACTTTATGTGTAGTGGACATCACCTGCAAAGCTTGCTGAATAGCGTGTTGGAGGTCCACGACTTTGGTGAGTGGAATCATAGTTACAATTTTATGTGTTGTTCTGCTTCAGGTTGCGTTTGCATTGTTGACCAAAGTGCTTCCATAGAGGCTTTAAAAATACCTTTCCAGATCTCTGCAGGAAAGTACTTTTTGTGGAGAAAAGCAATTTGTCCTAGCATTTTCCTTCACAGAAATCTGCTTCAATCTCTTCCAGCCCAATTGAACCACTTCAGAATGCTTTACAAAGAGAAGCCTACCTTTTCTCTAACTACCTAGATTTTGCTTTTGTTTGAGTTGCCCATCCTGAAAGAAAGAGCTGCACCAAATGGGGGTTTTAGGAATTTGTTTTTGTTAAAAGAAATTGTTCCTTATTCAAGGTGGACCATTTATACAGAATCCTAGAGAAGCAAAGACTGTTTAGTCAGTCAAAGCAGTTGGTAGACTGCATACACCTAATGTTATAAATCTGCTTATAATATTATATGCCCTGTGCAAAGGAAAGATAAACGAGGGAGAAATCCTGTGAATTGTTGGTTCTTTCACGGTCTTCTAACTGCCAGCCAGAATGCTCACAAGACACCCTATAATTTAATTATGTTATACCTGCCCTCTGGGAATTCATATAATTATATAGAGTAGCACACTATCCTAGTGTGTCCAGCAGAGAAAAGCAGGCTATCTTTTTTGGAGCAGCTCAAGAGGACAAAAGAGTTGATGATTTCTCTAGAAAAGTTAAAATAAATTGAAAATGAAATTAAGCATTCCTGTCTCTGAACCCTTTCATGGTTCTTATTTCCACTTTATATTAATTTCAAGCTAAATCTGCTAGTCTTATTCAACCCAAATTGCCAATGAATTCAGTGAGTGGCTAGATTTGGCCCATTTTTTAAAAGCCTTTTAATTGGATTTGGTTTAATATTAAGTTTAATCTGAATAAGGTCTTTCAAAATAGTCACTAGATAACGTTTCAGCCTGATTTACAGAGGTGCTAAGCACCTGATTCTAGATGAATTCTCCATGGAAGCTGCCAAAGTTCACTGCTACTGAAAAATCAAAAGTCCTTCACCAGCATTCCATTTGTTACAATGGTTCCTTTCTTGCAAGCAACCCAATTTCTTGTCCTGATGAACTGACAAATTCTTTCATATTTCCTGACTGCATAACTTAATTTTCCTGCAATTTATTAGAGCAGTAAGGTCACTGCCAGGGAATTATGATTTATCTTATTCTAACTGCCTGAAGTTCCCAATTTGCAACATTTGTATTTGTGTTTATATAAAAGTTGATATATAAAACACAGGCAAATTCTGTGAAAACTAACAAAATAAACATCTAAAATAAACTCTTTTTAGCAAGGAAAAGGATCTGATATTTTACAAATCTCAGGATTGCTTGTGTAATTATTTATTATATTTAAAAACATACTTGTTGCCTTCATATCTAAACAGGAATTTTATTTGTTGATCCTAAGGGTCACTGAATGTCAAGAAGAAAGGACTTTAATATATGGATGTGTGCGCATGTGTTAAAAAGTCTTCATAATATACTGTAGTGTAATGGCAAATTGACTGTACTCTTTTAATAGGATGTTTCCAACAAATGAAAACTGTTATTACACACATATGTAAAGTGGGACTGGATTTCAGGGTCTGCTTGTGTCAGTAAAAGTTGCAGCATGGGGGGGTCACAGTAGATTTCATGCACAAATCTAAAGGCACTTTAGAATCAAACCTCACATCACTTGGTGAGGAACTGCAGGTAAGTTATTTCTAGCTGTATTTTTAGAGGGGCAATGTGAGATTATCACATTATCACAAAGATTATCTTACCTACACAGCAAGTCAGTGACAGAGCCAGCTATAAAACTGAACTGACTGCTTTTCCTCACTCTAATCACTGGACTGCATCTGTCTAGTAAAGTCCAGATACTTGTCCGTGCCTCTAAACCAGGGCTTGACAAAATAGTCACCCATCTAGGTGCCCAGCTTCAAACTGAGGCACCTAGCTGGGTAACCCCTGATGCCAAACCACCAACATCATTTTTGGCAGTGGTACAGAGCCGCCATTGCTAAAATGCCATTGAATCTCCTGGTTGCCACTACGGATGCTGGTAGCTCTGTTTTTAGGTGTCAGGGGAGGCTCCACTTCTGTATTCTGCCGCCATGTCTTGGAAGAGAGACAACCAAGGGGGGATATGCTAGATGTTTATAAAATCATGATGTGTGGAGAAAGTAAATAAGGAAGTGTTATTTACTCCTCAGAACACAAAAGCTAATAGGAAGCTGCTTTAAAACAAACAAAAAGAAGTATTTATTCACATAACACATAGTCAGCCTGTGGATCTTCTTGTTAGAAGGTGTTTCAAAGACCAAGATTATAACAGGGTTCAAAACTAACAAAAAAAAACCCCTATATGAGTTCATGGAGGATCAATCTTCAACGGGTATTTCTCAGTATAAATTGGGGGTGACAGATGGGATAGATCACTTGATGGCTATTTATTCTCTTTATTCCCTTTGAAGCACCAGGCATTGGCCACTGTAAGAAGAGAGGATATTGGGCTAGATGAACCTTTGATTTGAAACAATATGGCCATTCTTATGTGCTTTTAAAGTGTGTAGAAAACTCTGAAATGGGGTAAAAATTCTACCTGCTTTGCAGAAGGTGCAGGGTCGTGTAGAATCAGGCCTTGAAGATTTAAGCTTATTCATTTATTTAAAAAATATTCATTGTTTTTATTTTTGTCATGGAGTAAGAGTATTGGGGGTTTGGGGCTTTTTTGACATTTCTGTCCCAGATATCTAACACTAATCTTTAAAAAAATACAAACACACCATTTTTTAAAAAAGATTTCTGTTGCCCATCTTCTAACAAGATACATTCTTTGCTTTCAGTTGATTTTTTGCATCTTTATATTCTTCAGGATTTTTACCATTTTATTTTATTTCATTTTGTTTTGTTTTAAACAAAAACAAATAATTTTTTAGAACCTAATGAAAAGATATCAGCACCATGAGCACTGGAATCACAAAAACAATATAATTCCTCATTACCTATTTCTTCATTTAATATTGTAGGAGTACGCAGTGTTCTGTCATATGCAATAGTTGAAATAGAATTAAATACTATTAATTATAAAGTTGTCCGGTGCTCTTTGAGTATGATTCTCTCATGCATTTATTCCTTTTTTCTTGAAGTGTTCCTTCTTGTTAATTTGTAATATAACTGCAAACTGATTTTGATGGATCGCTGAATAAATACAAATTTGCCTTAGCAAATGAGCGAGTTTCTGTAATTTTCTAGTCTCAGTATAAAGCACAGTAGAAGAACAAGAATACACATCATTATACTGAGCCACAGTGTGAATAACCACAACAAGTCTAAAATTAGGACACCTCTCTAAGTGGATAAGATATTTTGAAAACCCTGGTTTCCTAAACTACATTTAAATAAATTAACTTACTTCTGTAAGAGTTCAAATCAAAGAGATAGGATGTTAACTTTGGTACTCCAGTCTTCTTTGGTGATTATGATGTTACTGTACAGAATTTCATTTCTCCTGCCCACTAATGCTCCCTCTGGTCTTTACAGTTTGTGCATTCATAGACTTGCCTGAACTCTGCTAAATTGGCAGAAGTTGGAAAAAAACATTTTGCAATTGCATATAGTAAAGTAAGACTTGAATTGAAAGATGTGAGTGAAGTCCTAATGGTCTCATGTCTTATGTGGATAGTTGAGAAAAATCTTTTTTCAAAAATGTTGCATAAGACTCTGAGAGATTTATGAAAGATAAAGAGAATGCAATCACAATAGTATCTCTCAGGGGTAAAGAAGGGGCCAGCCAAGTCCCACAGCATCTTTCATGGACTTACTCCAGAAATCAATTGTCCTAAGTATTTGAAAGCTGTGATGGTAAAATGAAAAAGTATACAAAATACATAAAGATTTCAAATCAAATAGATAAATATATTATCTTAGCTGAGAAAAGTCATCATGAGAAGTCATACAGGTGGACTGGCATTCAACAGAATAGATTGTAGAAAAGTTTGGCTAGTTGCTGCAGAACAAACAAGGTTAAATGTTGACAGAAAAGCACAGATTGCACTCAGCCCTTTCAGCCAAGACTGTTTTTAGCCTCAACATCAAAATTTTTACATTCAGTGCTGAAAAGGTTTATAATTCATATCCATTTCTTAGTCTTCAGTGAGACACAAGCTACCTGTGCAAGAGTGGATGATGTGTAAAGAAGCAAGGTGGGGGAGGTATTATCTTTATGAGACTAATTACTCACTCGCCTTGTCTTTCTAAAATCCTGGAACTGGCAGAGGCAGAACAGCACTGCATACAAAGATATATAGAGACATTCCAGGCTTGGTCTTTGAGTTATTTAACTAAACATATGCTTTCCTCCTATATGCCATAATTGAAAAAGACACCCAACTTTTCAGTCCTGTTTGTGAATAATTTAATACATAATGCAAGTGAAAAAAAAATATTAGAGAAAAAATGTTTCTGTGTTACAATGTGTTCCAAAATGTAAGGCAAAAGGAAAATGCATTGGGAAAGCTCTGAGGCAACATTTTTAAAGAGTGATCTGGGTGGTCAGACTCTAGATTAGAAAACTTGGAATGGCAAATCATGGTTGTCTTGGGAAAACCAAAATATGAAAGTTGTAAATCTTGGCAAAATGACACTCTCACAAACAGCTTCTATGAGATCTGATCCTAGTTTTATTGAATAAACTTGCTCTGGATGAAGAAAAGCAATATCCCAGTTTTACCAGTAGCGTTAAAAACATTCTTTATTTGTGATTTACCTCATTATAATGTGTTGTTCTAAAACTAGGAAGCCAAAACTTACTGCAAATATAGATTTTGTAGGGCTGATCCTGAAGTTTCAGCAGAACTTTAATGATGCTTGAAGTCACTTCAATTGAGTGAACTGCAGGACTGAGCCCTTCAAGTTTCAGAGCTTATCCTGAACTGAATTGTTTAAAAGCATAAGAAGGATTGCACACAGTAGTCTTCCTTGAAATAAAAACCTGCTTTCATATGCTCTGTGACTCATAATTTAGTCAGACAATATATGTGGGTAGATAACTTAGTGAAAGTGTTCCCTGGAATAGGATACACATGTAAGCAGTTAATGAATACAATTGGAGTTCACATTTATTCACTCTAATCTATTAATCAGAAAGATACCCAAGGTCTATTTCTTAGAATCATCTCATGAACAGTTTCGTTTTTTATATCTACTGATAAAGCGTTACTGACTTTTTTTTTTTTTTAAATGGGGAAAAGGAACTCTGTATTTGAACAGATCTCTTCAAAGTTGCCATCTTTATTTTCGGTTACATTTCTACATCAAAATAATTAACTAGTGTTCACTGATCCATTATGAGTACAGTTGCAGAGGTTAAAACATATTTCAGCACTGAATCTGTCCAGAGGCCTCAAACTGCATGTTAACTGTTGGTGGATATGCTAAATTGCTAGTTTAATGGATCTTTCCCAAAGGTGGTTACAGGGTTGTAGCAGGGGCTGAGGGGAAACACGATACAATTGCAATGAGAAATGAAAATATTCATACCTTATGAACATGTGTATCAGGCAAGAACCACCACTGTCAGTACTCCATCTGCCAGCTACACTGGAAATAAAAGTAAGGACATGATTCAGTTACAGGAAGTCTGAAAACACTCTAAGATGTCATCCTGGAGGTGATTGTGATTGACTACAGGAAAGAAAGTATTACTGGTGAATGAAGTGCTCTGTAAGAATAATTGTTTTGAGTAATATGATGATGCAATAAGATGCTAATAACACAATAGACAAACATGTCATTGGGGCATTGGAGAGTGAAGAGATTATGCTTCAGCATACTCTGTTGATAAAACACATAATTGTGCTGTGGACTTTTTCGGCTTTTAAAGTTAAAGTTGTCAACGGAGGATGTGTTTTGGGCCCATTGGAGCTTTTATTTTAAGTAGCTGGCATGTCAAAGGGCACAGTAGTTTTTATGTATGGAAGAGATTTCACTTTATCTTGATGGTGTAGTCCATCTTGACATATATTCAAGCTAGAAGGCAGGGATAGTTAGTTAAGACAAGTTAATGTAGAGTCTAAAGTGTACGTGATGCTTTACAAACAGCACGGAAGGTCTTTCCATGGTAAGGTTCCATTGCTGCTTGCACTCATGGATCTGCTTAAAATTCACCATGTGAATTTTCATATCTATATCTTTAAAATAAGCATGTATGTAAAATTTCTAGGATTAAGCATAAAATAGAAATAAAAATCATAGACAATGGTGGTACTAAACTATCTTTTTGCAGACCTTTTGCAGTATAAAGGACACTTCAGCTGGAAAAAATGTTGGCCACAGAGCTGAATGCGCCAATTCTCTAAAATATATTTAAGTTTTTGTCTGGATGTCAGTCTAAAATAGGAGCTTCTATACATGTACATGACATTAAAAGGGACCAATAAAAATCATATGAAGAGCAGGTTATGACTTTATATATAGTCCTTAAGGAATGATTTACTCTATTTGTTTATGTTATTATAAAACTTCATTTACATAAATATTTTTAAAAGTTTGTTGTACTGTTGGTAAAATTTAGAAATTTGTTGTAATAATGGTATATTTACAGTGACTCAAAGTATTTTGGCTAAGTCTTTGTACGCAATACTATAACCAATCTCCAATAAATGCCTCTTCATTAAGGACTTAATTGGTCAATGTAACATAAAATGCTGTATATTGTTGTTTATATAATTGTGTATACTAAAATGGCAGCTATTTTACCAATAGGTGAGGATAATCTTTTTGTATTGTAAAACACCAGAGCTCCATTTGGAATTTACTTGTGACTGTCACTGATGAAGTTAGCTAATGTGAGCTCATATAGTCCAAAGAGCTTTCATATGTCTAATACTAGTTGACACTTTTCATCTTGTATGCACCTCAAACAGAGATTCTAACAACATCCTAGTTCAAATGTCCCCTATTTATTTAAAGTTTAATGAAAATAGGCTTGATTTTTTTTTCCATTCTTCCTGCACCAATATTAGTGCACAGGGTGGAAGCCATCTCTTTCATTCACATTTGTCATTTACTACTGATTCCACTTGCTTTGTCTGGTTGAGATCAGCTATTGTGTCCTCCCTACTGGAGGCTCTTACTAAGGTTTTTCTTTTGTACTCTCATTTCCTTGGACCAGTTGGTTTGACTTTGATGGCTTCATGTGGGAGTCTGTGTGTTGGGATTCAAAGCATATAACTTGAACATATCCAGTGATTTCTTCTGATTCTGATGGAAAACAAGCTGCTGATTGGTGATTTCTTGTATCTTTTTATTGATGAAGTCTTTCTAACCAGTGCCCAGAATTTTTTGTAGGCACTCATTTTCAATGGCACCTAAATTTTCCATCCAACATTTTAGTAGTTCTCCAGCTCTCATTGCTGTATGTTAGCAAGCTTATGTCTGAACTGAATAGTGTTGCTTTTGTTCTACTGTTGTGTAGCCCCTATTTCCATACATAGTTGAGTTTAGTAATTGGTGTGAGTGCCTTTTTTACCCTTCACTTCAGTGCCTTTTTGAGGTCTTCATAGGCTAATATCTTGGTAAATCAGCTGTTCTTAGGAAAGCAGGTTCTGTCTTTTATTGTGATGTTACTGCTTGAAGGGGTTAAACCATTTTTATTTTAGTGTAACTAATTTTGAGCCCATGTTTGCTTGCTATTTTTGCTAAGTCGCCTGCTTTTGTTTGTAACTTTTTGAGAAGGTTGGTCAGTAATCAATTTCATCAATAAAGTCTAGGTCTTCTAGAAATAATAATCTATTAATAAATATTAATGTTATTACTGGTGTTTATGTTGCTAATATACTTCATTTAGCCCTCTATGGCAATGCCAATCAACAGTAGAATGAAAATACAACCCTGTTTGATGCCATTGTCCACATTGAACCACTCTGCTATATGGCTGTTCACTCTTTTGGGGCACTTTCCATCTTTGTACATGACCTTGAATATGGTGACAACTTTAGCTGAAATTTCCTAAAATCATAGAACATTCCACAGTATGGGTTTGTTCAAGTTTTCAAATGCCTCTGGAAAGTCAGTGAAATTTATAAAGAGAGGAGTTTCCCATTCTTTGCGTTCTTCTGTGATGGTCCTTAGTGTGAATCTAAACAGGACCTCTTAGGGCTGAATCCAGACTGTTCTTCTCTAAGTTTTGCACCTATTGCCCAGTTCATCTCTCTACTTGCTTTGGGGTATTCTGACAATGATTCTGTGTTTCCACTCCTCAGGAGGAGTCTCTGTTTTCCCACACTCATTGAATTGTGGTTTTTGCCAAACCTAGTTCTTGCACGTACCCTGTTCCCTTACAGAGATGTACACAGAGAAACGTGGAATTAACCTGTCAGCAAAATAAAAAATCGGGTCAACAACATCTGTATGAGCTTAAAAGATTCAGGTCATCCAAGATGTAAGGGCATATTGAAAGAAGATCATAGCAGTGACTACAATCTTTGCATTGCTAAACTGAAATTAAACTTGAGAAAGATCAGCTTTATGCAGAAGGCAGTAAAGAAAATCAACAGTATAAATCTGAAATAAAAGCATACTGCCAGAAATTCCAACTTTAATGAAGGAACAGACTGGAGGCAGTGCCAGGGACAGAGGAAGGTGAGAGACAGATTGGCCCTGAAATAAAAATGGGCAGTGCTCAATGTGATTCAAGCTGCAACAATGTATGTGCAGCTGGATGTCATCGCTGACTGAGCAAGAATTGGATAAGCCAAGAGATGTGACATCTCACTGAACAAAGAGAAGTAGTGAAAGCAAAGGAAAAATCCTGAATACTAAGACCCACAAACTATTGCAGAAGACAAAGTAGGAGTATAAGAAAATAGATAAGACATTAAAAACAATACAAAGATAGATAACTGGAGATATGCTGAAGATGAAGCTGCTGCTGTTTCAGAAGACCACAGAGCCATTTACCAAATGACTAAAATCCTCTGTGGACCTTTCAGAACAGGATACAGGCCAATAAAAAAAAAGAGAAAAAGTAAAAATGTTTTTAACTGAGGTAGAACATAGAAACAGATGAGTGGAACATTTCCTAGACGTCCTGAATAGATCTAGTTCCACCTCAGTGCCACTTTTTGATGAACCGTGAGTATGATGAGCTTGACATTAATGTCAGTTTAACAGAGATGTCAGGAGTACAGGCTGCAATCAGATATTTGAAAAATAAAGTGACAAGAGATGTTCCCATCAGGCCCTCCTTATTTACCCACTACCAATCTATTTAAGGTATGACCTTTCTCTTAGTGTGTATAGATGATATGAATAAGTGACCAACTCATGAGATGCTTGGAGTTAGAGTAGCTGAGGGTACAGCCCATGTTTAGAATAAGAAATGAAAGTTTAGTTAGATTACACATTTCGATCACACAGACTGTTGTGGTTTTCCTCATTTCACCAGCTCTTGAACCTGCTACACAGTTATCCTCTGCTGACAATCAGCATCTGCAGCAATTCAAGACATATCAGTGCTGCAATATGTATATATAGCATCTTCATTAGTTGAAGTGTCCTAGTATAAATAATGAAGAACAACTATAGAACAAAAATGTAATGTTTTCTATGCAGTAACTGGACTACTGCTGTTTTTTTTTTTTTAGGTAGTTCATTCTCAGTGAAATTAATTTTCCCTTTTTAAAATATGGAAGTTGTAGATTTGCCTTATCTCTGTAGTTTGTTCTTCTACTCAATCTCCTTAGCAACAGAGACATCTGTTTCTGTTCTCTTAGCCATTTAAATCTAAAGAAAGTAGCTGCTTCAGAAATAATAAAGGCAGTTTCTATGAATTGGGTACCTTAATTGTTGCCAAGAACTCTTAGTGTAATAATGAGGTATGCAACAATCAACAAAGATTTTTTTTAATTGATATGTGTGTGTCTAGTTATCCATTTCGGTTAGCTCAGATATGAAGTATAAGTGGTGAGTTATTGTGTGATTTGCTTTGTGATACACATACAAAAGTGATCTTTACTATGTCTTATTCATTTCAGAGACACTGATTTTGCAGATTGCTTTGCAGCTGATCATTCTTTATGTTACAGATATAGGATAGATTAGCCATTAGCAGGCCTTAAAAATAGAGAAATAAATATATGTGAATTTCACATATCTACTTTTGTAATTTGTCTAGAAAATAGAAAACCCCATTAATTAAAAATGTACACTTGTCTATTTTATAGTATCTTGCTTCTGTATCATGATAGGTTTCCCCCCCCCCCCTTCGTAGCCCTTTTCTTCATAGCTTCTGGTAAAGTGATTTAAAAGTTCTATGCTGAATGCCGAGACTATTTGTGCCACATTGTTTAGAACTTCAAAAGCATATAAAATTGATCTGTGTAAAACAGAAATTCAGAATGCAATCAAGGATGACATTTGCCAGGATCAGCCCATGCATATGTTTAAAACTCTGATAGGGAGCAGGGACTTACCTTTCCAGTGTTAAGTAGGGTGTTTCTAGCACCACAGCCAGTGCCTTCTGTGACTCTCTTTGAATCTGTGGATGGATGACCAGCTGTCTATACACACTTGGCAATTACTGCATAGTGCATAACACTACCTGTTGAGATTTGAATGTGAACTACATAGCTCACGATACTATAGATATTTCAACAACAGTCATTACTTTAAAGCAAGGTCAACAAGATAACCTTAGTTATCATCAGTAACTTTGTTTGCTACTGTTTGGGTCAAAATAGATATCATTATCTGCCAGTTATATTCAGGATTTCTGGATAAAACTCTTTATGGTTATGCAAAGATCTCATTTTCACTTAACACTTTGGGGATCTGTGATATTTTCTTAGAAGAAACTTTAAATATGTAAATATATAGGTGGATTTAAATAAAAGATTCTCATTTTACTTACACCATTTTTGTTCCAGTGTAACTACACTGACTTCAGTGGAGTTTCTCATGACCTACCAGAGCTGAATAGAGTAGAATCAGGCCCCCAACTCTACTGTGGGTGGCTTTCTGGTAGAGGGAAACTGAGGCACTTCTCAAGCAAATATTTTCCATAGTGTAGAGTGCTGCAGGACTTGAGTACAACCTACAGTGTGAGTTCAAATCTTTTTTTAATTGTCTTTCAATTAATGCATAGAATATTGTATTATATTTGGTCTGGCTTCTCTTCTCTCCTTGTCTCTTTCAGCACATCCATGCAGTGAGAGCCACATAGCATACCATTTTCTCGAACTCTTTTGCAAAATATCAGTGACTTTCTCTGTCACCAAACCATCTTGTTACTGAAAAATTTTGGAAGGTGCATGAGATGCTATCCTGTCCTAGGTATACCGATGAACCAATCCAAGCCTTAATTCCAAAGGCAGTAATGAGAAGTGATCCATCCTAGGAGATTTACAAGGGTTTAATGGACTTCATTTAAATCATTAAAGATTTCCCTAGACCTTCCTGCATTTGTTTACCCATGGGTAGATGTAGATACAGCCTTCTGCTCAAAAGATTGACACTTTGAGAGTAATTTCTTCAAAACCCAAATATCTCTTTATTAAATAGTAATTGTAATACAAACAAATTTTAGATAAAAAATCAACACGTTGTCACTTGTGAAATTAGCCACTTAATATAATATGCTATAACAAGCTTGGTAAACTGTGGCTCGGGAGCCACATTTGAGTCTTGAATGAAAAAGTGTGGCTTGCGAAAGAAAACCAGAGGAAAGCAGCCCTAGCCTAGGAGTTTTAAATCTCCTGCCCTTAGCATGCTCAGGCGAGAGCCCCAGCCTGAGCCTAGCCACCAGAGTGGCCAGGTAAGAGGGCTCTGGGGAAGCGGGGATCGTCCTGGGGGAGCTGGCATCAGGGGTGCTAGGGAGAGGGTGGGGGAAAGTGGCAGTACGATCTGAGAGGGCTGGGAGAAGCTAAGTTTTTACTGTATAGTTAGGCCTAGTTTTCATGGTAACCTTAAGTAATTATTAGAATATGACCTTAGTAGGATCAATATTTGCCCTCTATTTATGACTAAATTAAAATGTGCAATGAATTTTAAACAGTAATTTTGGAGTAGGTGAAATATGGCTATATGCCTCAGTGTGGCTCTTGAAGGTTTAATAATCAACTTGTGTGGCTCTTGAGTTCCATAAGTTTGGCCACCCTTACACTGTAAACTATATACAGTGCATAATTACTTACAATGTAAAACTCAAAAATTTGGTACAGCACTCACCACAATGCAGCATTTGTTAACACATACTGTACTATGAATACTTAATTGTGACATGACATAATAAACATGAAATGTTTCAACATATAAAGGAGTCCCTGCATGTGTATATAAAATGCCATAATATAATGTTGTATTAGAATACTGAACTTACTACAATATAACATTCAGTTCCCTTATGTATATGGATACAGTAACATTACACACTTAATATTAGTCCTACAAACCAACTAACATTATATGAATGTTGATCAAGCATACATATAATGGGTGGGCTAGCAAATCTTTTAGGTGCAAGCATCCAGCATTATTTACATTCATATGCATGAATTTCTTATTTTAAGGAAAAAATACACTTCTTTCCTTGCTTAAATGTCTTCTCTTATGATCCTTCTGATCTGGTCAAGTTGATATGTTCTGTTGCTGCTACTGTTGTCGCCGCAACTGTTGTTTTTCTGCTCTCCTGCTCTAAATGTCTTCTCCCCTGATCACAATCTCCATACTCAAGTCAGTCAGCTGTCTGCATTACATACGATTCTTCTGGCCTTTTTTGGTTGGTTGGTTGTTTTCTTAAAAAAATAACAAGCAGTTCTGTGGCACTTTAAGACTAACAGATTTATTTTTTGCATGAGCTTTCGTGGGAGAAGATCCCACTTCCTCAGATGCTTCGAAGATGGGTGAACTTACAGAAAAGAATGAAACTAAATGCAAGGGGGTGTAAAACATAGGATCAGGTCATAAAGTAACAGCAAATCAGAGCAGTTTACAGGCTCAAAGAATGGGAAGCCTGAAGTCAAATTACCCTTTGTAATGGGAAAAGAACCCATAGTCTCGATTGAGTCCTGCTTTCACAGAATTTAGCTTGCATATTAATTCGAGTTCAGCTGTTTCTCTTTGAAGTCTTGATGTCCCAGGTACATCTCTAATGACAGTCGTTAACAAATCCATCATCGAGTGATTAGGAAGATGGAAGTGCTCAGCAACTGGTTTCTTTGTTCTTTGATTTCTGATATCAGCCCTGTGCTCATTCAGTCTCTTATGGAGTGATTGTCCTGTTTGTCCAATATATAAGGTGTTGGGGCATTTCTTGCACAGGATGGCATAGACCACATTAGTAGATGAGCAGGTAAATGAGCCTTTGATGGAGTAGCAGGCTTGATTAGGACCTATGATGGTGTCTATTGTGTAGATATGTGGGCAGACTTGGCAGCGTGGTTTTTTGCAGGGGTGTGTGCCTGCTTCAATGTTCTTGTTGTTAGATCTGTAGTTGTTGGTGAGTATCTGTTTAAGATTAGGGGGCTGCCTATAAGCAAGGAGTGGTGCAGAGCATCTTTCCCACCCAGGGTCATATCATTTCAAACAATCACCTGTCAGATATGCTAGTGATCTTTGCTTGTTTACTAAAAATTTGGACCTGCTTTGACACATCCTTCCTATCTATTGATCCCTCCCTTTACAGATTGGGAGTGACCCTTATTTCACTTCAGTCAGATTTTCTGTGATTGGTCAGTTTTTCAACACCTCTGTCTTGTATATCCCTCTCTCAGCGTGACGCCATTGGCCACCATTTTAGATTTCTAGCTAGACTTGCTGTAAACTATCATTATTTACTACTTATCAAAAGCCTTAAATTTAAAACTATATTTCTATTCATGCCTAATCATAAATGATTCTGTCACTATTTGTTTATTTAAAACAGAAGATGAAATGTTTTCTCTGCCCCTCTGCCATCTTTTCATTTGTGTGGCTAAATGCTGTCTTTGATATTGATCCCTTCAGGGGTCTCAAACTTGCAGCCTGAGGGCCACATGCAATCCCTGAAGTTATTCCTTGTGGCCTGCAACAACACTATCGCTATCAATATTTGCAAAATCATTGTAAGAAAAGTTTTCAGTGATGCAGCACTTGGACTACCATACTTTTCCTCATGCATGATGCAGCTTTTGGTTTACATACTAGTCCTCATGTGGCCCTCATAGTGACTTGAGTTTGAGACCCCTTCTTTACACGTACTAGAGCAGCTTTAAAAAATCTCATGTATAAGGGTGCATAACTCTCAGTAATTCATTGTGTGCATCAGAGAGAAATAGGATTCTTGGTCATGACCAGAACCTTATCCAAGTGTTATATTTCCAAACCCCAAAACTGGGGATTAGCTAAGCCCTGAGCATCTGGGCAAGACTCACCAGCCAGCCAGACACCTGGGAAAGGATTCTGTCTAGCATCTTACAGCCTTCCCTATCTAGTGTCCCATAACTGACTCTTGGATATATTTGCTACTGGCAGTCCCAGACCAGCTAGATGCAATTGTAGGCAGTTTCCTTATACTATCCCTTTCACAAACTTATCGAGCTCAGTCTTGAAGCCAGTTAAATTTCTTGCCCCCTCCCCAGCCCTGCCACTCCACTTGACTGTTCCAGAACTTCACTCCACTGATGTTTTGTCTACTGTGCAGAAGGAGCATAAATTAATTTACTTGCAAATTCAGGGGCCTTATACATGGGCCAAATACAAATTTTAAAACAATGCTCATAAATTATGTATGTTTCAAAATCTTTGTCTTATATGATACACATTCTTCAGGCATGCACTTGATATGAACATGCTTGTGCGATTCATATAGTTCCTGCTGTTATTTCTTGTTGGGTTTCTTCTTATTGAACTTGTCCAAATCATAGCCAGTGTCTTGGCATTGCTAATAAGTAATGAATTGCTCTCTTTCTGATTTCCTCCCACAGTAGTTGCAGTCCATCCAATAGACGAAGCCCTTCTCAGATAGAAGCAGAAGACCCATTTTTCCTGTCAGGGAGGCCCAATGGAGGAACTTGCAAGTAACTCCTAGAATTATAGGACTCTTAAACTTGCATCACCACAACAAGAAAGGAAAAACTAGTTCCAGTTTTAAAAATGAAGACAGAAACCTCATTTATTCACAGTCCATTTTCCTAATCAGCTTTACTTATTTCCCATTTGGAATGGGATTTTCTTTTTGCCATTCCATAGAAAGTCAGATTTTCCAACAGGTCTTTGAATTTTTGCATAGCTATAATTTAGTTTTAATGTTTAATTCTAAACTAGTTTTATAAAGTTTTTGTACTATTGTTAGGTGGGAAAAAATATAAAATTAAAGTTAAACTATAATTTGTTCGAAGCCATATATAGATTTTAAAAATATATGCTTCAACACCGAATCACAGATTCAACTCTTCCTGGACTTGCTTTCCATGCCATAGAAAAATTTAAATAATGATAGACAGATGACTTGTGCAGTCTCTATTTGTGCCAGCATTCTAGTGTCCCACTCCTATTCTTTTAGCTGCTTTTCCCTACAAAACACGACTGCCTTTCACATCTCTCCACTTCAAAATACCCCTTCTTGCAAAGGCAAATGCAATAACTGCTTTCTAAGATGATTTGAAGTGTAGCAGTAGAGAAGCATAGTCATATTTTTCCTGCTTTGTAACTGTAAGGCTCTTTAAAAACATTAGTTAAAATAAAGATGAAGGGCCAGATTCCTTCTCCTGTTACAGCTACTTTGCATTCCTCTGTTGATACTAAGGGCTGTAAAGTGTCTGGGTCTCTGCAGCCAAGAATTTTGCCAACATGGAGGAGTCTTCAACACCGCTGTGCTCTATTGATCAATGTCTTGGGTCTGTAACCTGCTGCAGTGGGTTACAACGCCTTACACACCCCTTTACAGTGCTCCGGAACTGCTATGAATCTATATATGTGTTTTACAAAAGCCCATTTTAGCCTCATGTTAATAGAGGGAGTGATCTCCTGAGATATGTGTTTATAATTCTGTGTCCACGGAATTAATTCAGGCTTCTTTCAGACACATTTGGAACCCTTTCATGAACCAGAATTTGAAACACAGCAAGTAGAACAGGCTCTAAATAAGATAAGTAACAACAAATTTTACAGACCTAAAAAGTAATCCAGAAAGAAATAAATTTAACCTAGTGGGCCATTTTACAGTGAAATTCATTCATTTTAAAATTCTGAAAATACATGTTTTTGGTATTGCATTCTTTTAAAATTGTACTGGTCTGATTCTACTTTCATTACACTTAGGATAAATTGGAGAGTAACTTTGCCAAGATAAGTTAGAATTACACCACTGTAAAATTAGTGCATTTGTGAGGAGGGTGAGTCCATATATATAGTCAAGAGAAAAACAGGTCAAAGGAAAAGCAGGTCCCTTCCAGATGGACTCAGGCTCCTTTATTCCCTGTGGTAGTTCTCTCCAGACTGAATGCTCTTCACTTTTATGGGACCCCAGGTGTCCACTCAGTTACTATCGTATGCCTCCTTCTTCCCTACTGTGGCTAGGAAGCAACTAGTTAGATAAATCTAGAGCACGTGAACCATAATTAATTGGTTGTTAATCCCTATCCGCTTGCCTAGAAATGCAGGATTAGAAGACACCTTTATAGGCCATCTAGTCCAATTGCCTGCACTGAGGTAGGGCTGAATATTATAGACCATCCCAGACAGGTGTTTTTCTGTCCTGCTCTTAAAAACCTCCAGTGATGGAGCTTCCTAGATAATTTGTTCCAGTATTTAACTACCCTTAAATTTAGGAAGCATTTCTTAATTTGTAATTTAAGACTTCTGTGCTGTAATTTAAACCCATTACTTCTTGTCCTATCCTTAGTGGTTAAGGACAATTTATCACCCTCCTTTTTATGTAACAACCTTTTATATACTTGAAGAGTGTTATCATCTTCCACCCAGTATTCTCTTCTCTATGTACCTTAACATTTTTTGCTCTCACCGGTTGATCATGGCACATCTTATGTACTGTATAGCATTACTACTCTTGCTACTCTATTTTGTGTTGAGGTGACAACACTATCTTTCCTCTAAGTGAATATACTTAAGACCCAATGGTGTAACTCTGTAGAAGCCTGTGAAAATACACTGGTGTGAAACAAACATACACACACACACACACACACACACTCTCTCTCTCTCTCTCTCTTTTTCCAGGCACTCTTAGAATATATTGTAGTATTTAATCTAAATTCTAAATAAAAATATTTAGCCATATAAGATACTGCTTTGTAGAATTCATTGTATTCCCCAGAGCAGTGAGGAGCCTGAAAAAAGTACTTTTCATCCACCAAAGGAAATGCGTTTGACAACATGCATTTGTCTACAAAATGCAGTGCAATATCTGATGAAATATTCTTTGTCAATAAAATAAATTGCCAAATGAAATCTAATCCTTCTTCAAAATGCATTTAGCCTACAGACTGAAATAAGCTACTCCCACAAAGTGTATTTTGTTCTTTGAATTATTTTGATTTGCTGTCTATCAAAATCTGTAGATAAAATGGTTTTTGTCAGACACTGTATATCAATGTTATTTTATTGTATATAGATAAAATACATTTAATTTGAAGGGGATAGCATACCTTAGACTAGCATTGGTTTAAGTGAAGTGATAAAACCGTAGATATAACTTGTTTGTGGTAAGAGAGGCTCTAATCTTGCAGTTGTGCTTGTAATTCAACTCTGCAAGCAATTTTTTTCCCTTAAGGCCCTGATCCTTCTTACAGTTACCTGCTTAACTTTACTTCCATGAGTAGCTCATAGTACTATTCACATTAGAAAAGTTAAACATGTGCATATATATTTGTAGGACTGGAGTTAGAGCGTTCATACTTGGACATGCACCATTCAACAATGAGAGCTGCGTACAAAAATAAAACAAAAAAAGCAGTGCTTATTAAGGATTCCCACATTTATACTCTAGTTTTTTAGTAAGTTTTGTCCTTATTCAAACAGTAATCTTATGAAGCCTAAAGGGAATTTTTTCTAAGACTGTAGGATTGAACCCTATGTGATGAATAGCTACTCAATCATTAATTGCAGATCTTTACACTATTTTAATTGTACTCATGGATGCAATAAATCTCTCTCTGTCTAATGAAGCAGGACTTTATTGACAAGAAGTACAGCTGTAACTTTGCTTTTAATTATTTTAAATACATGAAGGGGACTAGGTCTTTACAAAGTGAATAATAAATGAACCATTTTTCATTGAGAATATGATGCAAAAACATTAATACCACACCCAGCAGGGTAGACTCCTGGAAAGCTTCAAATCAAGTAGCTTAGCAAATATTAAAGTTAGCACTGCCTTGTCTACACTATAGTTTTTAGAACATATTAGCTAACCCCTTCTCACAGCCCACCTTTGACTTCTACTCAAGACAAACCTGAAAAAGTGTACATAACTTTTGACTTCTAAAGATGTCATGTAACACATATGGTGCCTTCAGATTTTTCACTGGACAACTAAAAGCAAGGAAGATAAACTGGTGAGAAACCATTTTTTCATCAGTCATTAAGGAGCTCAGCAAGCCAGGCTTTCAGTGGTGAGGAGGAAGCTTGTAGATTTAGGCTTCAGAGTCTGGAAATACAGAAGCCAAAAGAGAACTGTGCAGAAAAATGTGAAGAAGGTGGATTGGAGTCTTTCACTTAAAATTTATGTCCACAGTGACATAAGGCTGGATCTGCCAGAGGAGGCTAATGGAATCATCCCCCTTATTTAATCTTTTCTTGTTTCTCAGAGAATTCCCATCTTAACAAAATAAGGCATGGGTTCAGCAAGGCACATGCTTAAGTTTTTTTAGGGAGGAGGAGGATACTCAGATGCTTAAATTTAAAAATAGGTTGATGCTTTGCTGCATTGAGAGTAAACTGTGAACATTCTAATCTTAGCATGTGCTTGGTTAGAAGTAGTTGCTTGTATTCTTCCTCTAGATAAAAGTTAATGGTGCACAGAGAAGATAGATAAATGCATGCATCACAGACAGGCTGAAAATATATCTTGATGCCTGATCTTGTGGCCTTTATCCAAGCACAATTCCATTCACTCCAGAAGGGTTTGAATGCCTATAAAGAGGACTGCAAGTTTAGGTTCGTGTATAATGAACATGTCAGAAAATATGCATTAGCTTCACTCTTTATCTACAGTTCTGTTTACTATGCAAAATTAGATAGACACTATATCACTTAACATCATAGCACCCATTTACGATACGGGTCAGTTATTAAATAAGGATTCCCTTGTTTCCCTGAACACATATACTTTCACATCATCATAGTTTGGATAAAACAAGCCTACCTGGATTAAATGATTATTATGTCTGGGTGACCACATGTTTTTACTCAAACTAGGAAGATGTTATTTCTCTGGTTCTTTTCTGTTTTCACTGGCATGTTCTGAGTCAATGGAGTAATCAAGCATTGTAAAATTAGGTTGGAACATGAGAATGAGTGACAAGGAACTTGCTTGGCAATACCTGGGCTAATCTGTATACAACCTACAATTTCTGGCAAAAATTTCATCCCTTTTTCTAAAAATGAGAGATGAGCCCAAGTACCTGAAGATAACTCAGACAAGCAGCAGTCTGGACATTCTTGAATATCAAGATTGCACCCTATTTTCTTCATCTGATTTAACACAGTAAACCTGTTTTGAGAGCTCAGCAGTAGATTAATCGTTCTTCTACAAGAAATATGTATATAAATCTTCTGATTATGTTTCTGAATTGTAAGTATTAGATGTTATGGTATGTAATGGTGTGTAGGACTGCTAGTGAAATGCCAATAAAATATTGGCAAACAGTTCTTGTGTATGTGAATGCTGTGTACCTAATTACTTTTTGTTTGGTTCTGCTGTTCATTCAGCGAGTGTTGTGCAGTGTAAATCAAAAAATTAGAAATTTATTATCATTCCTTTTGAAAGTTGATCTAGTGAGTGTCCACAGCTGGCATTTCTAATGGAAGTATTTCACTGGGGGTTCATTTTAATGCATATCTATATTGTTTTCAATTGTAGGTTTATTGTAAATAGTCTAGTTAATTCTAGGATTGAGTCCACTCCTATGAGGACTACTCAAGATTTGATTTATTCTTGCAGAAACATCACATTGTTGCCTGATCAGGGAAATTTTGGCTTACATACTTTCTACATGCTGCTTGCGTTGGTTAAATCTGAATGATGTAGCTGAATTTTCACAAATAATTTTCAGTCATGAATCGGCATTGTGGTGGACAAACAGCTGTTCGTATGATTCCTCCAACACAAATACATGACTAGCACAATGACATTTGAATCTGTCAGAGAGAATGAAAAGATCAAGTTAAAATGTGGCAGTACAGAGAGAAATACTGCCTCACTAAATCTCTTCACCATTTGCCTGAAGATGTTCCAAAAAATTGAACTAGAAGGAACAAGGATTAACATCAAATGAGAGTATGCATGTCCACACAGATGCCAAATCAGGAAGACCTAGAAGTCCTGGACAAAAAATTGAATATGAAAAATAGGGAAGTATTATGAAAAAACAAAGGCTAAAGATAAATATGTATGTGACCAATGTTGTTATATAGTATGTTAATTAAAAAAAAAAGATGGGAAAATAAACACAGAAGAAATGAAATACATAAAATACATCTAAAGAATATGTCTACTTGAGCTACTTGACTGTGCTGTTCCAGTAAAGGATAAAGAACAGAGAACAATTAAAACGGAATGAAATAGTTTTGCAGGAGTGAGCAACTTAATGACAAGTTCAAGTTAATCCTTTGTCTGTTTAAGATAACTTCCTAAATCCCATGAATTGAATTTTAATGGAGGAGCCACATGTTTACATAAAATTTCAAATCCATAATTCATAGAGCCAGGAATTCAGCAAACTGTCCTCACTCAGCAAAACACTCAAGCATGTCCTTCATCCCCACTGCCTTTAATGCAGTCGACTTAAAGCTATGCATGTGTTCAAATAGTTTAACGATAGGTACCTTGCTGTATTGGGGCCTTGCTTAACTACCTTGCTATACGAGGGCCAAGACTGGTTTTCTGTCTTTTCCTGCAGGTAGTTTAGGACTCATAGGCTCTAAGGTCAGAGTGGACTCATATAATCATCTACTCTGACCTTCTGCATAATGCAGGCTACAAAACCTCACCCACCCACTCATGTAATAAACACCTAATTCATGACTGAGTTATTAAAGTCCTCAAATTGTGATTTAAAGACTTTAAAGTATGGAAAATCCAGTGAGCCGCTCCCAATGCTACAGAGGAAAGTGAAAAATCCCTAGAACCCTTCACAATCTTCCCAGCGTGGGGGGGGGAGGGGAATTCCTCATTTCTGGTGTAAGTATTTTTTTAAAAAACACATGTATTGTTTACTTTATAGTTTATGCATTTTATTTCTGGGAACTGTAATAGCAAAACAAACAATGAGTCCTATTGTACTTTTAAAGACTAATACATTTATTTACCACATACTTGTTAGTCTTTAAAAGTGCCACAGAATTCCTTGTTTGTTTTGCTGAACTAGACTAACATGGCTACTCCTTTGGAACTTGTAATGGAAAAACGTCTCTTTTTTTTGTTTGTTTGTTTTAAATGGTTATACTGTGTGTTCATGAAAAACATAAAAGGAATCCAGTGAAAACCTTGTGACAGTGTATAGAATTGATACAACTGTTTTGAAAAAGAGCTGATGGAGAGAAAGTGTAATTTTAGATAATTTTCTGTAAGTCACTGACAAAGTTTTTTGAAGGCTATGCTATATATAACCTCTAGGTCAGGGGTCTCAAACCCAAATCATCATGAGGGCCACATGAGGACTAGTATGTTAGCCTGAGGGCCGCACCAATGAAACCTTTCCATACAACAGTATTGTAAATATTGGTAACGATAGTGTCATTGTGGACTGCAGGAAATACTTATAGGGGCCATGTGCAGCCCATGGGCCGTGTGGTTGAGACCCCTGCTCTCGGTCATGAAAAACTAGCCATGTCTTTCCCAACATAGTGCATGTTTAGACTTGGTAGATCTCAGTTTAGAGAGAGAGAGAGATGCTGTATAAATTACATATAATTTCTATAGATTTAAATTTTGATCATTGAGCAAACTTATGAGTTTTAATCATTTTCTCTATTTTAATTATTTTAAATTTTATAGTTGCTGGAATTTATGGAAGAGTATCAGAACATGGGAAGGGTCAGACAACAACTATTTAATAAAAGGAGATAGAGATTCAAAAAAATTAAAGTTCTAAACTGTTAAAACGTAAATTGTCAATCACATCACAATATATAAAGTAAAAATCCTTAAATTAAACTCTACCAAGCCCTCAAAGAGCATTTTCTTACTTTGCCCATCTATAAATTTGAGTTATTACAATGGAAATATTTTTGTTGTGTTGTGCAGGGAGGGTGAAATCAATGTTTACTGACATTTACTGATACAAATCTTATGCTTCCAAGCCTAAATATTTTTATCAAAGAAAAGTTGTATCTGTCATTGATTCATTCTAAGAATTTGAAGTATAATAATACTTTACAAATAAAAAGGACTTACCTTTTGAATGTAACCCTTCATTTACTGAGATGTTTTAATCCCCTTTTCTAGGTATTATTATATTTATACATCACCATTAGTCAGATAATTATTTTACAAAGCAAAATAAATAAGCACATTTCTCTGAAAATAATCATGATGTAAGACAGCAGCAGAAACTTTGCTGTGTTCTCCAAAGTTCAGGCTGCTGAATTTCTAGTTACCGTCCCACAAGAGTTATGGACTCATGTCCAAAGTGCTCCCTTCTAAATAGCACTGTCTACACCAAGGTTATATTGGCATATATTTATAGTGTAGGCTAAGGTTTAACTATTTTTCTTTAAGAGAATGAAGACTCCTGTTTCTCAGCGACAGCTAGTTATTGATTCCTGATATACTCCCTAAGCTGTAATACTCAAAATTTCCAGGCCTGAGAAGTGCTGCTAATGTGTGAGGAATAGGGGCTTATCTAAACCCTTGAATCTTGGCACTGAACAGGAAGTTGTGTACGTTGTTAGTCTGTTGTCAGCAAATCCAGATCCACATGTGCTAAATTACCTGCAGCTGACAAGACTAGGATGGGCCCAGTATATCCGTCTAAAATTTGCATTTGTTTTCAAGGTTTATGATAAATATGGTTTGTTTTCAGTTCAAATGTACCTTTTTCTTTCCTTTTGAAGTTCAGGCTCTGTACATCTTTGTCCCTTTACAATTGCCTTGTAATCTTAAAAGCCTATTTTAGGATGCCATAAACCTATAAGGTAGCTCAAATTCTGAAGAGCACTAGAATAAATGGAGCTAGACGTTGCATTTTGGACTATATACCTACAGTGTTCAAACACAGTAGCAAATACCTGCAAATAAATCAAGTTAAAGGGCAGAGTTCTTTTGATTTTTTTCTTGATAGGGAATTATTATAATTAAATGCGGTTCTAGTAGTGTTTCATAATTTTTAGTGCAATGCATATGCTAAGCAATTGCACCTTGAATTCTTCTATAATCTATTGTTTAAAAATCCATTTAAATTTAGAAAGATTAAAAATGAAGGAAATTTTGTCTATTGTCAAAGCTGGTAACTACATCTTTCATGGCTAAATTAAACCTTTAGAGTTTATTCTTTATTGCATGGTATTTTAAAGTCAGAGATGTTTGGCAAACAGATTCTTAGTAGAACAGAATTTGTTGAATTAGCATTCAAAATTAGAAAATAATCAGCTTTTTTTTTTTTTAAAAAAAGGTCATGATATTTCAAATAATGTTTTTTATAATAATTTCATAGAAGTAAGAGCCTAATAAAAATCACAAGGCAAAGTCATAGGTCCTCATGGATCCTGTAATTAGTGCCAAGCAGATCCCTGCAGAAGACAGTGTGGTCCTCTGTGTATCTGGATGCAGGGCTGCACCTGTGCTGAGCCAATGGTAGGATGAGGACCATAGTTTGGAATGTCACTGTGTATACATTTCCATACAGTTGTCAATGTATGTCAACTGCCAGAAGACCCCCCAGTATTGAAATAGCAACAGTAGTCTAGGTCACGTCTAAGGTACATTTCCATACAGTTGTCAACGTACCTTAGACGTGACCTAGAGTACAGTTGCTATTTTAATACTGAGGTCTTCTGTCATTTGTGCCTGTGTTGTTTGAGCACATCACCAACACATTTTATATGCTTTATCTGATTGTTTCTTACTTTAGTGCCTCAAGATTTTTGGTCCCTTATACTTTTTGAGCTGAAAACTTAGGTATTATTGTTTTAGTATGCTGTTTGGTACACCAGCATCATCTAGCACACAATACTATAGCATCAAAATATGTATTTGTTTTGTGGTGTGTACTGAGATGGGTGAGAGAGCACTTACCACATGTTTCCCTTGTAGCTTACATTAGAAGTTGAATCCAGTTCTTCACTGATGAAAGCCTAGTTTGTTAATCCACCTCTGTCTCTCTCATTATATTTTCATGCTGAATACTTGAAGCACACACCAAAAGTTTAGTAGAGGCATAATATATCCTATCTAAACATCATTCTTTTTACATGTATTACCTACCCATTCTTCTGTAATTGTTACAATCTTTTATTTTACTCCATTACTGTTATCTTGCAATTTTATTTTTTAGTTTATAGATAAAAAGAATGAGGCTATCACAAGGAGACATGAAGAGCTATCATCAGACTTTCCTAATGTAGCCCCAGTCAAGGTGAATTTCACCTGTTTACAGATTCAGTAACAAAATCTGAACATATAGGTTTATTACGGAAAGATCTGCCAAGATCAACTATCCTGGCCTCAGCATAAAGCAAACTCATGTAGATTTTGTGCAAATCTTCTTTCTGCTCTCTGTCTCCACCTCCTTTGATATCTTCTGTCTATCTTGGTTCTTACATCATACTTCTCACCATAAAATTTGAGTGCTTGTATTCCAAGGATTCATTTGTTTGAAAGCTCTGAAAATCTGAGATGTCTTTTACTTTCTTTTGTAGTGTAAAAATGGAGGGAGAAAAAAAGTTGAGAAAAGATATAATACATATGCCAACCAAATATTCCTCAGCATTTTCTGGAAGGAATAAGGAGTTCTTTATGAGGGTTACCATTGCTTAACCATAAAAAGTTTAAAAACAAACAAATGAACAAACAAACAAAAGCCTTTGTCTGAAGGAAAGTCATAGTAAGCATTCATTTAATTACTTTTGCAGAAGAAGAAAATTACAGGGAAAGAAGAGCTGAAGCTATAAAAAGTTATGGTTTTAAATTAAGTTCTCAATGAGAATTAGGCTGTTGATAAATTGAACAAAAGCAACTGTCTGTGGTGGATTCAAAAAGCAATTTGTATGCAGTTTATCAGTTTATTAAATAGCTTTAGTACAAACACCATTTTTTTTTACTCAACATAGTTTGAGAAGAGAATTATTAATGCATTTTGAATTCACTAATTTGGTAAACCTTTAGCTAGGAGTCAATATATCATCACCGGAGAAAAGGGACTTCATATTGTCCATTCATTTTCTGACAATGGAAGTGTCACTTCTAAAACCATTAAAACATAACCTTAAAATTAACACAGTGAACCTACAAGGAATAATTAAACAGATGGAAAACAAATGGACTTGTAAAAAGCAAGGACATAGAATGCAAGCTTCAAAAATACTTGCTAATGAATAACTATTTTTATTGAGAGTGCATGATCCCTGAGTAGATCATATTAGTTAACATTAACATAATGTAGTTGCTGGATGCTGATGACACATAAGCATGGCTCACATTTTTAAGTTTTATTGAAAGAAAGACTGAGTGACCACATGTCTAGGTGCAATGTTTTTGCTTCTCTTTTCATAGGGACACATGCTAAACCTGAATGTATTAGAAATGTTATGTAGTCTTTCCGCCATAGGTCCCTGAGAACTCTGTCTTTGGGGACACAGTCTGTCTGAGTGATGGATTCAATAGCTATTTTGCAGTCAGGCCGCAGCTACTCCCATCGAGTATATAGGCAGATTATTGGAAGGTCTGTCTTCCCATACAGGTTTAGGCCCAAGCTGTCTCATTAGTCTTGCCCTATTGTTTTCTCTGTGGTCTAATGCAGACATATTATGAAGCTCTGCTCTGCTGTACACAAGAGATGCAGAGTCCCTGTGCAGAATCTCAATAGACATATACACTTGATCTTTGACATAGAATATGATTGACTTTTTCCATGCCTAATTTATGCCTGTTGGTGACATCAGATGAATCACTGATGTAAAAATCTAGACACTCCCCATGTCAATGAGTTAAAAGTGAAATTTGCATCTGCCATGTTGGGTCAACATTAAGTGCACAATATGATCTAAAATCTTGAAGAGTGGGAAAAAAAATAAAGTTATCTGAGTGACCTAATGATTTGATACCATTCTTCAGGAAGGAATGTTTCCGTAACCGATAGGGAGTTCTTGGAGTCATTGGGAATAGTTCTCTGAAAACATACTTAGTGTGCAGTGCAGTCTAAAAAGCTAACAGAATTTTAGGATGCATTAGGAAAGAGATATATGGTAAGACCGTAAATACCTTAAGGGCACTATATAAATCCATGGTATGCCTGCACTTTGAATATTGCATGCAGTCCTGGCTGCCCCATCTCAAAAAAAAAAATGATATTCTAGAAATAGAGAAGTGTAACAAAAAAAAAAAGTTTTTTTGGATGAGGAGAGATTAAAAGGTCTGGGAGTTTTCAACTTGGAAAAGAGACAACTGAGGGGAATAACATTAAAGAGGTCTATAAAGTCATGAATTGTGTAAAAAAAAAGTAAATAAGTGTTAATTACTTCTTCACATAATACAAAAAACTAGGGTCACTCAATGAAATTAATAGGCAGCAAGTTTAAAACAAACAAAAGAAATACTTTGTCACACAATGCATAGTCAAGATGTGGAACTGTGCTAGGAGGTGTTGTGAAGTCCAAAACTATACTGGCTTAAAAAAAGAATTAGATAAATTAATGCGGGAGAGGTCCATCAATGGCTATTAGCCATGATGGTCAGGGATGCAAACCCATGCTCTAAGTCCATGGTTCTCAATCACTGTGTTAGGACACATTACCGTGTCTCCACACACTGGTAAGTATGTCACAGAGAGCTGAATTCAACTTGGGGAGGGTGGGTTGCTGGGTCCTGTAGGGTTGTCATGTGCCGCCCAGCATGTCATGACTTGCAAAAGGTTGAGAACTACTGCTCTAAGTGTCCTTAAGCCTCTGACTGCTAGATGCTGGGGCTGAACAACAGGGAACAGGTCACTTGATAATTGTCCTGCTCTGTCATTTACCTTGAAGTATGTGATACTGGCCACTGTTGGAAGACAGGAAACTAGGTTAGCTGGACCACTGTCTGACCCAATATGGCCGTTCTTCTATAATTGTGACAGCAGAAACAATTTTTATCCCATAAAAACACAGTTGTGAAAGCAAAATATTTAATAACTTAATAATAAATGGTGAATTTTAAATAATAATTGACCTGATTTAAGCAGTCATTGATCTGAATAATTGAGCAAGTAGTAACCATGTTAATCTGAAATTGACAAGGGACTAGGTAGTTGATGTGGATAAACATGCTCTACTAATTATATAATAATAAAAGTTTGAGCTAGTTATTAGGTGGTTGGTGGTATTTTCATTTCTTCAATTGAATTTCTTACTCAATTGTAATTTTTTAAGAAAGGTATTGGTTTATTCAACTGCATGTGCACGCGCACACACACACTCAAATTCTAGGACTCTAGCATAAATGTGGCTTGGAAACTTGTTATGGTAACAAAAGTGATTCGTAATCACTGACAGACAAGACACAAAGGCAATGAAAGGCACCATTTTTTGTCACTTTTCAGACTATGACCACTATCTCTACTGTGTGAAGTAAAAGAAAATTAGAGGGGAAAGTGATGAACTATAAAAGTATGGCATTGTGGATTGTATGCAGTTACATAAATTCCAGCTCATATTATTATCAAATGATACCCATGGAATGATCCTCTTACTTATTTTAAACTCACTGTATATTAACAGGCTGTTACCTCTAAAATTTGTTTGTAGGAAATTAAGCATCTATTTTGTCTCACTTAACATATGTCACAAAGAAGATATGCTGGATATACAATAATTAAATCAGGGATGTGACATACATTAACACTGTCAGTACTTTCCTTCCAGCCTTAGGTCAGTGCTCCCCTAGAGTCTGCTGTACCATTGTAGCCTTGCTGGTAGTCAAGGAATAAAAAAAATTTTGAATATTACCTAATTAGGTATATTTGTGTCTCTATTATTTTACCCAGTTCAGTAGCTTATGAGGCACATTTTTGCCTGAAGTTACTTCTGTGCAGTACTATTGATTACAATATGTTTGATTGTGTAACTGCAAGAAGAATTGGGACCTAAGGCAGTTAGGGTACCTACTCCTGCTGAAAATCCCTTGTGCATTTTCAAAAATGCTAACGTGAATGCCTAATTAGAGGCAACTTTATTCCACTAACTGTGAATTCAAGCAAAGTTCAGAGTATGATACTCCCCCCCCCCCAATACTTAGTTTTCAGTAGTCTACTTTTCTGAATAAACAAGAGATATTCTTCACATACCAAAGCCTAAAATGACATGGTTTGGTAAATGTCCATGAATGAAGACATTTGCAAATTGACTGTAAAAGCTATCTAAATTTAAGGTAATACATTAGGGAGCTAAATAAAAGTGAAGATCACTACACCTAAGCAATGAACATGGCTTTTAAGTAATATATTGATGGCTATGCAGGTGCTTAAGAGACAAAGCCTAAGAATGTTAAATTCAGGGGTTATGTCTTAAAATGCAAGATTTTGGTAATTTTCTTCTTTTTTTTTTTTTTTTTTTGGCAAAACACAAGATTTACATTTAGTGCATATGAAATTATTGAATTTAGGAGACAAATGTGCCTTCCTGATTAAAAAAAAAATATGAATTGGTGTAAATGCCGAGGTCTTCCGTATAACTGCATTAATGAACTTAAGGTGATTTCAGAAGAGAAGGCTAGTTACCAAAATGAAAAAGAACTACAGTCCTTATTAAGTCCATCCTGACTCTTTCTGGGAGACAGAATAATATTTGTTCGTCTTGTGATGTAAATTGTCGCATATTAATAACTTTAATTTACAGAACTGCTGACATTGTACTATTAGCAGAAGTTAGTGTATTTTCAATTATACTCGTGCATATTAGTATTTCTTTGAAGGGTGAAAAGCCAGTTTCACATCACAGATCTTGCTACAGATGTCATAATGCAGTAATAAACTGACTAGAAAAGTCACCCAATCCATATCAATATAAATAGATTTTGACATAATTAGCATGAGAAGATTGTGGTGTGGTAATTTTTCCCTCTAAAGATAGAGAAACAGCCGAAAAGCAGAATACTTTTTCTGTCATTGTAAGTGTGCTGTAGCCAACACATTTTCAAACTGTCCTTATCATTTTTAGTCAATGCTGAGCTAAAGTTAAACAGAAATTGAAAATATAGTAGTACTAATTTTGTCTGAGAACAGTCAGTCAGCATTCCCTTACATGGCACTTCTTATAATCCTTGCTTTAGGAGATGAATATTTTGAGTGTTTCATTGAGGGTTACTATACTGGGGTTTAGTGTAATTAAGAAGCAAGCCACTCTGATATTACGTAATGAACCAAAATCAAGCAGCATGAGGGTAGAGTGTGTTTAAAAATATTTAAGCTCTAACCTTATGTTCATAAAATAAAAATAAATAACGTGGAGAGAAGATGTCTACCTATTAGTGTGTGAGGTTTAGAAAATTAATTCATGGTCACAAAAATAATTTCCAAGGGCACAGAATGTTATTGAAGATTTTCTATTAATCAAATAGTATATAATTTGAGCTGAGAAAGTCCTTCCATTTTTTTCAAATTTATTTTGCATTAAAATATGTTTGCAAGGTGTATCCTAGAGATTACTGCTTGTAGCAGAGCAGTTGCTTCACTACAAGGCATACATGGTTAAAAAAGGCCTATATGTGGCAGCCAGTCAGATACCAGGAGCTGGCAGCCAATCAGGGACAGGCAAGAAGGATAAAAAGGGAGCAACAGAACTAGCTATTCAGTCTGTCAGGAGCTACAGGGAGAAGGTCCTCTTCCTATCAGGCTGCCCATGTAAGCCAGCTCCTCAGAGAGCTCTGAGTGGGAGACTCCACTGGGAGCTAAGTGGGAGCTAGGGATCCCCAAAAAAGCAGACTGTGGCAGTGGCCAAGCAGTGATTGGAAGCCAGGAGTGGATGGCAGCTGGACTCTGGCAGTGGGTGACTGCACATAGCAGGGAAAGCTCCCCCAGCATGCCAGGAGCAGCACAGGCTTGCTGGCCCATTGACTGTTTTAACTAGTGATTTGAACCAGCATGAGCAGGACTGAACCCCAGAAGGGGTGGACTTGAAAAGGGCTTCGTTGGAGGGCTAAGACCCAAGAGAGGAACTTGGGAGCGAAATCCGGCATGGAAAGAGGCAGAGCACAGACCATCTGGAGGGGACCACTTGAGCATATTCCCCAGTAACACCACCAGGAGGTGCCCTCCAGCTGGGTCATATTGCTGCCAGCTGCCTACACTACTATATTGAGAATAACTTTGACCCTACAAACACTCCCTGTCTTGCAAGGTCTTAGAATCATAGAATCATAGAGTTGGAAGGGACCTCATAGGTCATCTAGTCCAACCCCCTGCCAGAGGCAGGACCACTCCCACTAAACCATCCCAGTCATGGTTTTGTCCAGCCAGGCCTTAAACACCTCCAAAGATGGAGACTCCACCACCTCCCTTGGCAGCTCATTCCAAGGCTTCACCACTCTCCTAGTAAAAAAGTTTTTTTCTAATATCCAGCCTCGACCTCCCTAACCACAACTTGAGACCATTGCTCCTCGTTCTGTCCTCTGTTATTACCGAGAACAGTCAAGCTCCATCTTCCTCAGAGCATCCCTTCAAGTAGTTGAAGGTTGCTATCAAATCCCCCCTCAATCTTCTCTTCTGCAGACTAAATAAGCCTAATGCTTTCAGTCTTTCCTCATAGGGCTTGTGCTCCAGCCCTTTAATCATTTTGGTTGCCCTCCTCTGAACTCTCTCTAGCATGTCCCTGTCCTTTTTGTAGTGGAGAGCCCAAAACTGAACACAGTATTCTAGATGTGGCCTTACCAGTGCAGAATAGAGGGGAATGATCACATCCCTTGATCTGCTGGTAATACTTCTTTTGATGCAGCCCAGTATGCCATTGTCCTTTTTGGCCGCAAGAGCACACTGCTGACTCATATCTAGCCTCCCATCCACCATGACCCCCAGGTCCTTTTCTACACTGCTGCTACTTAGCTGAATGTTTTCGAGCCTGTAGCAGTGCATGGGGTTTTTTCGTCCCACATGCAGGATTTTACACTTGTCCTTATTGAAGCTCATAAGATTTCTATTGGCCCACTGTTCCAATTTATCTAGGTCTCCCTGAATCCTGTCCTTGCCCTCCACCGTGTCTACTGGTCCCCCCAGCTTGGTGACATCCGCAAACTTACTGAGAATGCAGTCTGTTCCATCATCCAGATCATTGATGAAAATGTTGAACAGAACCAGCCCCAGGACCGACCCCTGGGACACACCACTCGTGACTGGGTGCCAGCTAGACATGGAACCATTGATTCCTACACGCTGAAACCGTTGATCTAGCCAGTTTTCTATCCACCTTATTGTCTACCTATCCAACCCATACTTCCTTAATTTGCCAATGAGAATGCTGTGGGAAACTGTATCAAAAGCCTTGCTAAAATCAAGGTATATCACATCAACGGTTCTTCCTGCATCCAGAAAACCAGTCATCTGATCATAGAAGGAGATGAGATTGGTCAGGCATGATTTACCCTTGGTAAATCCATGCTGACTGTTCCTGATCACTTTATTTTCCTCTAAGTGTTTGAGGATGGATTCTTCGAGAATCTGCTCCATAATTTTTCCAGGGATTGAGGTGAGGCTGACTGGTCTATAATTCCCTGGATCCTCCTTTTTCCCTTTCTTGAAAATAGGCACTACATTTGCTTTTTTCCAATCCTCTGGCACCTCCCCCGTTCTCCATGAGTTTTGAAAGATAATGGCCAGCGGTGCTGCTATCTCATCGGCCAATTCCCTTAGCACTCTTGGATGCACTTCGTCTGGCCCCATGGACTTGTGCACATCCAGCTTCTTTAAGCAGTCCCTGACCTTCCGTCACCAAGGGCCTGTCTTCTTCTCTCCAATCTCCCATACCCATGGTAGTGGGCTGGGAGCTGACCCTGCCTGTGAAAACTGAAGCAAAAAATGCATTGAGCAGTTCAGCTTTTTCCTCATCCTCTGTCACAAGGATGCCTGCCCCATTCAGCAAGGGGCCTACACCATCCCTGATCCTCTTCTTGTTATTAACATACTTGTAGAACCCCTTCTTGTTATCCTTTACATCCCTCGCTAGCCGCAACTCCATGTGTCCTTTGGCCTTTCTGATTTTATCTCTGCAGTCCCTAGCAATATCTTTATATGCTTCCTTGGTTATCTGACCAAGCTTCCACTTCCTGTAAGCTTCCTTTTTATGTTTAAGCTCAGAGCAGAGTTCCCTGCTAAGCCATTCTGGCTGCCTCACATGTTTGTTCTTTCTCCTAATTGGAATGGCAACTTCCTGTGCCCTTAGCAGGGTTTCTTTAAAATATAACCAACTCTCTTGGACTCCTTTCCCCTTCAGATTAGTGTCCCAAGGGATCCTGCCCATCAGTTCCCTGAGGGAGCCAAAATCTGCTTTTTTTTGAAGTCCAGGGTTTTTGTTTTGCTTCTTTCCTTCCTTCCTTTAATCAGGATCCTGAACTCAACCGTATCATGGTCACTACTGCTTAGCTTGCCATTTACCTCTACGTCCCTGATCAATTCTTCCCTGTTTGTGAGCAGCAGGTCGAGCGGTGCAAGGTCCCTAGTTGGTTCCTCTAGCATTTGTACTAGCAAGTTGTCCCCAACATTCTCTAAAAACTTCTTGGATTGCCCATGCACTGCTGTATTGGCCTCCCAGCAAATGTCAGGGTAATTGATGTCCCCCATCAGCACCAGGGCCTGTGATCTAGAAGCTTCTGCTAGTTGTCCATAGAATACCTCATCTATCTCCTGCTTCTGGTCTGGTGGTCTATAGCAGACACCCACCACAACATCCCCCTTGTTGCTTTCCCCTCTCAATGTAACCCACAGACTTTCTATTGGCACGCTTCCACTTCCATAATGGAGCTCTGAGCAGTCATAGAGCTCTTTTACATATAATGCTGCTCCTCCCCCTCTTCTTCCCTGCCTGTCTTTCCTGAACAGTTTATACCAATCCATGGCAGAGCTCCAGTCGTGCACACTATCCCACCACGTCTCCATTATTCCTATAATATCATAGTTCCTTATCTGTGCTAGTATTACCAATTCTTCTTGCTTATTTTCCAGGCTTCTCGCATTAGTGTACAGGCAACTGAGATACCCGTTCGATTGCCCTACTTTGTCATGTTGATTTCCAATTCTGTTACACAAACCTCCTTGCACTTTTTCTTGGAGTTCTCCTCCCCCACTCTTCTCACATATTGGGGCTTCAGTAGAGCACTTATGACATTTATTTGATCCCCCCCCATGTTCCAACTACCTGCTCTTTTATTGCTGTTGATACAGTCCCAGCCCCCCCAAGTTCCATCCCTTCCCCCAGATCACCCACATTGTTACTTACCTGTGGGCTTTGGTCTCCTTCCCCCGTTGAACCTAGTTTAAAGCCCTCCTCACTAAGTCAGCCAGTCTGTGCCCAAACACGCTCTTCCCCTTCCTGGACAGGTGAAGGCCATCTCTGCCTATCAATCCTCTGTCCTGTCTTACCCATATATTGTAAAGACCCCATTATTCTAAGTGCTGTACAAACACTGAACAAAAAGACAGCCCTGAGGAGCTTAACGCTGAAGGTATCCTATTTAAACAAATGGGAATAATCACAATGCATAATGGAAAACATACATGGAAATCTTTGCAAGATTGGGACCTTAAGGATGTGCTCATGTCAGTAAAATTCACACATGCTTAAAGTGTTCATAGGATAAAGGTCCAACATGTAAAATCAAAAGCGCTGCTATAGACGAAACAGTAATTATTACACTATTCTATGTATACTAATTTAATATAAATACTCAAAGAAATAAAAAGCCCCCCAAAAGTTGGAAGTCAGTGGAACTATTCAAGTGAGAAAACTTATTCTCATGTTTAAATATTTTCAGGATTTTTGTCATAGAACATTGAATGGGAAAAAAAGATGACAAATATATTTCAGGGTGACATTAAACTGTTCTGTGGTAATTTTCGTCAACCATGTATTTGAAATTATTCTGTGTATCAAGCATTTGTTCAGATATAATGACATCTCTTGAACCAATCCTTTGCTATTGCCAGTGGCATTTAGCTCATGTTGGCATTCTGCAGAGCCATTGGATAAAATCAGATGATTCACTACTTTCATCAAGTGGATTAATCTGTGACATGCAAAAAACCCTTCACATTTCTCAAAGCTGTTTTCTAAAAGTGAGAGTCCATTTTTGTAGTAGGATTTTCCACTAAGTAAGTGACCTTGATATCCATACACTCCCTCTTCATTCATTCCAGACACAGCTTTCAGGAATGTTGTAGACTGTCGAGAGAGAATGGAAAGGCAGCAAAATCATAATGACTTACCTATGGGGACATCAAGCTGCAGGGAAAACCTAGGTTTTGATTTATTATGGAATGGAGCTCCTGGGGAAATTCAAACTTCCAGAACTGGATGCCAGATAAATAGAATCACATGTAAAGCAATTGCTATCTCCCAGACCTTCAACATGATTATTAGAATGTAGAACATTTTTTTCTGGAAATAAACCAATGAACTCACTGTCATTTTCTGACTGGAAGCACCAGCAGTATGCTCATCTTTTTTGAGATACTGGGAGAAATTCTGACTCTATTGAAGTCAATGGCAATATTGTTGTAGACTTCAAAGAGCCTTAATTTCACCCTGTGTACCATGTCTTCCAGAGCAATATTTGACTGATTGTCAGCCTTTTGGTTTGGGGGTTTAAGTGGTGTTTTTGTTTTTGTTTGAGGTTTTTTTGTGGTAAAAAAAAACAAAACCAAGGAGTCATATGGCACTTTAAGACTAACAGATTTTTTGATAATGTGTATAAATTTGCTGTGCTGTATTTTTCTGTATATTTCTTTGCTGATGCCTCTTCTCAAGAGAAAAAGCTTTATTCTTGGTTCTTTGTGCATTTGCTGATTTCCCTGGAATTCTGATTTATGTCAGTGTACATTACAGAAAAATCAGAAGCCAGATATTTTTGACTTGACGATAATGAAATGGGCATTGACTAAATAGTTCCTAATAGCAGATTTTGAGTACTGTAACTTTTAATCACAGAAGTGAAGTATGATGATTTCCTGATGTTTCGAAAGGATACTAGAGCAAACTGTCAGATGATTAGTTTGAGTTTAAAAGAGAAATGTATAATGTACTTGTGTAACTGAGGCAAATCAACTGCTACATATAAAGACTGTGCTGAGATGCTGCTGCAGTCTTTAAATTACTGTTCTTTCAAGTCCCCCCAGAACAGCCAGGGAATTGGAGAAGGGATTGTACATTTCACAGGTCATTGGGACAGAGAAAGAAAGTGAGAATGACTCTATAGCCAGTGATTAGTGCACTCCTTTGGGAAAGAAGATTCCTGGGTTCCAGCTCCTGTTTCAGTTAGTGTTTAATTATTTATTCAGCGTGGAAGGACTTCAGCATAAGAAAGAGAGAGAGAGTCCTGATTCAGACTGGGAAAAAACTTGGTTGTTAGGGCATTGACTTGTAAAGAGGGATACCTGGATTTACGTTCCAAAGGGGTAGCTGTGTTAGTCTAGTCCTGCAAAACCAGAAATGAGTTCTGTGGCACTTAAAGACTAACAAATTTATTTATCACATGACCTTTCGTGGGGGAAAATTCCACTTTGTTAGTTGCTTTGAAGATGGGGGAACTTACTCATACAATAAATTAATTTGTTAGTCTTTAAGTGCCACAGGACTCCTTACCTGGATTTAAGTCCTTGCTCCAGAGCATGGATTGAAAGCTAAGTCTCGCAGCTCCCAGGCACATGTGCTAACTCACCACTCTGACTAAGCTAATGATTCCAAGGTTATGTCTATACTGATGGTGGCAAATTCACTACCATCAGTTTGGGCTTCCGGGAGTGGATCGTGGCAAGTATGAACTTGCCATGCCACTCATGGAAGTTGACCCCGGAAGTCCTGGAGGCCTAAGGGGGTAGGAGAAAGCTGAGCACAAGCAATTTGCAGTCGGCTTTCCCCTAATGTGTAATGGTGGCTTACAAAGTCGCTGCCATTTACGCAAGGAATTTTACATTCCTTGCATGAACAACGGTTGACTGTCGCTGAAAAACCCTCATGTAGACTAGGGTAAAGTGTGGCAGTGCCCGCCACCACTTCTGGTTTTGTTCATGAGAACCAGATTTGTGACTCTAAGCTCAAAAATCAAAATGTTTTATTCTAAGAATGTCTAAATGATTTGTTTTGATATTTCTGAGTTGTTCACTCCCCAAACCACACACACATTACTGATCAAAAGAGTTAGCTTCCCAACTCTCCCCTTTTTGGAGGGAAAAAGTTTTGGCCAACTAATTTTTCCCAGTCCTAGTTAACACAATTTTTTCCAAAACCTTGCCCACTCATAGAGCAGAACTAAGGGGGAAATAGTCCCTTAATTAGTTCAACAAGTGAAATGTTAGATTGTTCAAATATTACTATATTACTAATATTACTATACTTAAGCAGCATTTCCTTTTTTTTTCTTTTTAAAATATTTTTAAAGAGGGGAAAAATAAGAAAAGAAGCCCACAAAAATGCCCACAATTGAGTTCCAAAAGATTAAAGAAGTGCAAACTATGTTTGACAATGCAAAGCATTTACTATGCAGCTGAAATCCTATAAATCAAATATTGTACAGAAAGCGCAGTATCAAATTGACTGTGCTGGTAATCTTGTATGGATTTTGCTATTTATTCTAAAACATAAACTAGGAGCAAAAGTGTGGAAGCATTTTATAAGTTTGTAGGGCAAAATTAATGTTACTACTGGGAGGTGCCCCCCCCCCCTTCCTTGCCATTTTGGGTTTCCACCAGTAAGAATTTCTATTGCAACGTGTTTGCCAGCCTATCTGAGCAGGTGTTTGGCTCTTGCCCTCACTGAACAAATTCTTGGGCATAGGGTCAGTACAAGGCCTGAAGTATTTATTGTTGAAATAACTCATCTGGGATGTGATTCAGGAAGTACTTAAATGTGTACCTAATATTAAGCATACACTTAAGTCCCATTGATTTAGTGTGCGTTCCTGAACAGTGCTGCTTTTCCTAAATTGGAGCTTTGTCATGTGGGAAGTACTTAACTTTGGCATTTCTTGATTTAAAAAAATAAACAAGATATGCAGCTATGATCAAGAATCAATGTAACTTATTGAATAGTTTATGAGGATAGATGAGTCAGTTGAATGATGGCTCTTCTAACCAATAAGTTTATTTTATATAATTATTATTATGTTAGTACCATTATATTAGTATGACTAAAGTTATATTATTTAAGATCTGTCAGTCAAGTAATTTCTATTATGTAGGCAAAATTCAGACTAATATTGTGATATCCTCCAAGTGGATAGTTTTAAAGCAGCCAGTGTTGTAAGTAAGCCGAATTGAAACAACCACATAACAACAAGACATCAAAAATGATATCACTGTTTCAGTCACTGGGTCAAGGGACAATGTCAATTTCATTTAAAAAATAGTGCACCATTATATAGCATATCTTTTGCATATATGTTTTGTTTTGATTTCTTAATTTTTAAAGACAATGCTTTTTTCTGCTGTCGGTTGGTATTTTTAAGTCTGATCATGAGAGGAGATGACTCTGTAAAGCAGCTATGAAATTGACTCTGTGAAAGGAGAAATATTGACCACATTGAAGTCAGTAAGAGTTCTACAATTTCTTTAATGGAGCCAGGATTGCACCCAAAGTGTTATCAAAACCATGAGAGAAGAAGTGGAGGACTGGAGGTAATAAAGAAACATACTTTTCTTGCTACTTTTTTTTTTCATTTATTGTTATTTTAGGCCACAATCTGGCACTGATTTCTGTAAGCAGAATCATGTGTGTTATTCCTATACTAGACCTTAACTTCAAATGTGCTTGACTCTGGCTGTATTCGGTTCTGCCTTTAAGCATATACTCAAGACCCTTGATTTAAGTACATCCTTCAGTATTGTGCTGAATAGAATCCTGCATAAACATGTTCTAAAAAAGAACGTTATGTGTAAGAAAGCATCAGGGGCTATAGCACTGGCAAATTTTAAAGGCAGAAATGTAATTTTTAAGTTTCTCATTTTCCTTTAAAATACATATTATCCTTTTTCCTTTCAAATTGAGCAAGCTTAGTGGTAAATATGTCATAATTAGAGTAACTTAATGAAACACCACCAGGTTTATAGCACCATGGGAATGTAGTTGGGAGGTAGACAATATCTTCATATTTTATCTGCCCAACTTGACAAGCTCAGTGGCTGCTGCTCCCAAGCTGCTTACATCAGTTTGCAAGAGGGAGATCATGAAACGTGCATTGAAACACATACAACAAACAGAATGCTGTAAGAAACTAAAAAGGGTTGTTTTACATATGTAATTTGAGATTAAATACTGCACTAGTCTGAGCTGTTCATTTGGGAAAGATGCATCATCTGCACTTTGGTTACTTGTGATTGTGGCACTTCCTACACTAATACAGATGTGTTGGGTTAGTTTTCTTGCCAGCACGTGGAGATAGAGAGGCATTATGCATGTTGTGTTTGGCGGACTGGTTACTATATTTCTCTTAGTCTCTTTGCACAACAGAGCAGATAATCCCAGTTGCTTGGTTTTGGCTTCTAATGTCAGATACATTTCTCAGTATTCTTGCATTGAGATTTTTGAACAGTCATCACTGCTAACCCCTCTCCCTGGTGAACTGGGAGATAAAGACTGGAGATATCATTTTCACATTGAAGAGGGGGGTTTGTTTATCTTCCCTGGGTCTTGACCAGTTCTCTCATGATGATTTTGGATCACCTGCCTAAGCGCATCTCACTGTTGTGGATTAATGAGGTTTGGTACCTTAGTGCAGCAGTGATTGGTCCTGCTCTGAGAGAACCTGTGAGAATTAACACCAAGAATAGTTCTTCATAAAATGCACTTCTTCAGGGGTTAAAGTATAATTTGGTGAGCCCTAGAGCCCTCCTAAATTTCCAGCCCCCTCCCCCCCACGCAGGTCCAGGCCCACCTACCACAGGTCCAGGCCCTCTTCACCCACCCCAGCTGCTGCCCCTCACACACCCGCCACGCATGCTCTGAGCGTGCTCGGTCAGAGCAGGCTCAGGGCATGAGATTTAAAATCTCCCAGCCCAAGGCACCTCCCTTCGCTGCTAGAAAGCACCAGAATAGTGTTCCAGGGTACTGTTTTTAGGGGCTCAGCAATCAGCAGGCCCCTAAAAATAGAAAATGGACCTGGAACAGTGCATTCCGAGGCCCACTATTTTTAAATGCCACAATTTTTAAATCGTTGGTGACCAAACACAGCATTCCAGCCCCCTTTTCTATTTTTAGGGGGCGCAGAATGCTGAGCCCCTAAAAATAGTGGGACCTAGAATGCCGTTCCCATGTGTTCCCGCTTGCTTTAACCCCTGCTTCTGATGGATCAAAGGAGAGGCAGAATGTTATGTTCTTCAGTAGTTATCCCCTTGTTAAGCTGCTAGGAATCTAGATCATGCTACTGTATTTGGTTCATTTCTGATTTACACCTCAGTAAATGAGAGGAGAATCTATCTCTCTCTGTTCTAAGTACCCAAACATAGACTGTCAAGCTGTAAAGATGTCTCAGGTCCACAGGAAACTGGTAAGACATTCTGTTGCTTTCAGCGTCTCTTTATAGAATCAGGTGCTCATGCTTCAATTCACAGGTCTGGCAGGTTGTCTTATAAAATAAAATGAGATTTGATGTAGTTCTGACTTTAAATGTTTCTAAGTTGTCCATATCCTGATGAGTTCCATGAGCAACAGCTAGAGGGTTTATTACATCATCTACTATTGAGAGAGGTAAAAACAATCCATTTCAAATGAATGCATTTCTCTCATGCGGGTCTTCCAGATGCCATAATAAATTAACAAGGCACTCTTTGAACAGTCCATGTTCACCACTATCCTCATGCTGTTGTCAGTCACGGTCCTGGCTGCAGGGGATTCTTTGCTCAGCAAGACATTTTTCAGGAATGTCATATAGGAAATTAGCAGAGCACTGGTGATGCAAGTTCAGCCACTCTGTAAGTGAATTCAGTGATCTTACTTCATTGTTTAGTGTAAGGTGACTGGCCCCTGAAAATCTCTGATGCGCTTTGGTCTGAGTCTAAAATATAGAGGAGCTAGCTGCAAGAAGATAGGCATCATTTTGCATTAATTAGGACCCTGTCTGCCCAGCAAGGCCTTGTGAAACCTCTAGTCCTCCATTCTTTGTGTGCTTGTTGTCAGGCCGTGTTGTTTTTATTTCACTGTTTAGAGTTAAATGACCAGATTTTTGGGTTGTGTAAATAGACCTATACAGATTTACACAAGCTGAGGGGCTGGCCCTTCCCTATTAGATTTGAATGTTAATACTTCTGAGTTTGCTGTAGTTACTAAGAAAAGAGATTGCATTTAAGAAACATTGGAAGATTGTGATATGGTCTGAATTGAAAACTTTTCTGGATGTTATTACTAGTGGCTATTTTCATGTTTAAATAGTTCTGATTTAGCATAGATATTAGATAAGAATAGCAATCTAACTGAGCAATGAACTTTGATACCCCAAGCAGATTATTGAGATTTGTTTACACTCCAAAAAGTTGGAAGACCTCCGTGTATTGAGCCAGCTCATTGAAGGTTATGTACTATTCCAGTATGGGCTTCCAAAATTTTGACTCCATCAGAATATGAAATTGGAGAGTTTGTGAACTATTTTAATTAATATCTTCTGGTCAAGAAAAGCTGTTTTCATAGAATAAATATATAAAAGGCCATAGGTCTCAATGTGTCTGCCCATTTCAGGTAAGGAACCTCTACTTCTTAGAGGGGAAAACATTTTTCTTCCTAAAAATATTGTTGGGAAAGGAAGCTATTGATTCTAGTGTGTACTCTATCTAAAGTCTTAGGCCATCTAATTGGGAAAATTGCATTCTCTCACGTGCTCTCTTGTAAATATTTCAGAAAGCTTATTGTTGGTAAAAAGAGTTTGCTACATATTTCTCCATGATGTTGGTGGAGGTTGAAGCAACACATAAAAATACTACAAAGAACAGAAAGATAGAGGAGACTTCACAAAATCCCCCCAGAAAAGACAACCTGAGTAGGGAGAGAGGGTGAGAGATAATACAATACAAATCTTGAAATATGTAATGAGTGATACAGAATGTATTCACTTTCCTCCTGCTCTTTTATCTTTTACATGCTTTGTATCTTTCTCTGTTGAAAATCTCTGTTGTATCTTTCATCTGCTTATTACTATAGATTCATAGAGCATCTAAATGCAACAATAACAAAAAGAAAACCAATTTAGCTTCAATTTATTAAACTGAAAGATTAGTTTCCATGAATTAATTGGCAATATGACTATAATTTATTGTCAGTTTTCGTATTGCTGTTATGACATCACTTGTATTGCCATTATAATATCATAAGGAGTGGCAGAATCCTTGTTTACTGAGATAAATATTAGTGTTGGTTCTGCTGCTGTGTTTTCTATCTTACAAGTTTAAATGACACCAAAAGCATAATTTAAGTGTCTAGCTACATATGCACAAACACAGATAACTTTGGCTATCAGGCCATTCCATTTCAGTTGAACATATACTATTTTATTCAAATGACATGTTTGTCCCTTCCCTTTTTATTAAAATGACTTTTGAAAAAGGTATTCAGTTTAAAGATTACATCTCTGAAGGAACATATGGTAACATTTTGGTTTCATTTCCTAATCTTCAAAAGGAAATGAAGTATCCAAGCTTACTCATTAAGAAATAAATTAATTCATCATTTTTATGTTCATCATCAATCACCACTCACTTGTGTCCAGTTTTCAGTTATGATTCTTTTAACAAAAACATTTTCTTCCTTTACTGAAAGGCAGGTGATGAATTTCCACATAGTTTCAGGCTGTGATAGTAGCTGAACTTACCCAGCTTCCAGATAGCAATATTCAACTTGGATTTGTAAACTCATTGACTTAGGGAGGATGGCATGGGTTGTAGATCAGGACAGAATTCAATGCAGAATGTCCTGTTTTGATAATGTTAAGTACAGCTAAAGTACACTGCAAAACAGATGGAGATAAAAGTAAGAAGTTACTTGTTTTTCAAGATGCATATTTACCTAATTAGAAGAAAAATCGTTCCACTTAGAATTTTCACTAATCCTCATGAATGGCTGTAAAGGTTACAATTAATTAAACTTAAGCTTAACTTTCAAATATCACATACTTTTAATTTAAATAAACATGCAGTCATAGAGTCCGACAAACTGGAAAGGACAATGAGAGATCATCAAGTCCAGACCCCTGCACTCATGGCAGGACCGAGTACCCTCTTAAACCATTCCTGACAGGTGCTTGTCTAACATGCTCTTACCTACTTCCAATGATGGAAACTCCGCAAACTGCCTAGGCAACTTATTCCAGTGGTTAATCAGCCTGACAGTTAGGAATTTTTCCTTATGTCTAACCTAAACATCCTTTGTTGTAATTTAAGTCCTTTGCTTCTTGTCCTATGATCTACAGTTAAGAACAATTTTTCTCTCTCCCCCTCATAACAACCTCTTAGATACTTGAAAACTGGTATGTCAGCTCAGTCCCCTCTTTTCTAGACTAAACAAACTCAGCCCTTTCAGTCTTCCCTCATAAATCAAGTATTCCAGACCTCTAATTATCATGTTGCTCTTCTCTGGACTTTCTCCAGTTTGTCCTCATCTTTCCTGAAATGAGTCGCTTGGAACTGGATACAATACTCCAATTGAGGCTCAGTCAGAGTGGAATAGAGTGGAAGAATTACTTCTCATGTCTCACTTACAATACTTCTGTTAACGCATCCCAGAATGGTGTTTGCTTTTTTTGCAACAGCATTACACTGTTGATTCATATTTAGCTTGTCGTCCACTATGATACTCGGATCCCTTTCTGCAGTCTATTACACATGTCTTTTTCCTTTTTTCCCCTGAAACCAGTTTCTGGGAAAGTCTCACTCAGTAGATATAAGAGTAGATACAACTACTTTATTTAGGAGCCTTCCTAATAGCAATAACAAAGAAACTAAAACATCTGTGTTTTGTCAGATAGTGTACAAGTTTGTTTGCTGACTTTTTTAAGGATTTGGATTAAAATGTGCTCTGTAAAAGGACTGACTAATACGTACGTATGCATTTAAGGTTCTGGTTAAGAATAAGAGTGTATGGAAATGTTTTGCCCAACCTGCCACTTGTATCTAGTTTCCTATAACATGAAGATGATCACAGTCTGCCATCATGCTGTTAAAATGATGCATAACCCTACCAGCATTCTCAAATGATGGAGTATTATTGCTGCCTCTTAAAAGTTGGCCACTGGGATAATTTGACTGGTGTTGGAGGAAGAATGTACAATAACCCCTGTGGTTCAACTTTCATTGAATAAGTATGGCATGCTGCTGGTTTTGTTCTCCTTGTGTATAGAAGAGCAATTAATGTGTCAAAAAAAGAAAAATCACAAATTTTTCTGATTCTTTTCTTCAAAAATTGTAAATCTACATTGAATCTGTTTTTAAAGTTATTGTACAGCACTCCTGCAGGATAATATATCCAAAACATAAGATGTAGTCTGTATCTCACATACTTCATTAAAAATTATCATAATCTTTCTGAGTGTTGTAACCATTAACATTGTGTTACTTTTATATGTATAGTAAATAAACTACTGTTCCTTTAGCACATTTACTCAGTGTATAACCAGCACACTGTATTTGCTGCAGTAATATTCTTGTAAAAAGTTTTCATTGTAAAGATCAAAGTAATGTGGTTTTGGTGAGACTTGCCAATATTTGTTTCACTGACTATAGCAAAATTTAATAATAGGAGCTTGCAGTGATGAACATGAGGAGTGGGGGGATTTAGAGATGTTTGTGTCATTCTAAGACTGTAGTGTTTTGTACCCAGGTATTGGGGGAACTCGAGAGGACAGGGTGGCATTATAAGCTTACTGAGAAAGTATCAGTTGTTTGTGTTGCATCATTTAAAAGAGTATGCATATGCCATAGAGATAAGATCACTGTAAATTCTTGGAAGATATATGAGATTATAAGCATAAGTCTAGGACTAGGAAAAACACTTACTTTGTCTGAAAAACTGCAAAGCAATAGTACAAATATTTTTGGTCCAAAATTGTGAAAAAGCCAAAATAAAAATAAGCTTGTGTTCCTGCAGTGTATTAGTGAAAAGTAGAGGTGTCTTCACTAATAATGCTCTATACAATTTTGTTTTTGTAATTCAGTTTCTCTATATGCATTTTAAAGTGTCAGTCAGGGTTATTCAAACTACATAAGTGGTATTTTTGGACTAAGCATCCTTCCAGATACTTACAGACAGTTGAAACACATCCCCATTGCATTATTAGGCGGATGCGGCACAATCCTTTAGAACAGTATACTGTGTTTTCCTCCCTGCACCCAACTAGCTCTATACAGCTGATCTACTCTTTAGCAGGCACCAGAAGGGACTGCAGTTTTTTAGTAGGTGTAAGGTAGAGACCACTCAAACAACCAGCAGCAACCTTTCTCTTATAAGTAACTCTATTTTTTGTGTTACTTTACATATAGCACAGGGTATTAGAGGTGAACAATCAAGATCTTTCTTTTTATGTCAGTACATTTATTTATGTCTGGCAGATCTATAGTAATATGTTATGCACTAATTTTTTTTTATTTTAGATATTTATTGTACACTATATTATTCTTGCTACCAGATATCCGGTTCACCCGGGTGAAGTTGTTTGGTTACTCTGTTCGATATTAGATTCTCCTGAGTAAATGAACCCACTAGCATTAAGATGACTTTTTGCAAGACAAGCTACTGCTCCTTGGACTTCCAGTACCCAAAGGAGGATTTCTCCATTTGACCTTATGCGGGTGATATTATGGAAGTCTGAAGGGGCACCAGACATGGAATTCAATGGTAGAGTTTCCATCATCAAATCAGTTAGATTCAGAACACAGGATTTAGTTAGTTTCCTGGGACATGCTGGAGATACCACTGTAGCTCAGGACAGCGTATTTAGACAGGTGATTCTGATACTGTCAATTGTTTATGTCTCAAATGTTGCTGTCTCCCAGTGCTCTAAGGTTGTTCCACCAATCTTTTCTAGAGATAAGAGAAGTTCAAATTCTGGATACCAATGTGCAAAGACTAATACAATAAATTTCAATGACAAAAACATGCTGTAGAATGCACCATGATAAAGTTCTCTGTATTGTGCAAAAGCCAGGTGACCACACATGCGTGTGCGAGCGCACACACACATGCACACAGATTTAAAACAAAAACTTATGTTCTAGACTTGTACTTGAAAATAGTTAGAGGGTCTGTAAGCTGGGAGAGTCCAAGTCATTTCCGCTCATATGCCACATTCACTGTAGCATCAAAGGGTTACCTATCTCTGATCCTGCCAGCAGGTTTGAAAATTTGGGGATCCTGGGGGGCAATTACTGCACCAGTGGGGTATGGGGTAATCTTTATTAAAACAGGTATGGGAGTAGGGTGAGTGGTGGGGTGTATATGTGGTGTTTGTCGCGGTGTTTTCAGTGAGGCATTGTGGGGTGCTAAACTTTGTGGAGTGGAACAGTTTGGGGGACAATGAGAATTCTCAATTAATCTAACTTACAGCTATAAACCTACTCACTGTAACTTAAAAGGTGCTCTAATACCGTATGGGGGGGTGCAATAGCGAGCAGGGAGCCAGCAGGGAGACAAAGGGGAGCGATGGGTGGCTGCAAGGGGGGGGGGCGCAGCAGCGGGGGAGCCGGCAGGGAAGCAAACGAGGGGCGTGGGCAGTGGGGGGAATGCCGGGACAGGGAAAGGGGCCGCGGGAACGGTGGAGGAGGCAAAGATAGTGTCGGGGCACAGGTGGGGAACACAGAAATAAGGAGGGGACAAGGAAAGCTTAAATAGAAAAAAAGTTGTATTCAAGTTGGGGGAGTTACAGAGGGGAGGGCAAAAGCAATCTTAACCAAAAGAACTCTAAAAGTTACGGACTAAAGGAAACAATCTTACCATCTAACTTAATGCTTCTAAGGCTACCAATTAACCCAGTACAATGTTGGAATTCATAATGACACTTTTAAAACAAGTTCAATAGATTCAGAGGAAAGAGATACTCCAAGTGATACAGAGTAGCAGCAAACAACTAGAGACACGGGAGCTCCTTTAAACAACACAGAGTGAAGTAGCAAGTACAAAAAGGAGAAGGAGAAGGTAAAAGGCACAAACAAGCCTGCAGAGCTGGGAGAAAACAGTGTCAGAGCAGCAGCAAAAGAACGAAGTAACTTTAACCTTTAAAGAAAGTTGCAGGGCAGGCTCTTACCACTCCTAGCAGCAGCAGCAGCAGCAGCATTACAGGCAGGAAAGAGAGAGACTCGTACTCGGGCCGGCAGTTTAAACGTGGTACGCTCGGGGAAGAACTCGTGAGCAGAAGAGGTCAGCGTCTGAGTGATCAGGCCAGGCAAGATGTTGGGAACCGTCCTGCCTGAGCCCCCCAAAACCTGAGTATTTAAGCTCTGTTTCCCACCAGTTCCCTGATTACAGGGAATGTGAGGAACAAAGGCAATGTGAGTCATGTCTTCAGTGTCACAAAGGACCTTGCAGTCAGGCAGTGCCCACCTACGCCAAGCCCAAGAAAAACAATGGGGTGACAAAGGCCATCTAGTTAAGTTTAAGGGCCATCTAGTTTAAGTTTAAGGAGCTGCTTCCCTTAACATTCCTTACATACTTAAGTGATGGCCCGGAAGGGGCGGCCATAAAATCAATACAATGAGTCACGAACAGTCTCAGGGTTTGGCTTTATTAGCAAAGGAAGTGGTATTTGCATTTGGCCAGATTCTGCTCTATTTCAGATAAGTGGTAAAACTCCACTCAACATGACTATTGTTAGAAATAGCCTCACATCAACTCTAGTATGACTCTTCATAGGCTTGGCTGCTTGTGGGGCTTGTTCTGAAACTGAATTTTTTTCTGTGACTTGGTTGCTGCTAACGTGCCTTTCCCAAGCATCTGAATCAGACCATAGCATCCGCTTAGGCCAGGAGATCTCCATTTTCCCATGTTTACAGTAGAGTATAATGAGCCATGTACATACCAGTGGATTTAAGCTCACACTAATGTGGGGAAAAAGAAGAATCCTGCTGTCCTGTTACCATGAGACACAGTAGGTTGTATAAAACACAGGGTTTCATTCTTTCTGTTAACTGAGGTGAACATCCCTCCTATTACGATATTAAGATATACTGTTACATGTTTTTGAAGTGATGTCATTGTAGGAACTGGTAACAATTTCATTTCAAACATTCTGAATATTTTTTTTTTGTTTTTGCCGGGGGCAGGGAGGGTATCACAATTAACACTGTCTTGAAAGTGCCTAGTTCTTTGGGGGGGAAAAATCGCAATAGAGTAGCAAATATCAGCTTTATAGAATGTGTCTAATAGAGTCTCTTCTTGCCATCTAAGTGTCTACATTTTGCAAGGGAGAACCTGCCATGTCCATAAATTGTGGGAAAGCAGTTTGTTAGGATTTTCTAATGATTGCATACTGCTACTTTACATGAATGTTTTCAACTATGGCAATAATCTCCCTAGTTTATGTTTCTGAAATGATTTGGAAACTGACAAACTCACTCTAACATAAAATCAATACCACACAGCTTTCTGTATTGTGAAATACAAGGGCAAGGTTTCTTTTTACTCTAAATGAGAATGAACAATGATTTGCTCTTTATGTGGCTGCTTGTGTTTATATTGTCTAGGCCAGACTCAACTTGCCGATATCAATATGTTAACTGAAAGTTAAGTGATAATGGATGAAGAGCAAGGATATTTGTATGGGAGTACACTTTCTGCAGATTAGTTCATTAGTAGTTTGTTCTGCAAGATCTGAACTTAGTTAAACCACTTAACAGATCAAATATTATATAATTTATTATCATTGTCATATATGATGTACAGTTGAAAATAACTTGTACTAACAATCTTATGCTTTATGGCAAGGTTATATAAGGTTATAAACTGCAACCATAGAATGTTGTCCATGTTTCAAAATCTACATGCAAAGTATTGAGCATATCCTGCCTAGGGGAGCAAATACCCTAAAGTTCAGGTGCAAGTTGGGGTTTGTATACCCTAGTTATGTTCCTACATCTTTGAAAATGGGTTCCTTCATTAAAACCTGATTTCAAGATGCACCAGAACAAGAGGTCAAATGGAGTTGTCGTTTTATCTGAACCATTTTTTGTTTTTGTTTGTATTCTGTATTTTATTCCCTTTAGTATCAATTTTAATTGTTGAAACCCACTCTTTTAAAATGATTTTTTACCACTACATGTTTTTAAAAATATTAATTTACTTTACTGTTGATAGGCATATAAATCTAAATCATATGTGTTTGAAGGTGTTTGATGGTTAAGGGGGAACACCTTAGTGACATGCACAAAACTGTCTATCTTCATGACCATGGTTTATATTGCATTGTCACTGCACACACATAAATTTATCTTTTTATACCGAATGTGCATGTTTGTTGATAGTAAGTACTATATTTTTGACTCTCATTCTGGTCTTAATATGCTCCCTGCACATATTGATACTACTTGATTGCTGTTCCGAGATTCATTAGTTATGCTTAAAGTGAGTTGAATATCACTAAAAATTCCTATAGAAATGCCATAGATTTGTACCTATTAAGGAGTGCAGAGTATCTTTCTTTTACATCAGATTTCAGTCTCCAAATGAACACCCGGTGGTAATCATGATGGATAGCAATTACTATTCTTGTACTACTAATTTAAATGGTAATAGAACTCTCTGTGCCAAAAATTACATTCTGATCATTAAGGGATGGGAAACTTACCCCTGCTTCTGAGGCACAGAGTTCTCCATGCACACAGTTAGGGAGTGTTATGAGATATTGTGTGGATCACCCTGCGATCCAAAGTTTCACAGATCCTCCTATGCTCCCTTGTCAAGCGTGCATTATGGGTGTTACTCCAGGGCATTTGTACAGTCCCTCCATGTCCTCAGTATGCAGCCTAAGTATTATGATATTGCAAAGACAAGGATTTGCATCTCAGTTGTTAACGTGTAAGGATTTGTGAGAATAGCTGCCCTGAAAAGCTGTTTCCAGTTTTGCCTCCTTGGATCTTTCTGCTTATTGGACCTTTCAGCAGAGTTTTTCATGTTTCTTTGCCTCTGCTGTCTAGAGGGGAACCCTGCTCAGAGCCTCAGGTACTGAGCTGTGTTCTGAGAGTGCACAGCTCTTCCGGAGGAAGAAAATAAGGCAGGAGGCTGATGAAAAGGGAGAAGAAAACCTTCTCATGCCTACAAACCAGCAGTGACTGTCAGTCAAGAGTTTTAAGTGGAACACTGTACTGCATATCTGCATACGTTAGGATGGAATTCACCTCTTCCTGCATAAAACATGAGAAAACAGGCATTGGAAGAGCAATGTCAAGGAATCATGGGACTATAGTTCCTCTTCCCCACTTGTTTTTAGGGTAAAAAAGGGTAATGCAAAATTTTTGGACACCAAGAAAATTATTTTTAAAAAAATGACTGAAAATATTTATTTGCAGTGCTGTAGCTGTGTTGTCTCCTCAGTGTGAGAGAGACAAGGTAGACAAGGGAATGTCTGTACTTGGACCAACTTTTACCGGTGTAAAGGATAAGCTTTTGAGCTTCACACAGCTTGGAAGAAGTAGTGTATGAAGCCAAAAACTGTGGCCCTTCACCTACCAGAAGTTGGTTTAAATAAAATAAAAAAATAATAAAAGCTGTATTACTTCAATTACCTTGTGTCTCTTTAGTAATATTTAGTTCAGAGGAGGAAGAAATAGTAACCCAGTTGTTACTCTTACTCTTACTGACAAACTAGGGAAAACCAAAATCAAAAGATGGAATTAATGATACAGGCTATTCCTGAGTCTCTCTCCGGGATGTACAGCCATTACTGTAGACACAGGGGTTCTTTTTATACCTTAGGGCACTCCATGATTAAAGCCAAGCAAAATAATCACAATGATTTTTCATGGCTATTGGATTATTAAAGAAAAGAAAAGAAAAGAAAACATTATACAAAATAATGCTAATGAGAGAACAAAAATGATAAACTTGTTACTACAATATCTTCTGTATGTCTCTTTGGGGACAGCTTTTTCCGAGTGATTACATCTTTGAGAGTGGACCATCTCTGGGGTGACTCTTTGTTTAATTAATAAGTTAAGACCAAAGTGTATTGTTTCCTAAATGTATGTGCATACTACTTATTATCTCATAAATTAGCTGTTCAAGATTGAGCAAAAGAGCAGGTGTCTTCTGCTGATTACTGTTAATAACTCAACCTATTTTTGGACAATACAATCAATTTTAAGCAAATCTTACACAATTTCAGAAAATATTTAAATCAATTTTTTAGAATAAACCATCTGCATCACTCTTCCGATTTGTCTTGAGACTGGCAGTAACAATAAAGGTCTTTAAATGGAGTTATGTTTTACTGTTTCATTGTTTATCATTGCTGAGTTCCAATCGCCTCTCCGCAAATACATGGTCTAACCATTTGCAGATGGACAGAAGAAATTGTTAGTATCTTAAGTTGCAACATTCAAAATCAATATAAGAGTTTTATATCTCATACTTCGACATTGTTTTGGTTTACTTTCTCTCATCAGTAGTTTTGAAGATTTGAGGAGGTTTTCCTTTGTTTGTTTCTTCTCGTCTTCTCTGTTTTTCTTGCTATATGTAGTAGCTTATTTGGAGACATGGTCAGGATGAGTTGTGGAGCACTTGTGATGTAAGCAAAGTAACAGTGAGTATCTGAGGGGTGCTTTTTAGAATCAGACCATTTTCTAAAACATAATTATTTTACATAATGATTACATTTGAACCAAACTCATGCCTTATATAAGAGGAAAGTGTCCTGGTCTATAAGACACATTTTCAGTTTGTCTCGACCCAAATTTCTTGGAGTCACATATTTGTCTGTAACCATATGTCTATTGAACAAATTTCAATAATAATACATGTTCTAAGCATAGAACAAAAAAAAATAATATAAAGGTAAATTTTAAAATCTAGCTTTTCTGCATTTGTATAACATTCTCACAGGTGATAAACAGATTCTCTGGCTAAAGTGGCGTAATCTTCGTGACATTGCTTTTCACCAGAGTGACAGAAGCAGAAACTTTCTGGAATTTTTTTAGTTAGCCTGATCATTTTGTAATATAACTAGATAAATAACTCTACAACATCTGAACCATAACACACTTGCAGCTATATTTTAATATTTAATAAAAATGCAGATAAGTTTGTAATCACTGAATAGAAAAAATGACTTTTACATCAGTATTGAAGTTTCCTCTTCACCTGTGATTTAATCACAGTGCTAAGGTAAATTTTCTCTGTGAATATGTTTCCACTTATAAGTTAGAGTAGCAGTACTTTATGAGTATTGGACCTGTGTAGTTGAAGATCCTATGGTACTCCCTCCCACCACGTGCCCTTCCCATTGATTCCCCATACTTCTTTTCCCTTCATCATGAATTTAAATTCTGAAGAGAGTCATGGTCAGGATCTCAGCACTGAAGTAAATTTAACCTCAGCTAGGGGCTCTGCCTTTCCAACTTTACTGAAGTCCACTAGCTGCTTTTGGAGCTCTTTAATAAGCTCCAGTTATCACATATTGTCTGGTCATATCTAAGATATGAGCCAAGGAGTTAATTCTCTGCTTCCTGCTGGTGATAGGCTGTACCTAATAACAGCACATAAACAAAATAGGGAATTATGTGATGTAAAAAATTGGATGTTGGCACTGTCTTAGGATGATCTGCATCATTCAATCATGACTTTTCTACTTGTAAATAATATACCTGCCCTAAATGTATACTGCCTAGTATTTTATGTTACATTACACTAGTGGGTGTGGGTGTGGGTGATGACATCATTTGATTCATACAAGTCTGATTTGTAATCTTCCAGTATTCTGAGTTAATGGAACTGTTTTGAATCTCTAATAGTCTTGATGCTATAATAATTTGAGTTTCTTACAGTAGGAAAAAATATATACAGTAACCCTAGTGGCTCAATTTACCATGTACAAAGAATGCTTATGCTACTGTTGTTTCTTCTGTGGCTGGATTGCAATGGGCCTTGCTTTTCAAAGAAAGGGGGCTGCAGCCACCGGTGGGGGGGTGAGCCGCTGTAGGGTGGCTCAACCCCCCACCAGAGCTGCCCCCCCGACACCACCAGCGGGTCGGGGGTGCCGGGCTCAGCCCGCTGCCCTGACCCGCTGGCGGTGTCGGGGGGCAGCCCAGGCTGCGGGCTGAGCCGCCCCGCAGTGGCTCACGCAGCCCCCTTTCTGGGGCTGAGGGACAGCCCTCAGCATCCTGGCCAGGGTCCTGAGGGTTCCCTGGCCAGGGTGCTGAGGATCCAATGTTGTTTCAGAACACTTTGTTCCGAAACAACATGTTCACACTGTGTTGTTTCGAAACAACCGTTGCGAAACAACGTTCTTTCACCTAGAAACTAGGTTTAACTTGTTTTGAAACAACGGGTTCCCGTTGTTTCGAAACAACTGTGTGTCGTGTGAACATGTTTTTTTTTGGTTTTTAAACAACCTCTTTGTTTCAGAACAAAAATGCTGTGTGAACACAGCCTGTGTTACAAGTGTACTCTGTTAGATGGATAGTATGTCAATAACCAAATGCTGTCTATATAAATGTAAGAGTCTGTAGAAATTTTGATGTTATTTTCAACCCTCCTTTGGTGTTCAGTGTCTTACTTTTACATTAGGAGAGGTTGGGGGATATGTGGGATGGATTTTGCTCCAAGCAGTGTGATGTATAAATGGGGGCAGAGGCATATTTGTGACTGATGTATTCACAGAAGTTTTAGATACTGATAAAATTTCTAGTTAGGATAAAAATTTTTTAATGGTTTGTGATTCCCAAAACACTTTAACCAGCTTTGTAGTAAAGGTTCCCCTTTACTTTAAGAACATATCTGATCATTTTCAAGTGAAACCTATTTTCTAGGTTAAAAGGTATAGGATACTTAAGATTCAGCTGATAAGAGAACCAGATTATAAAATTAACAATGGAGCTATAACAATTTTATAAGAATTCAGACTAATATAAATGTTGTAGGTTTCATTCTAATTCAGTCTTCCCTTGTTTAACCTTCCCATTCCTGTCCAATTTTGATCTTTTTTCTGAAATGTAAGTAGTGATATTTTCTTATAAAATAAATCCAGAATGAAATAAAATACAAATATTGATCTTTTCCTAAAATGTAAAATTCAACCCGAAAACTCCAGTCACATTTACTGAAAAGTTTGCGCAGTCCTGAAAACTACAGCAAGGTTCAACTGAATCCACTGCCTCTGCAGAGGTGTCACAGAAAAATTTAGAAACTAGAAATGGACCTGTATCCAAAACTCAGTGTGAACACTCCAAAATTTTGCAGGTATTTGATAATGAACTTGAATGCAGGATAAATTTTGCATGTGGCCCCTAGAGTAGCTTCTATTCTATTCTATTCTATTCTATTCTATTCTATTCTATTCATCACCCTCATCACTGTGGTATCTGAGCATTTTCCAGCAATGATTTAGGGCTCACCAACACAAAGCAGTACTGTAGTATGCACTAATGGGCTGTGATTTCTAAAGGGCACTAAGGTGTTGTGTACTAATTGGTCCACATAGATCCTGCTGGTGCTCATTAAAAGTTCCCAGTGTGTTAAAGCACACAAGGGAACTTTTAATGGGCACAAGCAAGGTCTACACAGATCAATTTATGCATAACATGTTAGCGTGCTTTAACAAATCACGCCTCCTTAGTGCACATTTCCTGATCGTGTACATGAACCACAAGTGATTTGATTAATGCCTGCCATGTGTTGTCCCCTCACTTCTCTTTCTCAGGAAGGGAAATGCATATGACATAGTGTTTTGATAGGGTTTTGTTTTCTAAAACATACACGTGGGGATGTGCTTATATTAGAGAAGGCCTGTTGTAGAAGTGTGCCTTGCACTTGGAGTGAAAGATGATGAGGTAGTTGTATCTGGGTTTATCACAGGATTTTGGAGAGACACTGTTGGTGAATTAATATCTTTGGACAAGACAACTTCTGTTGGTAAGAGAGACAAACTCTTCTTCAGCTCTCTGTGTCTTGAAATCTTGACCCTCTCATCAAGCAACATTGGTTCAATAAAGATTTTGGCTACATCTACATCTGCTTTTTCATTTCACACTTGCTAGTTCGAACTGCAAAAGCCTGAGGTTACTCTGAACTAGCCTCAGGCTAGTTCAGACTAACTGTGACTTTTTAGTTTGAACTAAAAAAAGTTCGAACTAGCCATTAGTTATAGTGTACATCGCGTTAGTTTGAACTAAGCGCTTAGTCCGGACTAGCCCGTTGAACTTATTAGTTTGGACTAAAGCTTTGTCTAGTCTGAAGTAAAACATTTTTTAGTTTGAACTAGTCAAAGGCTCATGTAGACCTGGACCAAATTAATCCAGACTGAGTTTGCTTAGTCCAGACTAACTGGCTAATGTAGACATTGTCTTATTACATTTAATGTGTACCAGGTTAATTTTATATTTTGTTCTGGTTTCAGAAGGCCTCAGGGGTCTTGCAGAAGCCTGTTACATCAATACTCATATCTTTAGCAACCAAACTTTTCATATCATTTAAAAGAAAAAAAAAAAGGATGCTAACTTATCTTGAGGGGACCTGTTCTCCATAAACCCATATTCATTGGCATTAATTATATTACTTCCTTATAGTCTTTATTAATCAAGTCCTGTATCAGTCTCTCCTCATTATCTTGGCTCAGACTGATGTCACACTGACAGGCTTATTCTTACAAGGTCATCCCATTTATGATTTTTAAAAATCAGCATAACACTAGCTTTCTTCCAGTCTTCTAAACTTTACTGGTGTTCCAAATATTACTTAAAATCAGTATGAATGGTTCAGTTAGCGGGGGCATCACTGGCACTAGACACAAGGAGGATAGGCCCTGAGTGTCCCTGACAGTCCCGCCAAGCCTCGGCAGTGTAGGCTCACAGAGCCTGCACAAGGCTGAGGCCAGCAGCGGCAGCTGGCCCAGCTCAACCAGTACCAGGGATGGGAGGTGGCAGCAGTTGGCTCCAGCTCAGCCAGGACCAGCAACCAGCAGCAGATGACCCCAGCCCAGCTGTAATCTAAGGCTAGCAGGTGGCATTAGGCTGACATGGGGCTGGCAGCAGCTAGGGCTCCCAAGCCAGTGGCAGTTCAGTCCTGTGATCCAGCATGGCAGGGTGTCCCATCACTGTGAGTTGGTGCAACAGGCTGGCTTGAGTGCTGGTGAGCTAGATTGGGCCCAGGCCTGTTGAGCCAGATTAGGCCTGGGACCATTTGGGGGAGGGGAGGGGCCTGTGTTCTGAACATGTTTTTGGGGAAGCAACACCCCGGCAGTTATTTCCTCAGCCAGCTATTTTTAAATTCTTAGATGCAAGTTGTACAGACTGTTGATTTAAACCTGTCTAACTTAGTAGCGACCTTGTAATGGTAAGAGTGTAATCATATGATATGAATATATCATCTATTTTTCCCAAATACAGATGAGAATTTTTTATTGAACACTCTGCTGTTTCTGTTGATATTCAGGTATTAGCTACTATTTCCACATTGTAATGGACCAATACAATTTGTAGGATTTTTTTTTCCTAATATACTTTAAAAACTCTTTCCTATTTGTCCTTAATTCATCTTGTCAAGGTCTCTTGTGTCATTGTGCTTTCCTTATCAATTGTCTACAGTTCTGAGCTTCTTAATTCTTTTTATTACTTTCAATGTCTTCTTTATTTATTTATTGCATTTTTTGATAGTTGCCTTCACTTCCTCTCTAAACTGTCATTTTTTACGAATATAGACTTTGTCTTTGGTTGTTGCTATTTTGGGCATTTAGTAAGTGTTCTTAATTTCCAGTTATCTTTCACAATATTGATTAAATTCATCCTCTCCGCTGGTGTGCTCATCATTATTTTAAGCTTTGTGAAACCTGCCTTTTTAAAGCAACCAATAAATATCATATTGGTCTGGAGTGTTTTTTGTTGGCACGTTATAAATGTGATCAAAGTATGATTATATACCTAAGTTACTGTTTTTCTATCAAGATGAGGTCTGACATAAATTTCCCCCATGTTGGATGCAACACTTTTTGAGTTAGAAAATCATCATCCATAATATTTACAAATCACATGGATGTTTTACCTGGCAGCGTGAGACCTGCAGCATATGTTACTCAGATTCAGTTTCCCTGTGATCACACAGCTTTTTTTCCTCCACATTGAACATAGGTGTAGAAGGAGCCAGTCATGCTGTTTCCGAGTGTGATTTGGTGGTCTGTAGCAAAAAAACAGGTAATATCTCATCTTTGGCTTTATCTATTAGAATGTTGATCCATAAGCATTCGCAAAATCTGGATTTTATTTCCTGATTTGCTGTAGATTTCCTGGGTGGTCTGTAGACTGCGGACAGTAATGCTGTCCAGGCTCATATATATGACAACGACAGGTAGAGCAACTTCCAAATATATAAAAATATTATTTGTGAGAAGTTTTTTTTATTACATATATATGTAAAAATGTCTCCAATTTTAGTTTTATATACTTTGTCATCTATGAAGTTTCATTTACATCTGTGATGTTGAGTACATTATATAACAACATGTGTAATTTCACATGTTCATGGCGTAAATACTGTACACAAATGAGGAATTATAGCAAAGGCAATCAAATAATCCTAAACCCTCACTGAATAGATTCTGACTCTGGAACTTCTATCTTTCTCACAGCAAGAGTGACGGATGGATTAGTAGAATTAACTTTGAATTTCTGCAGCTTTCAACATTTTGTTTCACTAGTGTAAAGGGGATGCTATTGTGTTTGATTTGGCTAGCATTTTGATCTACTTCTTTTTTTGTATAACTCTTCTCAGAACCCATGCAGTTCTTCATGTGTTCTTCACCACTGGAAACAATGTTACAATGTTCTCTCCCCCCGCTATTATAAAAATAGATCAGTGCCATCACTAGCTAAACAGTCCTGAACAATCTTATTATAGCAATCCACTGTTTGCATATGATTCAAGTGAAACAGTTAGGTTTCAAACTTTCTCCACTGTTTGTACTAATTCATTGAAAAATATTTTAAAAATGAAATAAGTATCATAATCTTATTCTTTTAACTTGATTTAGACATGCCTTTGTGTATTTAATAAATATAAATTTAATTTTGTTAACTATTTGAGGTAGCCTACAGAAAATGGACATGAAGATCACAATGGCTCTCATTGCATCTGCTTGTCTATTCACATTAATTCTACTTACCTTCCACCGTTGGCTTTATTAGGAAAAGTAAATGACATTTAGTGCTCTTCAGCACATGAAAGCAATGGTCATTCAAGAGGGCAAGGTTTATGTAGAAGATAGTTATGAAGATGAAACTCAATGAAATGAAATGTACAAGTGCTCTCTTTCCAGCATTACTGAAATCTGGAAAAGATCCTTCATCACAACCCAGCACTACTTCTGGAGCTGTCCTTTCCCACAAAGGCATCTCTTTATTTTACACATTCTGCTTCTTAATGGCTCCAAAGGGTATATGGTAGATAGGCTTTGGGTTTTTCCTCTCCTCTGTCTGCTGCCTTGAGATTCTTCCTTTTTATTTGTATGACACTCCCTGTTGACTCTCCTTTCTGTGGACATGTTGCTCACCAGCTATGTGAATTTTACTGCTTGCTTGAAGTCTTGAATTGACTGCTTGTGACATCATAGTTATTTAGATGGCTGTGACATTAGATTGGCAATCTGTTGTTCTACGGAACAATAAACTACAAAACCAGATTAACTCCTAAATAAGGATCACGTAAAGTGCTCATATAGTTCTGCTAGTATATGCTGGAGTACTGCTAGGTCCTATGAAGTCCATTTCTGCATAATTAACAGGGTAAATTAAGTTAAATTGAAAACATACATTTGAACTTTTATTACCTGCTGCGTAAATAAGAGTTTTAATAAAATGAGGAAGGAAGTTATACATTTTCTTTTTTTATGACCATGTCTTCTCCCTGAAGTAAGTGAAATGTAACTACAAAAATGGCTACAGTTTTCTTAAGAGGTCTATATTAACACACTGCAGTAGGGACATTTAGTGTCAGGCCTGAAAATCTGGTCTGATATTCTCTTTTTTAATCTAAACCATTGTGTCTGATGGAGGGGTGTGTGTGTATAATAGCATAAGCCAAAGACAGAATGTCAGCATAGATTTTTTTGTCCTAGCTTTTCTGTGTTTAAGGATTTAAGATAGACCATTAATGTTACTTTAATATAGTGTTTTGTGGCTGAATGTTCTGTTATAGATGCAGGGTGAAATAAGTGGAAATAGGTTGAATTTTAAATGAATAGATATTACCGAGCACTCAGAGAATTCTTCTTCCATGCTGTGCTTAAAAGAGGAATACCTTTAAATAAGGCATTCATTAGCTGATAGTTAATTTGGGACAAAATACTGCACTTACTGTTTAGTAAATGGAAATTAGAGTGTCTCATGCTGATCAGATTCCTTTTTTTGCTCATAAATTTTACCCATTGCTCTAGCTGTGGCATTTTTGATACCAACTAATTAGGTTCATTCTGTGTAGATGGACAGCTGAAGTGACTCAGCAGGGCAGACTTAAATTAGCTCCGTCCATCCGTGCTACACTTGTTAGTAAGTCATGAATATCCTGATATTGGCTTCTTATTAGTTGGTGCATTGCAATATTTTCTTTAGATAACTTGTGAATCATGAGCTAAAATCTCTAAAAGGTATTTAGATGCCTTGAAGGTGACTATGTTCATGCACAAAAATATTCTTTAGCTTAGCACTTTGTTCTAACAGTCTAATACACATATCAGCTCATTAAAATACCTTGGAAATGTATAACAAATTTTTCTTTTGAACAGTATTTCTTTGCAAACATTTGCTCCTGTGATGAATTGTATGGTCATTAATTTTCTTCATAAAAATGTAAAAATTGCTTTACTTCTTGAATTAGGTGAATTAGATCAGTGCAGTTGAAATTGAACCTACAAAGAAAAAGATATATTCTACATAATCATTAGTTTGATGCAAGTAATTTTTCCCAGTTGCTACAGAATAAACATGTGTACTATCTCATAGGTGTGGAGTATGTAATATATATCACATCTGCGAACACCTGATCTTAGTTTCTTAGTAACTGCATAACCTCTATTTGGGGGTGGGGGGTGCAGGGGGGAGGCAGTAGTAGTATGAATATAGAAGTATTGCTAACCTATATTTTGTATAGGTGCTTAGGCTCTAGACAGCTAGAAGAAGAAAAGTCTGTATTCGAAATTTTGCTGAATGTCCACATCTCAAACGTGACTTTAATGTCACTTTTTACATTACGAATATACATAGATGACTGAAATAATGTTCCTATATACAAAGTGCTGGAGGCCTGTTACTTGTTCTTTGTACCTCCTTTCTTATCAGGTCTCACTCTAATTTAACCGTGTGTTCTGGGAGCCTCTAAGACACCCATCATCTAGCTATTTAATCACTGATGAAGAAAGCTTGGAAGTGCAAAAGTGTAGCAGTACTGACACTGCTCCAAAAATTTTAGTATTGCAAGTGTATCTTTTCTAAGTGTAATTTAATAATCATGTCATTTTCTCAACAATCCAAAGGTCAAGGAAAAAAACCAGTTTGCCTCTGTATTGATTTTTTTTTTTAATGTGCTTTAAGCTTTGTAGTGAGGAAGAAGTAGAATTAAGAAGCAGGTTATGAGTAGGACTTAATCTGGTCACACCTACTCACTTAGTCATGTTTCCCATTGAGGATACTAGGATCTTTCTATGAATTAGGTGAGAATTAGCTTTCAATGTGTTACCCATAATCAATGCTCACATTCAGTGCTGCTGATGGAATCATGATGCATAAAGGGTTCTCCCTTTCTTCTTCCAATATGAACACTTCAGTTTTTCAGAGATGACTCACGCAGATTTCCCAGATTATATTTATGTACTATAACTGTAGGAAATGAGCTGGAAAGGAAAAATGTACTTTACCAGTTTTCTATCTGAGAGCTATAGACTCATACAGCTGGAACAGACCATGAGAGTCGTTGAATCCAGGCCTCTGCATTCATGAAAGGACCGAGTACTATCTAAACCATCAGTTCCCAGCATTTTCCTTTATGTAGACCACTACATCTTCACGGACCACAGGTTGGGAACCACTGCTCTAAACCATTCCTGACAGGCATTTGTCTAACCTGCTCTGAAAAATTTCCACTAATGGAGATTACACAGCCTCCCTAGGCAACTTATTCCATTGGTCAATCACCCTCATAGTTAGGAATTTTTCTCTAATGTCCAACATAAACTTCTCTTTCTGTAATTTAAGCACTTTGCTTCTTGGCCTATCATCAGCAGTTAAGAAGAATAAGTTTTCTCCCTCCTCTTTCTAACAACATTTTAGATACTTGAAAACCGGTAGTTCAAGTATAATTTGGTGGGTACCAGAATGCTCTGAATCGGTGGGTCCCCTTCCCATATTGTCTGGGCCCCCTTCCTGCAAGTGTGGGCCCAGCCCAGGAAGGATGAGGTCGCAAGATTTGGAGGAATGGAGCAGGAGCAGGAGGTGGAGGTGTTTGTAGGCCAAAGTGGGTACTATAACAGGATCTGGATTGAGCAGTGACAACATGACCACAAGTGATAGAATAAAAGATTATTTTATTAAGAGGCAGAATGCTTATGTCCCTTTCAGCTACCGGGGACCCGTGGAAACAGTTGTGGGCAGGCTCCAGGGCTTTATCTCTGAGGGCATCTGCTGCAGCTTCCCAGTCCGTCAGTGAAGTGCAACATGCATTAGACTTTCCTACTGTTATATAGCATCACAGGGGAAAAAAAGTACTAGCTAACTACAAAATATACACATATCAGCATAGAGGCTCTGCTAACAGGCATGCCTTGTAAGGGTTACAGGATGGTCACTCAAATAAACAAGTAGATATATGTATGTCTTTTGGTTATCAATGCCTGCATAAAGAGTAGTAATCTGTGTGGGTTTCTGGTTCAGGGAGGTGCCTGGTTCAGGGAAAAGTTATTCCCTGGTCTGAGTGAGGCCATAAACAAGACAATAAATTGTTCATGTTTACAGATATGTGGTTCACAAAGGGTTCGCCTTGGTCTGAGTGGAACCATAGGCAAGGTGATAAATAATTAATATTCTGGGCCCATGATTTTGTCTGAATGGGGGTGCCACTGTCTTTCACATGCAATCTTCTTCCGCTTATTTTCCCTACAGTGTTGAAGGGATGACAGGGGGCAGGGGCAGGAAATGGGTGCAGTGAATGGGAGGGCAGGAGGCAGGAGGTTTCAGAGTGGTGAAGGGGGCTATGGGCAGGAGATGTGTCAGAGAAGGGGTGAATGGTGAAAGGAGGTGGGGGGGCAGCTGCAGGAAGTGGGGTGGTGAAGGGGGCAGGGCAGGACATGGGGTAGAAAAGGGGTGGGTGGTAGCAGGAGATGCAGTGGTGAAGTTGGGCAAGAGATGGGGGCAGAGGAGGGGTGGGTGATAGCAGGATGTGGGGGTGGTGAAGGGGGGAAGGGGCAGAGAATGGGTGGATGACAGCAGGAGGTGGGGGCCAGGGACAGGAGGTGGGGCA
>ML682007.1:25033468-25151649 GCA_007922195.1 Podocnemis expansa
ACACACACACACACACACACACACACACACACACACACACACACACACACACACACGTGTTTTTGTGTATAAGTGCCAGTTACTTGTATGTGTTATATGGCTGAGGATATTTCACTTATTGAAAAACTCAGACGAAAGCATGTGCTGAGCAGAGGAACTGGAAAAGTACCTATTTGAGAGTGTGACTAGCTGAGCGAAGAAATACTTGGCCCAGTTCAGCTGTCATTGGTTTGGATATTAAATATCTGATCTGCATTTTTGGGGTCCTCAGTTAGCTTATCAAAGCATAGGGCCCTTATGAGGACTGAATATTTTAACTTCTTTCCATCTTGATGTTTTAATGACATTTTAATAAAATGAATAAACTTGATTGGCTGGAGATGCCAAAGTTGATAGTTCTGACCAGCAGTGTGTTTGGACTTTGATTTTTTTTTTTTTAAAGTATACATCATACATGTCTGCTAAAGTTAATGAAGGAAAAGCAAAGTCTTGCTGCTTATCATTTTAATAACAGTTTCGAGTTTCCCAAGAGAGAATTTTGTCTCAAGGTGATTTTTTTTTTTGGTTGTACTTAAGTTGTCTGAATGATAAATAGTGCCCTAGGTGAGTTGCAGGCTGTATATATATGGGCAAGTAATATTGCATTTGAAAGTTTTCTGATAAAGTAGAATCCAATTTTGCTTCAAAAAGCTATGATAAATGTTAACCACTTCTTTGCTGAACTGTCATTGAGCTCTTTTATGTTTATTAGTATTGAGATGTTACTTTTTGAAAAAAAAAATGAGTGATTATGGGCCGAAGCAAGATACATTTGTTATCACTTTTGCCAAATTAGGGTAAAATTGATCCTTATTGTTGTTATTTTAAACAAGTATATTCCACATCTTTAACTATAAAAAACTATGGATAAATTTTACTATGTAGTTATCAACCTAACCAGATGTATTTTACAATCCAAGCAGCTTCAGTCATACAATTTTGCACTTGTTCTGCATTGGGGCAAAATTCTGTACAGATTTGTGCCCAACTCAATCTAGTTGTTCACTATATGCAAGATAAATGAATTTGGCTCATAGACTTCAATAGTATACAGGGTAGTTGTGGTTGTGTTGGAGTCCCAGGTTATTAGAGGGAAAAAGTGGGTGAAGCAATGTATATTATTGGATAGATTTCTGTTGGTGAGAGAGACACATACTTAACTTTGTAGAGCTCTTCTTCAGGTCTGGGAAAGGAACTCTCAGTGTCACAGTGAAATGCAAGGTGGAACAGGCTGTTAGCCATACATAGTAGACACATATTGTAACAGACCATGCAAGGTAAAGTGGCTAGTTAACTTCTCTGCAGCCATAGGACAAAAAGAGGGAGTTAGTGGGTTATGGATTTTTATAATAGGCCATTAACACAGTATTTCTGTTCCGTGTATGATTTTTAGTGTCTGGTAGAGATATGAATTTAAACTTCCAAGCTCATCTTTTGAAAGTGTGCAGGTTTACTTTGAGGATGAGGACTGATACGTCATATAGAATGATCACTTTGGTAAAACACATATTGGGACAAGCATGTGGATCCATGGATCTGGAAAGGTTTGTTGGAGGGTGGGGCATGGGCCACTGAACATTGTAGCCATATAGTTAAGTCTGCAGGTTTTACATCTGTCCTGGCAGGGTTTGGTATCACTTTGAGTTGATGTGTCCATTTTGGTTTATGGGGAACTTGCTTCTGATGATGAGCTTGCAGAGGTGGGGGTGGGGGTTTAGGAAAGATTTCTTTCAGGATGGCATCCTCATTAAGTATGGGTTATAGTTTTTTGATGATACCCCATATATGATCCAGTATCGAGTGGCAGATGACAATAGTAGTCCTGTTGTTGGAGAGGGTTTAATTTCTGTATTGAAATGGGTTCTCTTAGAGCGTTTGAGTGACCTGTTCCATGATGTATTCTACTTCTCAAGTGGAGTGTCCTTGTTTGGTGAATGTGGTATAAAGCGTGTTAAGATGTGTGTCCCAGACTTTCTCCTCAAAGCATATTCTTTGGTTTCAGAGTGGATGTGTGGCTGTAGATAACAGAAGTCTTGGTGTGTGGGGGTGGGGGTTATTGGATTTATTCAGATAGAAATGGTGATCCAAGGGTTTCTTGTATTGGGTTTTTTGGAGGGTTCCATTGTTGAAGATGATTGTGGTGTCCAGGAAGTTGACTAGCATGGCAGTATCCCAGAGCCTAGAGCAGCAGTTCTGAACCACTGTGTCAGGATACATTACTGCGTCACCACAAAGCAGTAAGTGTGCCAGAGAGCAGTGGAGATGGCCTGGAGGGATTGGGCTAGTGTATTCTGTAGAGTCACAATATCTTGCCAAGTGCATTGCAACCCACAAAACGTTGAGAACCACTGGTCTAGAGAGTGAGTTTAATGGATGGGTGTTGATGGTTTAGGATGTGATGGAAATCTGTGAGTGCGTTTAAGCCATCAGTTCAGAGGATGAAAATATTATCTGTGTGTCTCATGTATATCATTGGTTATGTGATGCATTTGTCCAGAAATTCTTTATCAAGAGGGCCTGTGAAGAAGTTGACAAATTGAGGAGCCATCCTAATAACACTGGCTGTTCCCATGTTTTGGACAAAGTGTTTGTTGTTGAATGTAAAATTGTTATGGGTGAGGATGAAATGGATGAGTTTAGTCATGTCTTTGTGGTGGATATCTAAAGGTTGTCCGTTCTCCTGTAAATAGTTTAGGCAGGCAACTGTGCTATCATGTGGAGGATGTTTGTGTAGGGAAGTAACATCTTTGGCTCCTCGCAAGCGGCAATGAGGTATGAGGCCCAGGGTGTAGGGAAGGAACTGCAGCTAGGGTCAACTCCCCACAAATGAGAGCTGCCCAGATATGGCTCCACTTGCTCAGTGGTGTGGCAACAAGATTGCTCTGATTTGGCAGCAAGGAACAGGACTCAGCATGGCTCCCCCCCCACACATTTAACCGTTTAACAGTTCTATTTTTAGAATGTTTAAACAAAATTTTAATTAAACTAATTTTTACATTTCTAGTTTGTATATTTACTCTTGGAGTTGTTTGGGGAAGGATTTGATGATATCCTTAAGTTCCTGTGTACATTGTGATATGGTATCTTCTTTGAGTTCTTTATAGTAGGTGGTGTCAGAGAGTTGTCAGTGAGCCTATCTAGTTGAAGATTACAGTGGTATGCCTTTGTCTGCTATTTGATCACTATTTGTTGGTTATATTTCAGGGACTGTGTGGCTCTTCTTTCAGCAGTGGAGAAATTATGGTGGATGTGATGTTTATAAAGATTTCACAATCAATTTTTTTTTTCCCTGAAGCAATCAATGTAATGATCAAAAGTATGGTTTTGTCTACTTTGTGGTGCCAAATCAAATGTATCTTTTTTCTTATGCTTGCTGGTGGGGGTGTGGTAATTAAGAGTTGTATCACCACAGTTGTGAAGAAATTCTTTGAGGAGGAGATTCATTCTAGTTCTCCACATATTAGTTTGGTATCAGATTCTGTGGTGTGGTAGAAGTTCAGTCCCTTAAAGTGTGGAGATACTTCAGCTCCAATGAAGGGTACTCTTCAGAAATTGATGATGTTTGGGTGTTGTATCCATGTGGTAGATACTGGTGCCAAATACAGTAAGACAACCTGCTTTAATACTGAAATAAACCCCCTAAGACCACTCCACACTTACCACTCCATGCTGGAAGCCATGCAGTGTATCATCAAAACCACACAAGATTTAAAAAAGAATGCTAACAGTATCCATTACCTTGTGAAGCAATTTAGAATCAACATGGCAGAAGAGAAATCAAAAAGTACTACTGGGGAAAGGTAAACAAAAATAATCATCTTGCCCTATGCTATTGAGTTTAATAAAGTGACGTGATATGTGTAATTAATAACATTTAAAATTTCAGTTTTAATTATGCTTGTTTATCCTGAGTGTTTCATCCACTCATTAATCCATTTCATTATATTCATTTCATTAATCAATCTAACCTTCCAAGATTATCTTTTTATAGTAAATATTTATAGTACAGACACCTGGTAACAAATTTTAAAGGATTACCGAGTGCAAAAACAAATAGATTGTTTTCATGATGTTTCTCATCTTTGTTACTGGCATGACATAAAGAGACATGTTGTTTGGCAGAAGTCCTAGATACTGTAAAGTGAAAAGAACTGTCTTTTGGTTCAGTCTCAAACTGAGTATTGTTTCCTACCTGATCACTGATGTTTCTGGAAATATCTGCATTCAGAACCCTCTCAGCTATGTCAAAGGAATGTGCCTGACTGTGGAGGCATATGTCATCTTCATAAACAAACTTGTGAGCCCCAGTATGTGGCAGGTCATTCACATATAAATTGAATATTGTTGGAGATAACAGTGATCCTTGCAGGAGCCTACTGTTCTGGCACCTCCAAGAACTTGTTTTATCCCCAAAATGTAAATGGAAATGTCTTTCATTGTAGTAATTAGTTAAAACAAAATGAAATGTCATGGGGATAATCTAGTATTTGTTTTCCTTAAACTGATCACCTCATCCATTTTCATCTTGTCAATCCGTGCAAAGAGAAACTTTGACCATTTTCACTTCTTCAGAGCTTTCTATGAACATAACAGTTCTTGGTGCCATACTATTGGCATCAGTTTGTGGAATCTTCTATAAGAGGCCAAAGGGAAGAAAATAATCCTGTTTTATGGATAAGAAAAAACTCCTCACAATTCTGAAGTAACATCTGGTGTCAGTAGGTCCCTGCTGTGAGAAACTTAGTAAAGATGTCCAGAGGCTACTTTGATTATAGACTTCTGTGATTTAATATCTTGCAAATAAGGCCATGTTGAGAGAGCAGCTGAACACAAAACTAAACATAGCAAAATGCTTCAAAAATGGATTTGACAAATAACTGAACTAACATGTTTAGTATTAAGCTGTTTTATTGACACATACTAGAAAGCATGGTCCAGTGCAATTAAATGTCAATGAGTGTATCATTGTTGTGGGTAAAGGAACAATTAAGGTAAAAACTAAAGCTCCAGATTGTCCATATTGGCTTCTGCGTATAGCACCATAGGCCTGCTGTCAATTTTTAACCAAAACCAGTAGATTTCTATGCTTCATTACATTGCATCATTATTCATTAATATATATGCTGTGTGTATTTGCACAGACAGAGGAGAAAGCCAGAAGTAAGAGAGGAAACACAGACAAACCAGGTGATAGGGGAAAAAAGAGAGGGAGCTGGAGAAAGCAAAAGAGGGAAGGGATATGAAGGTGTCTTTCCTCTCTTTTGGCAGGAACGACACACACAAACACACACTCCAACTCCTGAATTCAATAGCATTCTGGTCTCTGTAACCACAGCTGATTAATTCTCATTCTCCGCTCTATCCTCACTCAGGCAACTGAACTTTTGTTTCCAACCTACCCCATCCCCGGCCAATACCTCCTCTTTCTGTTCCCACTCTCTTAACTTCTTGGCACCTCAAATTTACCCAGATGAAAATGAGTATGATACTTAACTGCCCCCCCAGGAGGTTATGAGACTTAATTAATGTTTGTAAAGCTCTAGGAGATCCTCAGATGGAAGCTGCTATAGATGTGCAAAGGCCTTTTGATGTCAGATCATTCAATTGCAAGAGCTGCAGAATAAACTGAGATACTTAATAAAAGTAAAATCATATCAATGCACATTTTATTAAAGCATGAGCAGGAGAAGTAATAGATTGGTATTGTCCGTGAGGTGGCAAATGAACCACTTGATGGTACCGTTTCCTCTCAATGTCTGTTTAACTCCTGTTACCCTTATTCAGAGTTGTGTATCCATATTAAGGGGAGAGAAGGGGGAAAGTCTTCAAGTCATTCAGCTCTAAAAGCTAGAATTTTTCCTAGCATGCTTAAAATGTCAAGGGCATACACATTTAATTACATAAGCTGTCTGGTCTATTTGTCTGTCCATACTCAGTTTAGTAAATAATATTAGCACTATTAAACAATTGCCCCGGCCCAGAGCTAAGCACATTGGTGCAGTTTAATATAACTTGATGAGAATTGATAAATATATGCATGTATCTTAAATTCATATGCTCTCCAGTTGCACTGATGCACCTTCTTCTACCCATGCTCCATCACCCTCATATCTTCTGCCTCAAGTTTAAGATTCTTCTCTCCACCCTCTCTGCTATGCAAATTCTTGCTCCTCACATTTCTGCTGTTATTCCTCCTATTGCTGATTCTGTCCTACCCTCCTTTTTGTGTTCTGTCTACTCTGGTGTTTGTGACTTCCTTCATTCATGCTACCCTTACACTTGTAGCACCTTCCTTTTCTTTGTGCTCCAAAATATCTCCTGTCTTTCTTCAAATTCCTCCTCACTACACAAGTAGGTACTCAACCCTTCTCCCCTTGAAGTCAGGTATTATTCTGCAAAGCTTTTCATCAGGGCAGCCTATGAGATTCTTGTACCACTCCAAACTTACACCGGCACATGTTATTGTAGCTGCATGTGTCTGTACAGTTTTGTCTGTACTGAAACATGAAGACTTTAATCTTAGATATGTACGCCTGAAGCCGTGCTGTCACTCAGTAAACAGTAAGAATGCATAAGCATTTTTTTCTTTGCAACCGAATTGCTAATATTAAAGCTACAGCTTTACTTCATCTACCCTATATGATGAAACTGGGACTCCTGTTGTAGGGCTTTTGAGCACATATTTGCCTAAATGGTGTAAACTGTGTGTCTTAAGAGAGACATATTTTCTTTAGCGTCTATAAAAAGAAGCAACTGAAGAACAAGAAAAGAGAGAATTTTTTTCACATCTCTCCTCATCTTGTTAGTCCATTACTATGTTTTAGCCCACTCTCCCAGTGGGAAAGTATGGAGTGTTAGCACAGACAACACAGTTAAGCCAGACTGTCCTGCAGAGATTCACTATCACAAAGGGTAATACTGCTTTATCGATCCCTTCTATACTGTCTCCCACAGTTGTGTTAAGCCTGTGGCAAGTATAACCTTTACAAAACATGATCAGGAGAAATGACTTACCGTTTAAGTTGAATACTGACTTTAAAAATGGAATAAAAGGATGTTTCTTAGGCATGACATATTGTTGGCGTTTTAGTCTACACATGATGAAAAATGGAAGAGAAACCAGAGAGTGGAATCTCATGTTGATTTTAATAATTAGTCCAAAACCTATGGGCATATGAAATATTATTGACTCTCTTTTATGCAGTAGCATCGTATTTCTGTTCATTTTAACCTTTGGACAGTCAACTGTCCTTCAGCATTCCGACTCATTTATGTCCATAATTTTATGCTTGCTTTGTCCCCCATCTCTTTGACAGAGGCAGTAACTTGTGCTGTAGATTTTTAACAGAGATTCAGTAGGAGTCAAAGAGAGACTAACAGAGTGATTTTTTTTTCCCAAATGTACTTTCTGTGCCACATTTACTTATCTATTTAATAAAGAATCCCAAAGCTGAGGGGTTTTTAAAGTTATTTGTTTTGAGTGTCACAGGAACATAATGGTAGGATATGGGTTCCCTCCAAAATATTCTATGAAAGAAACTGTTTGTCAGTTTAGGAGTACAGTTTATTGCTTCTACAATTTTTATTTGTATTTATTAAATAAGTCCCTTGCTGAGATATACATTTATTTCTGTAACAAATGCATGCTTCTTTGTTGTGCATGTTTTAAGGCTTGATATTGCAAACTGCTGAGAATTCTGTCCTTATGTGCTTTGTTGTCATTCTCAGCATCTTGAAAATTGAGCCATAAGTGAGAAAAGCAAGAAAGAGAACGAGCAGTGTGCAACTGGCAGGCTTGATGTGGTCATTCCAATTTCTAAGACTCTCAGCTGGATTTGGGTGCCTAACTCCTTTAGTCTTCTTTTAGAATCCTTCTGTATATCCCATTGCACCTTTCTATTTCTCTTATTTTGTTATTAATGTAATAATACCTCCATCCTCAACTCTCAAAGTACTTCACAAGCATTAATAAACCGAACTTCTCAGTGCAGGAGGGAACTAACAGCAGATGGGAAAATGAGGGCACATGTAAGTGAAGTGACTTCCTCAAGGTTTCATGGGAATACGTTGCAGGCTCAGGAATCCAACACTGATCTCTTGATGTATAGGCTTACAATATCTTGTCCTTCTCTAAGTGCAGGGCTGGCCCAAGGGGTTTTGATACCCTAAGTGAACTATGACTTTGGTGCTCCACCCCCATGTGATACGAGATAGTACATTTTACATATATATGTGAATGTCTGGCGCTATACAAAGTCAAGAGGACACTAAGGACCTTCCTCAAGAACTCAATGGGACTGTGGAAGACAATGCTGGAAGTCAGCTCAAGACAGCTTGCACAAGTGGCCATCAAGTGCAGCATATACCAAGGTCATGCGCTGTCCCCGCTGCTGTTCTGCATTGGCTTGAACCCCCTCAGCCAGATGATCACAAGGACTAGATATGGATACAAGTTCAAGAGTGGAACTACCATTAGCCACCTCCTCTACATGGATGACATCAAGCTGTATGCTAAGAATGAACGAGACATCGACTCGCTAATCCACCTGACACGGATCTACAGTGAGGATATTGGGATGTCATTCAGACTGGAGAAGTGTGGCCTGATGGTAGTAAAGAGAGGGAAGGTAGTGAAGACTGATGGGGTGGAACTCCCAGCAGGCCACATAGCAGACATACAGATCAGCTACAAGTACCTTGGCATCCCACAGTCACATGGGAACCACGATGAGGAGGCAAGGAAGACAGCAACATCCAAGTACCACCAAAGGATAAGACAGGTCCTGAAGAGCCAGCTCAATGGGAAGAACAAGATCCACACCATCAACAGGTACGCCCTGCCAGTCATCAGATACCCTGCCGGTATAGTGAGCTGGCCAAAGGGGGACATGGAGGCTGCTGATGTGAAGACCTGGAAGCTCCTCACAATGTACCGAGGTTTCCACCCCAAATCCAACACCCAGAGACTGTACACCAGCCGGAAAGAAGGCGGGCGGGGTTTGGTGAGTGTCAAAGCCACTATCCTGGACAAAACCCAGAGCATCCAGGAATACATCAGTAAGATGGCACCCAAAGATGAGCTGCTGAGAGAATGCCTGAGGCAGCAGCAGCCATGGGAGGAAGATCAAGCAGAAGAAGTGCCATGGCAAGACAAGACCCTGCATGGGATGTACCATCGACAGATAGCTGAGGTGGCTGACATTGGGAAATCCTACCAGTGGCTGGAAAGGGCTGGACTAAAAGACAGCACTGAGTCACTGATCATAGCAGCACAAGAACAGGCACTGGGCACCAGATCCATTGAAGCAGGGGTCTACCACACTAGACAGGACCCAAGGCGCAGACTGTGCAGAGGAGCCTCAGAGACAGTCCAACACATAGTGGCAGGATGTAAGATGCAGGCAGGAACGGCATACACTGAACGGCACAACCAAGTAGCTGGCATTGTGTACAGGAACATCTGCACAGTGTATGGGCTAGACCCTCCCAAGACCAGATGGAAGATCCCACAGAAGGTCGTGGAGAATAACAGGGCTAAGATTCTGTGGGACTTCCAGATCCAGACAGACAGGCAGGTACTGGCCAATCAACCAGACATCGTGGTAATAGACAAGGACCAGAAGACAGCGGTGGTAATAGATGTAGCAGTGCCAAGTGACAGCAACATCAGGAAGAAGGAGTATGAGAAGCTGGAGAAGTACCAGGGCCTGAAAGAGGAACTAGAGCGGATGTGGAAAGTAAAGGCCAAAGTGGTCCCGGTGGTGGTAGGAGCACTCGGGGCTGTGACTCCTAAGCTGGGAGAGTGGCTCCAACAGATCCCAGGAACGACATCAGAGCTCTCTGTCCAGAAGAGTGCAGTGCTAGGAACAGCTAAGATACTGCGCAGAACCCTCAAACTCCCAGGCCTCTGGTAGAGGACCCGAGGTTGAGGAAGACACATACCACCCATAGGAGTGAGATATATATATATATGCGCGTGTGTGTGTGTATAAAATAGAGAAAAAAATCACTTTCTGTCTACTCTGGTTTTCCTTAAAGTCTGGCGCCCTAGGTGACCGCCTGCTTTATATATATGGTTGGGCTGGCCCTGTGTAAGTGCTTTGTTCAGGGTGAGTATTCATAATTAAATGGGATAGGGCCAGTGGTAACCACGGATAGGTGAAGCAGAAGACATCTGTGGAGAAAAGGTATTTTAAAGATCCCTTCTGGTTTGCTTTGGAGGATATTTCAGTCTTATGCATTTCTGCATATAAAGATACTATAATGAATAACTTGAGCTAACATTAATAATCCCATGTATCCAATTTTAGATGTAATGAAAATAGCGAAGTACATTGGTTTTAGAGCAGTGAGTACTGAACAAATTGTTTACTTAGGTAACTCTTCACTAGAACAGCTAAGATTGCAGCCTGATAATTGACTTACTCTAATGTTTGACATAACATATTGCATTCCATTTGTTTCATGTAATATAGATTTATTTTTGAAAGTCCTTTCAAGACTAAGGAAATCATAAGAAAATCACTGAGGGCAGTGGGAGGAATGTAATTGTATTTTACCCATTACTTTGACAAAGAATATCTTTAAAAGGTCTTTGATATGTTCATTTCACATGAATGAAATGTGCCATGCTTAAGAAATATGTGCTATGAAGGATTATCTGATAACCACTTATGATGATGATGTATTATTATTACACATTCATAAAGCATTGGAATTTAAAAAGACATCACCCCTCTCTTTAAAAGTTTATAATGTAAATTAGACACAGAGAATTCGAAGGTAAAGGAAAGAGAAAGGGAATAAGGAAAGGAGGAAGAACTGTTAAAACTAACAAAAAAACAGCCATTAACGAATACTCAGATCCTATAAATCTAATATATCAAGTTAGACAATGGTATTGGGTAAGAGAGAAGAATTGGCTAATAGTAGAAAGGTAGATTGTAGACTCATTGGCACAAAGAGTGACAGGAAACACAATGGAAACAGATCAGGTTACCCAGGGTTGAGGAAAAAGATAGGGGCTTAAGGTTGGACAGCTGTGTAACACAGATGGGATTATGAAGATGGAGAGGAATCTACTGAAGGTAATCCTGAACGAATTGTCAGTAAAATAAGATGACAATCAGGAAATAACAGTCAATGAAACCAAAGAGAAAAGAATCTTAAGAAGTGAGTAACTGATGGTGCTTACAGCAGCAGAGACATCCATGTGCCTGCATATGAGCAGAAACTCTTAGAATGACAGGAAATTAAAAGAGTTGAGCAAACTAATCATAATACATACTTTATTACATGTGTTTAGTTTTACAATTGTCTGTGAATTATCCATGCATCTTTTCATTTTTCTAATGTACATATTTATAATGGTTTGCTAACGGATAAAAAATTCAAACTGTGGGTTGGTCACCCTAAATAACAGCTGTTCTCAAGCAAATGGATAACACAAGACTTCAAAGAAAAACTGTAGAATTGGAATTTATATGCAAATTTGACTGTTTGAAAGCAGTATTAAATCATGACTATGCATTCTTTTCCCATTACAACAGGTGATTTGACCTCACTCTCCTCTATGTGCTGTTTCCCAGTGTTTGAATCTTAATAACTGCTTTTATTTGCTGTTAAACTGTGACCTGATCCCATGATTTACACTTCTCTGCCTTTATTTTCCTCCCATTCTGTAAGTTCCCCCATCTTCAAAGCATCTGATGAAGTGTGATAAATTTGTTAGTCTTTAAGTGCCACAGGACCCCTTGTTCATTATCCAGTGGTAACTGAAATTCAGGAATCAAGTTCTGTTCTTTGCTCTATACTGTGTGATCATGGACAACTCATGACCCATGTTTATGCCTTATTTTAACCATCTATAAGATAAGTACATCAATTGCTTTCAGAGTTATGAGGCTTAATATACTGTTTACAAAACTTCTTTGAGATCTTTGGAGGAAGATGCATGTGTTAAGAATGTGGTTGAAACAAAAGCTAGTAAATAGAAATGTACACCACTCTTAAAAATATAACAGAACCTAAAATATGTTCACAGTGATGTAAATCAGTGATAGGATTTCACATACAGGGCTAATTTGTGGCGGCATTTGTTTGGGTGCTCTTGATGGAAGGCAAGAATGGAGGTAGACGTTTAATCTCCTACAGGAATGTTTTTCAATAGCTGGTCTATGGACCAGCACCAGTTCCTGAGATCTCTTTGACATAGTATAGACAGCCTGTGATCTCCCTGACACATTATAGCAGTGATTGCCAACCTTTTCTCTACTGTGGCACACCTTGAGGCCTTCAGTTATATTGCAGTACAATACCATGACAAAATCATGAATATTCAAATTAATATATGAATATTCATGAGCCATGGCACTGTTTCGGTCCGCAGCCTGGGGCTCCAGCTCCAGGACCCCACCCCTGCAACTAGGGTCATTTGGGGCTGCCACTTATGGCTTCGGGGAACCCACCAGCCTCGGGTTTCATGGCGCTGCCACCAACAGCACCGGCTCTGGCTCCGGGAAACCCACAAGCTCGGGCCACATGGGGCTTCTGCCACTGCTCTGGGCAACTCCCCCCCAACCCCCCGGCTGGCAGGGCCATCCCTAAAGTAGGGTTACCAGATACCAAAGCCTGGAAAGGAGGGCAGGGAAGTATGAAAAGGAGGACATTGGAGGACACATGGAGAAAATGTAGTATTCTCACGAGGTCCCTTCCAACCCTATGATTCTATTCTATTCTATTCTATTCTATTCTATTCTTCTGTTTTAGGGGGCCTGGCACACTTCCCCCTAAAAATAGGGTGTTCTTGGGCATCCAGCATACTTTAACCCCTTTATGTAAAAACCCAGAAAAAATCATATGTTTTTAGAATGCATGCTGGACGGAGGACATGAAGGTAAGAAGAAGAACATATCCTCCTTTTGCCTGATATCTGGTAACCCCACCCTAAGGGGGCACAGAGCCCTGGGCAAATCTCCCTCTGCGGGGCCCCCCCACCATCCAGCATTGGAGGGCAGGGCCAGCCAGCTCATCCGGCATTGGGGGGGACGGGGCCATGCCGGGGACCAGGTGAGCGGCCAAAAAGGTGGCCGGTGCAGTGCTGACGGGTTGCCCCCCCGCCACAGATGCTGCTCTGGCCTCCCTGCCTGAGCAGTGGGGCAGCAGACAGTGATACCAGCTCTGTGCTGCCTCCCTCCCCCTCCCCGCTGCCCCAGCATGGAGCCCAGAGCAGCGAGCGTGGCGGGGAGGGGCGGACTGACAGTGCTGCACTGGGCCGCCATTTTCGCTCACTCGGTCCCTGGGATGGGGGTGGCAACGGTGCAGCTGCGTGGGGCCACGGGATGGCCCTGCCAGCCAGGACCACATGGGCCTGAACAGTGGCTCTGGCTTCGGTTGCGGGAAACGCCCCCGTCCCTGGACAGATGGGGCCTCCACCACAGCTCTGGCTCCATGGAACACAGGAACCTGGTGCCTGGTATCTAAAAGATTTAGGTCCACTGTTATAGAGTATTTATTGAGAAGCAGCAGCTGTTAGTTGGAAACGTGGCAATAAGGAAAAAAAGGAGGTCACTTTTATTTATTTATTTGTTTGTTTGTTTATTTATTTGTTTATTTATTTTAAATTAACAGTGACACTGCTTTTACTGGAAAAATATTCATCCAGGGCTGTGAAAAGTTTGTTAGATAATTGAAAGGCTGTACCAGTTGTAAAAATGGGAGCTGAGGGACAAGTGTATCAAATATTATTTCTTTCCTGTGTATTGTGTAAACAATGACACAATTCTGGTTTATCGGTTAAGAATGTAATTATTACTTTTTGCAACTAAATGATTTGTAGAGAAGAACGAGCAATATCCTCCTGAGGCAGGCCAGTCTATGTGTATGTACTATACTTGTAAGTTCACCTGGCATAGCAATGGTAGTAATCCTTTGAATATTCTGCTTCTAAGTAGTAACGATTTTGACTTTTCCATATTTGTTAGATTTTACCACATAGGTAGGTAGGTAGGTAGGTAGGGGTGTGTGTGTGTGTGTGTGTGTGTGTGAGAGAGAGAGAGAGAATAAGGAATGGCAAACAAATTTTGGATGAAGAAAATTACATATGCATAATAGAATTTATCCTGAACTTGTTTTGAGATTTGAAAGAAAAACGTGTTTTGTCATTTGAAAAATGTTTATTTCTTTAAAAGTTAGGTATTATTGCTTTTATCTAACTCTGTGATTTCTGGTTCTGTTCAGCTTCTGTTAAATTTCTGTAAAAAAAAAAATTGCTCTAAATCTAAGCAGAAGCAAGAAATGAAATCTCATTAGCTGGTCTATCAGATTACATCTAAAACTGAGGTTCTGACTAGTTGTGGTCATTAAAGATCCCATGGCGCTTTTCACAGGAATAGGGGTGTTAAATGTAGAGTCTTGGCCGTATTCCAACTTGTGTATTTAGATTTTGTTTGAATTTTTCTTGCAGTGTAATTCTTCCCTTATTCTCCTTAGCTATTGTGTAATATTGCTATGTACTGTGAAACAATTGCTCCCTTATACCCCAAGGGTGCTTTCTCTTCATTGGTAAGAAATGTGTTCTCTTCTGTATATGTTAGCTATAGCATTCTAACAATAACTATATAATTATTATATAAAGTAGTAACATAATAAAACAAGTATATGTAATAGTTCTAAACAGCCACTAGCAGAAAATGTATCCATAGAATTTTAATATATAGCTTTTTTTTTTTTTAAATACAATGAAGAAACAGAACTACATTGCTGTTATTTGTTTCTGATACTGCGTTCAGTACTTTATGCTAGAACAGACCTCAATGGATCTGCCTTTCTGGTCACTATGGTGACCAGGTTCAATAGCTTGTCACCTAGCTCCACTCCAGAAATGTAGTGGAGGAGTATCTTCTGGTGACCAAAAGTAAAGTCACTGGTGCGTAGCTGTGAGCAAGTTTTGTCCACCCCTGTACAAGAGCTTAGTGCTCTACTAGAAAAATAGACAGGGTGGGATAAAGCAGATCCTTCTTACTAGACCAGGGAGTAGCTATAGAATCACTCGGCTTAAAAGAATCCAATTTTATTATTAGAGCAGGCTGAACAGGCCTTTATGGCACTTATAGGGAGACTAACCCAACCCATTTTCTTCTTGCCTAAACATGCCTCTGACTCTGCATGTTGCTCAGCAAGGTTCCTTAGAGAGCTGAACTCTGTGCCAAGAAGAGCATGCATACCCTTTGTGAGGGATCCTTTCCTAACATCCAGTACCACACCTCAGTTCATGAAAATTTTCTGTATCTACAAAGGCTAGAACTGGATTTGCCTATTACAGTATTTTCTCTGTATGTACTATGCTCAGTACATGATCTGGGCTGAATTCTGTCCAACTCTGTTGTTCCATTTCCATAAATGGGAACACCAGGAGTGGAAGAGAGCCAGACTAGTGGCTGTACACAATATGTAACCCCAGCATGTTGTGGAGGAATGATGGTATGACGAGCGCCTTCATGTTCTGGCTATTGATGCTTGTCAACAGCCCCATAGATTAGAGCAGACCTGAGGCTTCTGTAGGTAATAAGAGGAGAGGTGGGGTGATGAACCAGTGTGTCCCAGAGTAAGAAGGCCATTGATTTGTCCTAAGTCACCTTTTTCCTTTGCTGCCCACAAATTCTGCATTAAGGACAGCTGGCTGTACCTGAGAATCAGCTATAAATTCTCAAACTGGTTAATATGAAGAATCTCCAGTTATTCATTTTCCAAAATGTAGTAGTGTCTTATTATCAATAATGTATTTTGCACTTAAATATCACATTTCATCTTGGTATCTAAAATGGCATTGCCAGCATGAATTTAAGTGGTCTGTTTACTTATTAATCCGTTGTCATATTTTCTTCATATTAACTGATGCATTGAGTACTACCTTGTTGTCCCTCAAGGGCCAAAAGGAAAAGAGAATGGTGATCCCAACCCAGTCCTATTTGTGTATGTCAAAAAATCAGTGCACACTTAGGAAAGGCTGGAAAGCAGCCTCTACATTGTGAAGGCCTCGGAGTACAATAGGAGAGGTATTACCCATCAGGACTGAGGTAATTTGGTTAAAGCATGTGGGAAAACAGACTACCTTGGAAGATTATTATAGTTTGTACAACCCACATGCATTCAAAAAAAAGTGCTACATAATTTTAAATATTTGGAAACATAACCAGCGTACATGTTTAAGCTTCTCTGCCAGTAGCTCTGATATGCGCACTTGACATTCACTTACATGATGTTTTTTTCCAATAGTTATTCCTTTGCTATCTTGTGAAAAATTAAGTCCTTATATTTTTCATACGCGGCCCACTTCCACATCCTTTTGAATATCCTAGCTCCATACAAGTACTTTTCAGTTTAGACTCTAGTTCTCTGCCCTCAGTATTATGCACAAGCAACTTCCTACAGTGGGGCACTTTTAACATTTTCAGTAGGAATTATACATCTTATAACTTTTCTCAAAGGAGACCTGCTTCAGGAACATTAGAGAATGCTTTAATATCTAGTCTCTGAATATGCTGTTGAGCAGGTGGGGAGGGGAAGGAAGTAGATATCGTTAAACTCAAGGAGACAACTTTTTATTGGCTATTTTTATTTGTTGTTATTTAATTTATTTATTAGCCATATTTCAGCAACTTTGATGGGCCCAGTCTGTTATTTCTTGTATGCATGTAGGATTTTCTGTATCTCCCCCATCCCCTGGAAGAGATGTGTTTACATAAGAAGATACTGTTAATAAATAACACATAAATAAATGTTTTTAATACATTATTGATCCTTCATGTCCAATTGTTCCTTAGTTCAACAGGGCACCAGATAAAATGAAATCAGTCATATTTTGAGTTCAATATAAGTGTGAAAGGATTTATAATCAATACATTTAATAAAGTATGATATGTCCCCAAATATCTGTTCAGTTGTCAAATATACTCTATTAGGTTTCTGTGTTTCAAAGCTTTTGTTCACTGTTTTTATCATCTGGCCACCATTAAGATTACTGAGGGAAAGACTGTTAGAGAACAATTTTACGCAGCAACCATATACATAGTATGTAAAATTACAAACACTTAAGCCATGGCCCTGCAAGCCCTTTTACGTGCTTCGCTTTATTAAGCATGAGCAGTACCAATAAAGTCAGAGAGGCTACTGACAGTAGTAGAATTAAGCCTGTGCATAAGGCTTTTCTGGGTTCCCTGCTCATAGGCAGCATTAATTAACCAAGTACCTTGACTTCTTTGGAGCTTTTCAAGCTTCATCAGGGTATAAGAGTTAAGCCTTCCTTGTGTGTGTTTGCTTTTTCCGTGTGCCTAGTATGTTTTGCCTGTGTTTCATCTGCAAGCGGATATGCAATTTCTCTGACCAATATTTTATTCTGATTAACATCTCCCTCTCCACTCATAAGTCTGTATGACGATGGCAACCTAGTGTATGTATGGCAGTGTTCTTGCCTTTGAATTCATTTTGCCGTAGTCATATTTCATTATTTCATCCAGGAAAAAGGGCAAAATAATAGCCCCAGAGAGAGTAATGTTCAATTTGTTGCTTTTTTCTTGGCATTAGTTAGTAGACTTGGCAGTCCTGAGTTCAAATCTTAGCTTAGTAAACAAGCAAAAATGAATTTAATGATCACATCCTAGTTCCCATCATATAAACACCTGACAGTTTGGCACATATCCACAGATACAGAGACAAATTACCACAGTCCTCAATCAGGCAAACCTCCCATTGACTACAGTGGGAATTTCACTTTTGTGGACTAGTGAAGAATCTGCGTAGTTAGGGATTAGCTGGGTTTTGCAGGTCAGGCTGTAATGAACATTATGTGGAATCAAAATATCTCCTACAGCCAAGCCAATGTCATTTCTTCCTTGCTTTCATAAGCATTAAACCTGATCCAGAATTAAATAAAAGCAGATTCTCCCTATCCAATCTTCATGTACAACTCACAGTAAAATGATGGAAGAAGCAGATTTACTAAAGTACTTTGGAGGCTATCAGGTAGTGCACTTAGCAAAGGCTTCTATGGCTGCAGTACAGGATCATTGACGGCAGAACTAAGGCAGTGTATTCACTAGTGCTAAAGCTTTTCTAGGTGGATTAGTGATTTTAGGTTCCTTGGTTTCTCAGTTCTCAAACTGAGATGCGCCAAAGGAGAAAGTGATTTAACCCTGCTTTTAGCAAGCCTTGACAACACACTGTTAAAAATGTAGGCATTTCATTCATGCTACCATAATTGGAAGTTCATCAGTGAAGATAAAAAGAGTGGAGTTTAAAAAAAAGAGCGAGGAGATATCTGAAGTAGACAGTATTTTTCTTAATCTAAGTGAAGTCTCAAGGGGATTTCATTTTTTTTTTATTTACAATTTCTTCTTGGTATTTCGCAAAAGCATTGTCTGCCCCAGGCTATGATCATTCCCTCCAGCCCCCTAGATCTTTAAATAAACCATTGATCTTCCACTTTTGAACCATGCATACACTTAAAAACAGGTAGGTATGTTTGGTTGCACAAAACTGGGTGACTAGGCAAGAAAATGATATATGAAGTTCAGTGTTTGGTTCTCAGTAAGATATATCCCCAAAATATAATAATAATTAAAGATTTTTCCCAGTTTTTCTTTGGGTAAGACTGCATGCCATGCAAAACCCCCCAAAAAAGATTAGAGGCAACTGTTCTATATAAGGAAATAATTTCTAGTGTCACATGATGAAAAAATCATGTCTTCGTTACTCATTGTAGTATTTCTTACTTAAACACCTAATCCTACAAACACTGTTCTTTGTGTGCTTAACTTTAAGCACAAGTAGTCCTAATAATGTGAATGGAACTACTCGCATACTTAAAATAAAGCACATATGAAAATGCTGAAAGAATCAGAGTCTGAAGCAGAATTAGATAGTTTGGTACAAAAACGAGATTGAATGGGTTGAACTACTGTAACATGCCTACATGTATCTCGATCTTACCCCCTTAAGAGAGAACCTAAAGCCAGAAGAAAGCTGTGTTTTCTTCTCTGGTAGGAGTCATGGGATTTTATAGTTAATAAGACCAGAAACTGGACTGCAGAGAGTGTTATCACAGGTTTGGAGTTTCTTGGGTCACAAAAGGAAACAGAAACAACAACACAGAACAGTGGAGGGAGCTAGCTCTGTGAAATCAGGCCATGAAATTCTGTTCTTCTGGCTTTGGGAGCATGCCTTATATGTTGAGTCTTTCTGATTTCTTATGGCTAGCCTGGATTTTGGGAATTTCATAAGCAGGACCTGATGTAGAAAAGTAAGGTAACTCAACGAGGCTATAAGAAAGTTGCTACATTTTAGTTCAGAACCTCGGGCCACAATTTAAAGAAAACACATCAATGTAATTTTTGAGACTTTGATTTTTGATTGGGCTGTGTATCAGAAATATCTCTCTCTCTCTCTCTCTCTCTCTCTCTCTCTCTCTCTCTCTTTTTGTTTCAAACAGCATGGAAGAAATATTATTTAAGTATTCTAGAAGGTAGGTGTTAGTTCATTGCTCAGTAATCTTGTATCTGTAGGAGCTTGGCTCCAAGCTTCCTTTGAGCAGATTCACTCTCTTGTGTTGACTTATTCATTCTGGCCTTAAGAACCTTGCTGGTCCCATTTAAGTCCTTAAGGGACTTTACACTGGATCACAGACTGGCTGTTTGACACCACACTCAGCATTATTGGCAGTCAATTAACACAAGGTAATTAAGTTCAAAGCAGATTGTAAAGATTTACAAAGGGATCTCACAAAACTGGGTGACTGGGCAAGAAAATGACATATGAAGGTCAGTGTTGATAAATGCAAATTAATGCACATCGGAGAACAGAATCCCAAACATACATAAAAAATGATGAGGGTCTAAATTAGCTGTTACCACTCAAGAAAGAGATCTTAGCCCTAGTTTATACGTGGGGCAAATTCAGCAGCTGTTGACTGCCAGTTATGCAAGGAATGCAAAATTCCTTTCATAACTACTGGCAACTTTTAAAGCTGCTGCTACACATTAGGGAAAAGCCAACAGCAAGTTGTTTGTGGTCGGCCTTTCCCTATGCTCTCAGAACTTCTGGGGCTGACTCCTGGGAGCGGCACAGCGAGTTCACTCTCACTGCAAATCGCTCCTGGAAGGACGAACTTGATGGTGGCAAAATTGCCACTGTCATTGTAGACATAGCTTTAGAATCATTGTAGGTAGTTCTTTGTAAACAGCCATTCAATGTGTAGCAGCAATCACAAAAAGTGAACAGGATGTTGGGAATCACTAGGAAATATTGTACTGCCTCTTTATAAAAGGAAGTATTGCTTCATACAACAAACAGTCAACCTGTGCAACTGCTTGTCAGAGGATGTTGTGAAGGCCAAGACTGTACCAGGGTTAATGAAAGAACTAGATAAATTCCTGGGGGATAGGTCCATCATAACTATAAGCCAGTACAGATAGGGATTGCTGTTCACTGTTGCGGCTGCGGGGGCATGCTGGGGTGACCCCTGCAAGCTGAGAAGGTGTCCCAATCAGGATACAAAGGACCAACACTACTTATTTTGCTTAAATCACTATTTATGTAACTTTTATTATTGAATATATAGATGTATGTATATGTAGGTAGGTAAACGATTACTATTTAGTGGGTTATAACTACAAGCTAAATATATTTTTATACTATTAATCCCAGTGAAAAAGAAAGGCCTACAATTTCTTACACGTGACCTGGTCCTAACTTTCTACACAGTGTATGCTTTTTCAGCTCTATTTTCTTAAGTCATTTAAAATTTTCCCAATATAGATTAACAGGCTAATAAACAATAAGTAAAGGATTAACACTACCAGTACCCTCACCCCAATTCCAGTGCCCAGACCAGAGGTAAAATCCCAATGCCAGTCCTGGTTGGTACAGTTTAGTGGGTTAGGGTTTAGGGAGGACAGAAACAGAGCACAATCCGTGGGCAAGAGACCTTATTTGATTCACACACACACCAATACATAAAACGCAGCCCAGGACAGCACGAACACCTTGCTTCTCCCCCTTGCTCTCCAGACACCATGGGTCATTGCCCGGTGAGGCTAGCCATGAGCTGTTTGCGGCTAGGAGTCACAAGGGTCAGCTGGGGTGCCTGGCAGGGAATACAAGTGGATTTTTTCCTTTGTTGCTTGCTTTCACACTACCTCTGTTGCCCAGAGAGGATTGTGGGAGGAGGAGTTAGTAACAACAAACTTCAACTGATTTTTAGTTTATAAAATTAGGAAAATTAAAACAATAATACATTTACCCACTCACTAAAAGGACATTTCCAATTTAAGCTCCAAATTTAACCTAATTATGTTTACAACATCTGGGTGTGATCTCCGGAATGATGGACAGCAGACCTGTTTCTTTAAGAGAAACATAACAAGAAGTGATAGAATAGCCCGGTGTTAATACGGCTCGGCCAACAGGCAGCCTCGTGGCTCTTGCCTGTGACCTTCAAATCCAGAGCCCACCGGTCTGGTGCCTACCGACTGCGTGCTCCTCTTGCACTTGACTGGCCCAGTGTTAAACGGCTTGGCTAACAGGTGGCCTCGTGGCTCTTGCCTGCAGCCTTAAAACCCAGAGCCCACCGTGACCGGCTGCAGTGGTTGGACACCCCCTGTTACCCCTTTCGGAGTGCCTGAGGGCTGCAGCCCACCTCCCATTCCAGGGTGAACAAGGGAAACTTGAAAACTTAGTAAAAGAATCTAAAAAGCAAAAAGAAAAGAAGAGAAAAAACAACTGCCAAAAAAGGGAAACCAATAATACAAAAAAAAGAAAAAAAAAAAACTGCAAACTCCCTTGGTGATCAGTCAAGGGGTACAACGCCTGTGGTTACAGGCGAGAAGAGAGGCCTGGGGGGATTGGCCAGGTCCCGGGGCGACACGACAGGCTACCAACCTATCATCTCTCTAACGTGCCTAGACCAGAGCCCCGTTTTTATGCCCTGAATCCCCAAAAATTAGCATATCACTGGTTGGCATGACAACTTACTGACCTTATCAGTAGGGAACTCATAAATCTTTCAGCTGTAACCCATAAGTTTTTGCAGCTGTAGTTTGTTTTAGCACTTCCTTCAGGTCAGGTCCCCCTCGGATTGACAATAACCCTTCTTGAAGGCCATCAGTCTCTGCTGTCGAGATAACATCACCTAATTGTTTGTTTTCTTCAATTAGAGGCCCAGCAGGCCACATTTCCTCCAAGGCGGAAGTTTGGCCATAGCAAAAGGGAAAAACAAGGAGGAGCGGAAAATTCCACCTCTCACATTCACTAGAAGCTGGGAATTGACAGTGGGATGGATCCTTTCATGATTACCTGTTCAGTTCATTCCCTCTGAGGCACCTGAATTTGGACACTGTTGGAAGATAGAGTGCTAGGTTAGAAGGACCATTGGTCTTACTCAGTATGGCTGTTCTTAGTCAGTGCTCAAGTAAGGCTGTGGTTAAATAGGTATGGAGACTGAAATGACCTTTTCACCTACTGGCAGATAGTCTCACTAGGCCAGTGTTGTGTGGCAATAAATGGTGTTGCATGTGGTGCTTTGGATGCAGCAGTGAATGGTGCTGGATGTGGCAGTGTTTTAGCAATGCCTGAATTGCTTTGTAGCACTTTAGTTCTGTACCCATGACTAAGGAATTATTGAACTGGAAGGGATCATGACAGTACATCAAGTCCAGTTCCTTGCAGTCATGGCAGGAACAAGTACCATCTAGAACATACCTGACAGGCAAGGCTGTCCTTAGGGTAGGGCAACCAGGGCTCTGTGCTTTGCGGGGCCCCGTGGGGCCGCACCACTGCCCCCTCCATGCTGGGGACTGGGTGAGCAGCCAAAAGGGTGGCAAGTTTAGCGCTGCTGGTCCAGCCACCCCCCCCTTCCCACCAAGCGTGCTGCTCTCAGCTCTGTGCTGGAGCAGTGGGGAGGGGGCGGAAGGCAGCGCAGAGCTGGTATTGCTACCCCCTGCCCCGGCTCTGCTGCCTCCCACCCCCTGCCTGCTGTTCCAGCACAGAGCTGAGAGTAGAGCTCATGTCCTGGAGGAGTGTGGGGGGGCGGGGGAACCAGCAGTGCTGAACCGGGCCACCCTTTTGGCCACTCACCCAATCCTTAGCATGGGGGGGGGCAACAGTGCAGGGGTCTGCCCCTCCCCTGGGCCGGCCCTGCCACCCCATGCCAGGGGAGATGAGATGAACCACAAAGGGCTGTTTGCCCAGGGCCCCTCACCCTCCCTGGGGACGGCCCTGCTGACAGGTGTTTGTCTAACCTGCTCTTAAAAATTTTCCAGTGATGGAGATTCCACAACCTCCCTAGGCAGCTTATTCCAGTTGTTGTCACCTTGACAGTTATGAATTTTTTTCCTAATGTCCAACCTAAACTCCCCTTGCTGTAATTCAAGCTCATTGCTTCTTGCCCTATTGTCAGTTGTTAAGGAGAATAATTTTTCTCCCTTCTCCTTGTAATACCTTTTAGGTACTTGAAGACTGTTATGTCCCCTTCAGTGCCTTCTTTGCAGCTATATCTACACTAAAGGGCTCAGGTTGGTCGACTTAAAGTCAGCTTTATTAAGTTGACGTAGAGAGTCCCTGTTTGCTTAAGTTGACTTTATAAAGTGGACTTAAGCCAGGGGATCTACTTAAAGTTGACTTTAAATGGATCCCCTGGCTTAAATTGACTTTATAATGTCAATTTAAATGGCTCTCCTGCCTTAAGTCAATTTTGTTAAGTTATTAATGGCCACATTTTACTAATGGCCACATTTTGTTAAGTCGACTTTAATAAGGTTGACTTAATGCTTAAAGCTGACTTTAAGGATGAGAGTTATTAAGTCAATTTAAGCCTCCAATGCAGACATACACTCCCAGGCTAAACAAACCCAATTATTTCAGTCTTCCTTTTTTTTAAGTCAAATATTCTGGACTTTTAATCATACTTGTTCTTGTCAGTACTTTCCCCAATTTGTCCACATCTTTTCTGAAATGAGGCACCCAGAACTGGACATGGTACTCCAGTTGAAGCCTAATCAGCATGGAGCAGACATGGTGTAGAGAAGATGAGAGCTCTTTCTAGTCTAAATAATTTGCCATTCAAAATATGAGTCACTTAGACAGTAAAAGCTAAACCAAAACCCTTGACTGGGACCTTAATATCTTTTAGTTAATAAATAAGTACTTAACTTACTGTAAACAATTAACTTAAGATTTTATTTATTTGTTTAAATTTTTACTTCTAAAGCTTTCATGTCTGATAGTGAAGGTGATTGGCCTCAAATGTAGAGCACTTCATTACTGATATTCTGTGCTGCCAATTGGTGAAGGCACTACACAACACTCTGAGATATTCTTCATGGGATTATGTCTAGCACTTAAAGTGCCTTGCATTAAAAAGTAACAAATATTTATTTCACATACTAGTTTTCGTTTTTTAGATTCCACAGTGTCTCACAAAAGTGGGTAATCTTTGTTATTTATGAACGCTGGTTTTTATTCCCACAAATGATAAAATAATGGTGTTTTTTGCAGACATATCTGGTTTTTATCTGGACATTGGTATTCCGTCTTGGATAAATCCAGTCACTTTTGGAAGTCCAGTTACTGAACATAAGCAATAGTATGGAACTTAAGTAAACTCAAGTGGCCAAAATGCACAGCTCATAAATGGTAGTCAGCTGAAAACTGTATGTCCAAAATCTCTAAACATTTTCAGAAAACAAATACATTTTCAGTGTTAGGCAGGCTTAGAAGCTTTGCATAACATCTTCTAAAGGGGGGCAGCTAATCTGCACGGGTCCTGGATTAGCATGAACACGAAGAGCACAATTAGGTATTAGCATACTGGGTGTAGGGCATAGTGGATAATGGTATTTGGAATTAATCTGATCACAAAGCTGTTAATATCTGTAATTCTACTGAAGAGAAATATAGAATACTGTCCTTTTGTGAATTTCTGCCCTCTGTTTGTTTCAAATCTGTCTGGGTTAGTTAAAGGGTAAAAGCTACCCTTAGTTAAAAAGACATATGTAGGAAAGGCAACCGCTTGCTTCAGCCTGAAAGATGTTGAAGATGAGGTGGGGTTTTGCATAGCTCCTTTTGGAGCAAAATGCTTGAGGCATTTGGCTTCACCCCCATTCCCCACTGTCAAATGGTAGATCTGGCTGGGCTTCTTGGAGGCCTGTTCTTTGTTATGGAAGTAGCTGTTTGCAGCTACTTGAGATTTAAGAGCTGAGATTACTAGAGGGAGAGAACCCCCCTCTCTCTGTGCTGATATCACTGAAGAGGAGCACTGATGGAGTGACCAGTGGGTGGAGCTGATGGACAGTGGACAGAGCCAGCAGTCGGTGAGAGCAGCAAGCTGGGCAGTGCGAGTGGTGGGTAGAGCCGGTGGACAGTGAGAGTGGCCAGCAGCGAGCTGGATGGTGTGAGTGACCAGTGGGTGGAGCCAGTGGACAGTGTGAGTGGCCAGCGGTGAGCTGGGCGGCGTGAGTGACCGGTAGGCGGAGCTGGCAGACAGCAGGCAGAGCCAGTGGATGGTGAGAGCGGCCAGCAGTGAGCTGGCTGGTGTGAGTGACCAGGGGACAGAGCCGGTGGACAGCGGGAGGAGCCAAGGAATGGTACTAGAGGATGAAGTGAGTGACCACTAGTTGGCGCTAGCGGACATTTGGCATAAAAGACGCTCCCTACATACCTGAGGGTGGGTCAGGAGCCTATGTAGCACTGATTCTCCAGATCAGTGCTGATTTGCTAATGGGTTTACATTTGCTGTTATGATATGTGGGATCATGTTGGAAGGTTTTGCATTGTCTTGTATGTTCTGTTATGCGATGTTGGTTGTTGGGAACTTCACTCTGTACTGATTTTCTAGATTAGTGCTGATTTCTATCTTTTGGCTTTTGCATTCTGTTTTACTACTATTAAAAGTTCTGTTTACTACACTCAGACTCGTGCTTGCAAGTGGGGAAGTCTTACCCCTTTGGGGCACCCAGGGACCAGTGCAGGATTCCCCAGAAATCTGGGTGGGGGCTTGAGCTGGCTGGTGGTGCTACACTATTGGGAAACCCCTAGATATAGAACCCGGTCCTTGTTCTGCCAGCCTGCCCTGGCAGAAGGATTACATCAGAAAATAAGATAGGTTTGCACATAGAATAATGGGCTGAAATCACCCATTACTATAGGTCTCACTAAACAATTTTTCCTTAACTCAAACCCAGGACAAGAATAACCATTCTATAATATTGTGTTCCCATAAAATCTGAGTAGGAAAATTTTTAAATTGTTCTTGAACTTGATGGCACTGAACACCATTTTGGAATGTTTTTACTAGATTTAGTCATGAATCTGTTGCAGGAGAAATGTAGGTTCTGTTGTTCCACTTTCCCTCATACAGTGTCCTTTACTTTCTACATAAATAAGCTTAATTGAGAAATTTTTTTCTTCTGTAGAAAGCCTGTGTGATACTTAGTACCATTAAAGTCCTGTCTTATGAATTTAAGTTGTGCATAGGATTTTTGCTGGCCCTCTGCAGAATGGTGAATTTCACACGCTGCTAATTAAGGTTGTAAATGTAACCTTCTTCATTTTAAACAAACTTGCACTGGTATAATTTAATTGATTTAAAATTGATTTAGTTACATCTATTGAAGATGCACAGAGACTGGTTTAAATGTGTTTCTGGCATTGGTCCAGTATAACCTCATCACTTTTCATTATCCATCTGCAAGCTTTCATCAGTCATAACCTTGCTTCAACATACCTACTCATTATATTCCTGAGGATGCCAAGCCCTTGCCATCAGAAATCCAAACCTTGTATGCCATGTTGAATATGTACTTTCAATAGTTTGCCTATATGAGATAACCCACACCAATCCTTCCAACCTATATCAGGCAGAGGGGTTGTTAGTGCTATTATCAGAAAAAGGTGCAGGTTAGAAGCTAATCCAGTATCTTTAGCATACAACTTTTATGCTGGAAAAAATCCCTTCAGCTTGTCTGTGAATCCTTAATAGATGAATGACTGATGATGGTCGTTGCCAGTTAAATGTGCAGAACCCAGGTTGATCAGGCAAAAGTACAGGAGATGTTGTAGATGTATCTCTCCCCCTCAGGTTACATTAGGACAAACACTAGGCCACATGAAGGAAAGTAATGGTAGGGAGGAATGGACAAGAGCTGGTAATTGTTGTTTGAGGAAGTTGCTAAGAGGGGCCTACACATTTACAGGCTATGGAGTAGAAACATAACCTCAGCTCAGGGTGTGCATAAGTAGAATGAAGTAAAAGCATATTCATTTGAACTAGAGTGTTGGGGAATAGGGCATAAACAAGATACATTGGGATTTCTGGACCATAGTGTGATTGTGAGTAATGGAGGTTGTCATCTCTGGACCATATAAGATGGGTAATAAATAAGAAACTCTATTTAGACCAGGGGCCTCAAACTCAAATCACCATGAGGGCCACATCAGGACTAGTACGTTAGCCTAAGGGCCACACCACTGAAATCTTTTCATACAATGGTATTGCAACTGTTGATAGCAATAGCATCACACAAGAAATAACTTTAGAGGCCACAAGTTTGAGACCATGAGAGCGAGTGGATAGTTAAGCATGCAAAGATTGTAGTGACCATAACGTAGATGTGGAAGGTTAACAAGGTCTGTCACTTAGATGCAGAGATATGAAGCCAGTGCTTATTGGCTTATTGCAAATTGCTGGAGTTTCCATTATTTAAGGGTTTCTGAAGACTTAAGTTATTCTGGCAATGGGCCCTTCATCTTGAGTACCTCTTTCAAATTTTACAATTCCATCATCTCCCAATGAATTTGTTGGGAGTTCAAATTGCTCAGGTTTCACTGAAGCAGATTTTTGTGCTTTAAAAAAGGCAACATAGGCCTGATCCAAACCTCCTGAAATTATTGGAAGGACACCTCTTACTTTCATGGGGCTTTGGTTGTGGCTCCGTATCTCTCAACCTGAGCAGTCTTTTTGTAAAGATTTCAGTCCATGGCTTCTCTTAGCATTTCTTTTTAATGGAGAAATGTGTGTGTGGAAGATCAAGAATGACTAATAGTTTTGTTTCTTACTTCAGGAAGAGGTATTTAGACACCAGTGCACAGAAAATTTCAAGCTCTGCAGGATATTTTGGAGAAGCTCAAAACTTAAGTGAAGCATCAAATCTGTTTCTTTATCTTTCACAAATATGTCTAATGTGGGTAAAAATATCTGTGTGCTAGTTTTCACTGAGGATTCTCATTAAGCTTATTTAGACCTATTGTTTATTTAATTTCAGTCCTTTCTTTTTATTTTTAAATGAAGCCTAAAAGAGCAATTTAAAAAAAAAAAAAGAAGTTGAGAAACAACACTTTCACAAAACCTCATAACATGGCTCTTCCATTTAATGCTCAATTCTTATTTTACTAATAAAAGTAATTCCTCTTCTGGGCAGAGATTACAGATAATAAATTTTATATATAAAGAACTACTTCTCCTGCTTTTCCCCCAGATGAAACTGAGAGTGGTTACTGTTGGATTTATAATGGAAACCATTAATCTTTATTTTAAATTCTGGAGTCACAACATAATAAAGCAAGTATAACATCCTTTCAAAAAAGGTCACAACAATAAAAATTAAAAGTTCAACAGCTATTGCAAAATAAAGTCAAGTACTGCTAACATTGAGCTACTTCAATGTACTGTTGAAATGTGTGTTTCCTTCTCATTGTCAACATCCCCATGGCATAAATGTCAATGTTTCAGAAACTTTTAATTAGTCCTTTCTCTATCTCACACTAAAACAATATAAAAAGTGAATTCAGAACATAGTCCTTAGACTTGTGAATTTTAATCTGTGTGATGTCATGGCAAGTGTAACACAGATGACCTTAAATCAGTTCTGATTGTCTCTCCTTTCTGCACAAAAAAAATCATCAAAACTGGAATAATGAACTACTAGCACAACAGGGCTTCTCTGTTTTGTATTGCTACACAAGATAATTCAGTGCTTAGCAGAGAAATTTAGTTCTTGCTCATTCTCCTCTATCTGAAGTATAGAATGGCCCTGGTTTTTAAAGAAGGCTGATTTACTGCCCTCTTGGATTAAGGTACATTGCCTAATGCTTGTAGAAGGAAACGAGGGGTATTAATGGTTCAGAGAACAAAGTGTTTGCCTGTCTTGGATTGGTCTCAGGTGCAGTGAAGGAGAACTCATGGTTAAAGGAAAACTTGGACAGAATAGTACTGGCAAAACCCATAACCATTATGTGATTGCCAGACTTTAAGACATATTAGTTTGCTAGAGCCTCTGTGTATTTCTGGTGACTTTATTCCCTTGTAACATGGCCACTTGTTTAAAAAGGATTAACTGTAAATGAGCTGAGGTGAAGCAAACAGCACATTCAAGCACTATCATTCAGCATCATTGCTGTCGTACAAAATACACTGTCACACCCACTCTGAATTCCAAAAGAAAGAGATACTTAGAAACCTTGCAATCCCAGCTGTCTCATTGATCATATGCCATTGGTCTTTGTAGCGCACACAGCTGAATTGCTTTTCCCTCAGGGAAACAATGTCTCCAGGTGTGCTAATAATAAAATTAATAGCTTAGAGAAACTGCTTGGTGCAGCAGCAATGGCTATAGAATGAGAGGATCGATTGCAGTGTTTAACTGTCCTAATTCCATAGTGTATACCCTACTCAGCCACTGGTGAGCTACGTTCTCTCTCACAGTTAATCAATACATCTCTGATTTAAAACAAAGAACCAGTTTCAGGATTAGAAGCCTTTCTGAATAAAAAGATGTAGGGTAAAACTGTCAAAACCCTTCAACTAGCAACTTAACATCAGGGCGAGGAATGCTATAGGTATTGTGATTTGAATATACTCTCATTCTCTTTTAAACAATATTAATGAAATAACTATGGATGCTAATATTATAAAACACACATAAATCCATTGGGTCCTATATTACTTAGAGCAGCAGGCATGTCAAATACTTATGTAATTTAGTTTATGTGAAGAACACATCTGTCACTCTGGTCTGGTTGCTACCTTATCTGGAACACTATCTCTAAGTCTCAGCTTCACCTACCCACAGCACGGTGTCTTTCATAGTGAACTTCATATTCTCAGAGTACGTCCAGAAAAAGAGTGAGTTAAAGGACTGCTTTCTGTTTCCTCACTGGCCTGTGTTAAAAGACCAAACCTTCTTAAAGGAAGATGGGTCTGAGAGCAGTTCTTTGAAAACTGTGGAGAAGTCCTGCCCTGTGATAGCCCCTGTAACCAAGTATTTAAAAATAGTTTAAAAAATTAAAACTATTTTCATTCCTTCCTTAGATCTGTAAGAGAAATATCTTGATGAATTTGTAGGGTTTTTTTTTCTCAGTTTGCTTGTTTATGTTTGTGAGTGGGTGTGTTGTTTGTGTTTGAGTGAATAATTTACAGAGGGGACTGTGCAGAATTAGTCAAATCCAGTCTTTCAACAAGGAAGAAAAAAATAACTGAGCCACTGGCTCAGTTCACATGCACTAGCCATCCTATTCAGATTTGTATTAAGGTAATCTGAGGCCTTGTTATATCATGACATGGGGCATCTGGTGGCTCCATCTCTATGATCACGCCCTTTCCATGGCTCCATTGTGACCCACTTGGACTGCTGCTGGCAAGGGGACTTCCCCACTCCCTGGGAGGTAAAGGTTCAACAGGAGGGTCCTCCTTTGAGGTAGTAGAAACAGTTAGAGTGGTCTTACATGTAAACCACCAGACAAGTTATGTCTTGTTAGATGAATGGAGATACCTATTGTCTTCTACTGAGGTGGTGGTAAAACAAACAAGTAGTCCTGTGACACCACTGTCTTGAAAGGAATGATGCAGTTCACACTTCCAGGTTTATTGCTTCTGGTTGTCTATGGGCTTCGGCAGACCTCTCTCCATTGATTATTGTGGAGACCATGGGAAATGCTTGTATGATTTTGGAGTATTATGTTTGACATTATCCTGTCAAATCCAGGTAGTCAGGCAGCCCCTTTTATTTTCCTTAACTTTTAAATTAAAATCTATCTCTAGAACACATTTCTATAAGGATTAAATGAAATGCTTTTTGAGGCCTTCATCCAGCAAAGCTCTTAAGCACATGACTAGTTCCACTGACTTCAGTTTATGGTTAAGTGTGTACTCAGGTGCTAGGTAGGGGTCTAGATCTTTGTTTGAACTTTAAATATCACCTTTTGATCCTCCTTATTAGAGTTCCTAATTCTAAGTTTATCAGTAGACTTTCCTGTCTCATTTTTCATACAGTTCTTCATAGTATCAAAAGCCCATCACACACACACCCTGAACATATTTATTCCCTGGTCACATTTAAAAACGTAGTATGCACACAAATTTAATTGATACAGCTAATAAAATAAGTCTGCCCCAGAAATATTTTTTTGTTAATGAACAAATACCTAAGTGAAATTGAGCCTGCTCTTCAAACTGACATCTGATGTGTGGACAGTACACAAATATCATTCACAGTAGTAGCATTGTAATTTTTCTTTTAAAGGAAAAGGAAAAATAAAGGTTTTTTTTTTCTTTTCTTTTCTTTTATTTTTTTTTTTAGAAAAAGTTACTGTTCAGTGTTACTTTCATATGAAGAAGAGTGCCAGTGACTGAATAATAGAGCCACCAGACATTTAGTTCTTGTTAATATTACATTCACTAGATTAAAACAATGAATTTTTATGAAATGGACTTGAGTAAAAGTCATTTCAATTAAGACACTGTCACTTTATGTAATAGATGTTAGCGCAGCACAGAGGAGTAGTAGAAAACTGACTTTATTAAAAGATCTAATACATTGATAAGATCAAAGACTGTTTATGTCAGCCACAGAGAAACAAGCATTTATTAAAAAAAAAAAAGCATTTCTGTTCTTTATTTAATTAACAGCTGGCTAGAAGTATCTGCTTTTTTTTTTTTTTTTTTAATAATTTGAATACTGACAAAACATCCATGTTTTGGGGGAATATTTATCAACTACCTAGACCAGGGGTGGCCAAACTTATGGAATTCAAGAGCTGCACAAGTTGATCATTAAACTTTCAAGAGCCACATTGAGGCATATAGCCGTATACGTTTACCTACTAAACTGATTTGCTGATGTTCTTCTGCGAGCCACATGTGGCTCCCAAGCTGCAGTTTGGCCATGCCTGACCTAGACAGTTGATCTACTGTCAGAATTTTAAGTCTTGGTTCTGATAAATAGTAAGGGTACTTCATGTGAAGTGATGAGTGAAACTGCCATAGCAGGCACTGATGACATTCAGCTCCTTACATGAGTAAGTTCTTAATTTCATGTGTGATGTGTGTATTTTACCTTTTTTTCCCCCACCTCTTAGAAACATTGTTATATACAGCTGTAACAAACCCATCATGTATAGTAAGCAGGGTTTGAGCCCTGAACCTTCAGCATGGACTTCAGCTTCTTGAGCTATAAGACTAAGTATATTAGCTGCCACAAGGAAAAGCTATTGTCCACCACTGGGCTGAACTTCTAGAATCATGTACTGAGCCTAGTTCCAAAGGGGCAGCCATGTTAGTTTAGTTCAGTAAAACAAAGGAGTCCTTTGGTACTTAAAGACTAACAAGTTTATTTATTGCATAAGCTTTCATGGGAGAAGATCACACTTAGTCAGACACTTTGAAGATGAGGGAACTTACAGAATGGGAGGAAATAAATACAGGGAAATGTAAGTCATGGGATCAGGTCACACTGTAACAGCAAATTCAGTGTGACCTGATTCCATGACTTACACATCCCTGTGTTTATTTCCTCCCATTCTGTAAGTTCCTCCATCTTCAAAGTGTCTGACGAAGTTGGATTTTGTCCCATGAAACTTCATGCAATAAATAAATTTGTTACACTTTAGGTTCCACAGGATTCCTTGTTTGTTTCACTGAAGCCAGGGCACGTCTGGAATGAGTCTGATGTAACTCTTTTATCTCTTTTTCCCCACCACTAAAGACTTGTGTTTGCATGCTCTAAATGAAGACCCCAGGAAGTCTTGGGACCAGAGGGTGTGAACCAAGGGGCAAATAGGATGTATGCTCAGTGCCCAGCCTTGGCTTGCAGTATTTTCTTCCCTGCCACAGCTGATACAGATCCTTCAACGGCTTCCCAGTACAGTGTCTTGTGCTACAGTGATGGTTTGGGACCAGCCTGGAAATGTTCATGTTCACTTATTACAGTGGGGACCCGTTAGTGCGTGACCGGTTTGCGCGCAGTTCTGGTTAACATGCACTCCGGTCGTGTCCCCTGAAGGCACCACTTAATGTGTGGGACTCAGTAATGCGCGGTGTCTATGGGACCATGGCAGGGGCATTGCTGGGGTCTGGCACATGGGGCTCATGCCCCAAATCCCAGCGCCAGCGAGTCCTGGCACGGCCCCTGCTTCTCCCGGTCTTCGGCTGGAGATCTGGGGCCCAACTGCCTGAGGTGACAGAGGCTGCTTCAGTCCGTCCTAGACTGGGCTGCCTGCGACTGTGGCTGCCGTTCCTGCTCTGTCCCCAGCTGGGGATCTGGGGCCAGGCTGGTGGCAGCAGATTCCTGAGGCCGGGTCGGGCCTCAGTGGAGAATCAAGGCTGGGGGCGTGTCCCGCGGCCAGGGAGCAGGGCTTGAGCCGCTGCTGCAGGTCCTTCGCTGGGACAGCGACGCTCCTGGTCCCGTTTATACGTGGTCTGGTTTATGCATGGTTGTGGTGGCTTGTCCCCCGACACTCCCACATTAACGGGTCCCCACTGTATTTTGATGTGATACCAGGGTTTTTGTTGTTGTTGTTTTTGTTGTTGGGGATGGTTGTTTTTGTTTTCTGAAGAACACATGCAAGAAAAAGGAAGTGAAAATTTAATGTTTAATAGCACAGGAATGGAATTTCGTGGATGGGAGAAGAAGAGAAGGTGCTTTGGTTAGTAGTGTGTTTCCTTGATGAATATTAAAGGTTTGAGGAGCTGAGGCTTCTTTTATAATGGAAAATGTTAGTTAAGTATAAAGGTTGCTACAAGCTCTTCATAATATAACACAGCAATATAACTTTCGCAGTGAAAATAGGATCTTGATTTGCTATTGGGTAAAGCCCTAGCTCCAATGAATACCTGTGCAATCACTCTGCCATTGAAACAGCCTTCATTTGTTATACTGAAGGAATAAGAGTTCTGTGGAAAACAGGGAAACAGTTTTCCTTCTCTCATTTGGCAGACGACTCTAATAATAATGACCTGTGTGTGAGCTATTTACCTTGTGAATCTTCAAGGGATCAGATTTATAGAAATTCTTTTTGCCTTAGTTGATAGTGTTTAATTATTATTTAATTTTAGACAGATTTTTCTCACATCCATATAAAAGTTGCATATTGTGGTTTCTCCAGAAACACAGTCAACATCGGTAGGCATCTGTGGGACTTATTATCCCCTGACTCAAGCTAGGAGTGGTAGCATTACCTGAATTAGTGTGACACTTCACAAGACCTGTGTAGTAATATTTCCTCTAGTGACGCTATCAGTGAAGGCCCTATTCAGTCTCATTTGACTAAGTGTTTCCTTACTTCAGTGAAGTTCCATTGGTGGTAGATGTGGACCATCGTTTCACTCTAATCTTGATCTTCAGTTTCTTTTGTCATCTCTCTTTCAGGTATAGACCATTACATTCATGAAGCAGCTGATAAAATCCTTTTTTCTGTTTGCTGTAGTCTCCACCAAGAAATGTTAGAACACACAAGTGGTATTTTGTTTTGTTCCCCTCCTCCAGCCCTGTATTCCACAGGTTTTAAAGTTCATTCTCTTTTGGCTAAACCTTAATCAGTTGATGGTGTAGATTTTCTCCTTCAATCATAAAAGGTATGCAGTGATGAATTGTATAGTCAGTCGTTTGACCGCACTTTGGTTCATTATGAAATACACTCGAGGCCAAATAACCAAAGACAGTCATGTTTATTGCTCTCTAAACCAATAATAGAGCCTGTCTCTGGAAAGTTGTCTCATGCAGTGGTGTTTCACTCCACTTACTCAGAAGATGTGCTACCACAATTACATATTTCTGCCAGTATTATTTATATGATGATTTTACAACTTACTCATCTCTTCACTAACATCCAACCCATCTGTTTGTCTTGCGTTCCTAACTCATTGTTATATTATTTCCATAGCCTTTGTTCTGGATACTAGCATCCCAGTTACTGGTCCATAAAAGTGCTTACCTTGCTGGTATTAAGTTACAGAATGAATATATCTTGATTCTTGGCAAATTTCATATCTGCTTTTGCCAAATGGTTTGTGAGATACTTAGCATAAGTAAACAGGATTATGGTATAGGCCAGTTTAGGCAATAACACTGTTACATTATTATGGTTTAATGCATACTTGATATTCATGGTGCAATACATACAGATGGTAGCCTGTGTATTTTAGGCAATACAATGTAATGCATCCACAATTGTTATAGAAGAATTTTCACAAACACGGATGCTCAAAACATGTAAAACCAGACTGCTAAATTCTGTAACACCAAGCTGCATTTCAGTACCAGAAAATAATATCTCAAATGCCTCTATCCAATAAAATGTTACTAGTAATATACACAGAATGATTATTTAGCATAAGATAGATATGGCTAGCAATTTAGTGCACAGGTCTTCATTAGTATTTTAGTGCAGTGGTCTTCATCCATTACCATGAGGAAAGGAAAGCTCTTTATGCAAGAGCTTTCATTCACAAACAGGAAATAAGCCCTCTCACAAACATTAATACCAGGTATCTGATATCAGTCACTTTCTCTTCAGAATTGCTCTAGCTGAAGTGTGAGTACTACCAGATAATCAGGAAATTATAAGCCATAGCTTTTTAAAAACACCAAACTGAGCCACACTGGCATGTTGTCATTGTTAGCAAGGACCTAATGTTTTTACTAGAGTGTAGGGAGATTTCGGATCTTTAAACTGATCATGCATTCAAAGGGAATGGCTCAAAAGGTTGCTTAAAGGAGGGGAGGAAACTTGCCAGCAATGTAAAAGCAGAATAACTCCATTAAATTCAGTAGATTTGCTGCCTTATGCACTGGAGAACAGAATATGATCTTTAAAATCTAAGGGTATGTCCACACATCTCTTTTATTTTGAAATAACACTGGTTATTTCAAAATAAAAGAGATTATGTCCACAAGACTTATTCTTATTTCGAAATGACGGGCTCCGTCATTTTGAAATAAGTGCCGTCATTTTGAAATAGCTTAAACCTTCTTTAAATCGAAACGGCTGTTATTTCAAAATGGTTATTTTGAAATAATGACATTTGGACATGTCATTTTGAAATAACACTTTTGCCCTTCTCCTTCCCAGCGTGCCTTCCTTTTAGCCTATATTGGGTAGGGGCATGGTCCAGGGAGGGGGCCATGTTGCCACACTTCCCATGGTGCCCCTCTTCTAAAGTGAAATAGTGAGTCCTGTGTTTGGACGTGTTATTTTGCTTTGAGCTTTTCCCTTAATTCGAATTAACTTATTTCGAAATAAGGACTTTATTTCAAAATAACTCATTTCAAAATAATTTATTTTGAAATAACAATGTATGTGTGGACATAGCCTAAGAGTGCTCTGGACAGCTGGATTCAAGGGATCCTTTGTCCTCTGTGTCAAGATAAGTTCCAGAGTGGTAGCCATGTTAGTCTGTTTCAGCCAAGCAAACAAGGAGTCCTGTGGCACATTTAAAGGCTAACAAATGTGTATTTATCTCATGAGCTTTCATTTATGCAGGACTTTTAGTTCATGGACAGAATTAAACCCCTTCACAAGCATTAATATCAACTGATATCATTCACTTTTTTATTGAAATGATTGAAATATACCATCATGTGCCAACAATGCCTCTCTACCATGTACTAACATACCGCAGTTTCCATTTCATGCTTCTGAGGAAGTAGGATTATGCCCATGAAAGCTCATGCATTAAATAAATTTGTTAGTCTTTAAAAGTGCCACAGTGTTCCTTGTTTGTGTCAGGATGGACTCCACTTAGTTTGCAGCCACTTGATGGGAAGAGAGGGAAACCTTTGGTGAAAGAGATTTCACAGTTGTAGTTTGGCCTACCATGAATTTTTTTTCAACAGTGTACAAAACCATTATGCCAGGCAGTACACGACTGACTCCACTCCTCTGCAGATGCAACCTTTATTAATAAGCATTGAGTGTTTGAGTAGTAATCCTTCTTTCCTATTCTTTCCCTTAAGGGAATGCTGGGCAGATTTTAGAAGTTCCAGGCTAGTGATTCAGAGTTGAAGAAATTAGCATTGTTATCTGTAAATACAGCATTGGCATCTCTTATTCATCAAACAAGAACAACCCTCACCATCCTAATACTTCTGATTTTGCTGTTACAGATATGTTGGGAGTTTTTATTTTTTGTATTGTTGATGTTACCATTGGTGCAATTTGTTTTACCAGACTGAAGTGTAAGAGCTCAGACTGGTTGATATATTTATTTTAAAGGTTCTCCTTTGGTATTATTCTGTATTTCTTCCTGGTATGGTGGAAGGTCCTTCTGAGGACTTCAGGAGACACAGAGCAGGAGGTAGGATCCCTAATACCGAAATGTGATGCATTCTGAAGAGTGCTCTTCTAATAAAACGATTCATAGGAGTAAATAGTTTTAATCCGCCTTTTTTGTGAGCAATAAGTGTTTTTAAATTGAAGTAGGCACAAAGTTGACCACTGTTGTTAATGCATTTCACTGTCATATGACCAAATAGAAACTGAGGAATGGATGTTCAGCTGTGGCTGGGGAGCACTTCGTGCTGCAGAACAAGGGTTGCAAAGGTATGGTGTACTTTTTTTTCCTCTAATTTTTAGTGTGCTGTGCACCCAGGCCAGTGCCCTCAACAAAGGTTACTCACACTGTTTGCTAATGGCTCCAAGAGACTTTTATAGCATGCAGGGATCAGATGAGAGTAAATGACTCTCAGGATCCTGTTGCTGTGTCCCAGAAAAAGCCGGGAAAGGAATAGTGCAAGAGTCACCATGGCTTAGATTCATAAAAGGAGTAAGGTATTGTGTTGGAGTTTCACAATGCTTTTGGATGCCTAGAAAATCACTGAAATTCACAAAACTTTTATTGGAAGCCCAGCACAAAGAGTGGGGAGAGGGAGGGATGTTAGATTGCAGTTTACAAAAGCAAGCACACTAAGCAGGGAATTGCCCAGGCAAGCCAATAAGTGAGATCGACAAGAGGGGAATGTGCTAAGCCTCACCACCTCCTCCCCGCCCCCAAGACATCACAGTACAGGCTGCAGGGAGATGCTAATCTCTGTTTGTGGTTCTGAACTACCCCTGGAATTAGGCACCTATGCTGCCCAACAAGGTGGGCAAGAATCTCCCTAAAACTTTTAGCTGAGTGCTTAGGACACTAGTGGGAGCACAGGGATTTGATCCTAGGCCCTAGTCCATACTTGCTGCATATCTCAGTGGCAGTCAACAGGAGATGTGCAAGCTACGTAAAATACTTTGTATATCTCCTGACAACTCTCTAACTAGCTCAAACACATTAAGGTAAGCTGATCACAAATGCCTTGCGGTCGGCTTACAGGCACTCCAGTTCCAGGGTTGGAGTTGTTATGGCGACTTCCGGAGCGATTCAGTGAATTCATACTCACTGCTGAATTGTGCTCAGAAGACGGCACTAATGGCAGTGAAGTTGCCACCATCAGTATAGACACATGCTGACTCACTTATATCCTGGGTGAGTGTTGTAACAAGCAGGTTACGGAGTCATGCTCATCCTTGTGTTCACATTCTCTCTCAGGCCCAAATGACTCTAATTATTTAATCAGAGTGCAACAGCTTCCACAGCTGAGACTGAGGGAGCCCTACACAAGACTAACCCATGGCCCAGTGGTTAGAACACTTACGTGAGAAGTGGTAGATCCCTTTTTGCCTGTACATAAGAAGAGTGTTGAATTGGGGACTAGAACCAGAGGACTCCTATAGCAAAGGGGAGTAAACCCAGTAGTTAGGACAAAATTATGTGGGAGGTTGCCTTCTTTTTCCTCCCACTGCCAATGGCTGCTCTTTCAAAATCACCTGAGAGGCTTGGTCCAGCAGGCATGGTCAGACAGCACCTACTTGATCGGGCCGCCACAGCAACTATGGTAGCTGAACACTGATCTTACATGGCAATACATCATTCACTTGTGTGTGTGCGCGCGCGTGCAGCAGACCATACCAGTTACTCATGACTAACTAACTGGTATGGTTATTTCGTGTAAGTAAGTAAGTATGATTACTGCTCTGTGGCTTCAGCAGGAGATGGGTACCTGTCTGGATGCCAGAGGAAGGCAGCAATATCCAGTGCATGTTTAGAGGCAGAAACACAGGTGGTTAGAGAACTCTTACTGCAGACACTTTTAGGTGCCAAATGAGTTTAGATTCCTACAGGATTAACTTGGAGTTCTGTGAATTGGGAGTCTTGGTCACCTAAAACAGATTTAAGTGCCCAATCCTTCTGCCTACAAGCCTGTTACCAGAGGATTGCACTACATTGGAATGGTCTTGCAGATGCAAGATTTGTTGGTGCAAAGCAGTCATGAATTCATCAGTGTGGCCAGAGCACACCCCAGAGATTGTAAAATGGAAGCTGTGAACAAGTGGAGACCTCGACTTCTATTTTATGGCCAGAATTTCACCCTCTCACTGATTTATTACTTAGCCATGAGTAACTGGCATGATTTGTTTTACACACACACACGCGCGCGCACACACACACGAGCCTCTACTACTTTATATCCTCTTTAAATGACCAGCTTGAGGCTAGGGAAGGTATTGTTTGCAGTGTTAGGTACCTTGTTAGAACTATATAAACATACTGTAGAAAATCAAAAGGGTTAAAATGTATTAAAAGAGCTTAGTTATGATTTATGAAGAAAGATTAAGGAAATTTAATGTGCAGAGGACAGAAAAGATTTCAAAGGTCGTGGGAGGTCTGATGATCTGCCAAAAGCTTGAGAGATGATAATTTCAGTGAATAATGAGAAATGGTCATATATTCATTGCATCTGAAGCTAAATGGAAAGATGATGGAAATGGTTCAGCTGGTAGGAATGTGACTGCCCTCCTTCTCCATGGTTAGGCACCCAAAAATAAATAGGTTATTGGAAGTGGTTGGGAATGGTAAAATGCACAGCGATGCCATGAAATTTAAAGGGGAGAATTTAAACTCACTACCAGAGCACTGAAACACCACCACCAACACCCCTCTCCTGAAAAAAAAAATTATGAGAAAGTTAATCAGACAAGTGAATAATTTGCTAAGGGTGGTCAATGAGGTAATAACACTGGGAGAGTTCTAGGAGACTAAGAACACTGAGTCCCCTTTATTATGGACTATTTGTCCTCTCAGCTACAATTCTAAATGCTGTGATTCTGAGGTTGGCTAATTAACTGCAATGCTTTTGAGTTTGGAAATCGTAGGTGTCAGCTCTATAATTCAATAAGTGTCCATGGATCATTAGTACAATCAGAGGGAGAGACGTGTGATTTCTTTACGCAGTCTGAGGGAGAGATGTTTGATTTCTTTACACAGATATGTCTCAGGCCCCTTCTATAGTGTTGGTTTTATAATGAAATCAAATGTTACTCTGTGTGCTAGAATTACCTCATCAAAGTTCTTCACCACCATCATTTGTGGGTTTTTGAAATGGTGCAGGGTTGATGTGGGTCCCTTACAGGGAAATATAATATGTAAATAATGCTATTTTTAAAAATGAATCAAATATGTTATTACATATTATAATTTGTAATTCTGCCAAAGTGGTTACAAAGCAGTATGGAATAGCTAAAAACTTAAAACATTTTTTTATCTTAGAGACAATATTCTGTCATAGTCTATCCCTCAACCATCCAGAAAAATGCCAATGTGACTGACCTATTAAGCCTCTTCCTTTTTAATTGTTATGGTTCTGTGAACTACAGACATTATCTTTCTAAGGCTGTTTAGTGCTCTGACAAATACGCATTCTGAAAATGCTTAGCAAGAAATATGTTGTTGATTGTCTAATCTGTTTTGCCCACTGTACCTGATACCTGTACTTAATTTAGTTATATATTTGTCATCCACTGTCTTCTACAATTTTAAGAACTTTTGAAAAATTGAATCAAACCTTAATTTAGAAGTGTCATTTTTAATAAGTAAATCACACACTCTTTAAAACACTGCTTCCTTCATACAATTTATTTCTGAGAAGTATGGAAGAGCTAGCTCATAACATATGCAGTATACAGAACAGAAGAATAAGGGCGTGATCTTACAGGACCCAAGCAGCCACTTCTCTCTGTGACCCGCGTGAAGCTTTTATTCCCCCCAGCACTGTGTAAGGAATTAGACCCTAGAATAAGCTGAACCTTTTTCCATTGCTTCTACTATTTTGCATGTGAGAATCTAATTTTTGAAACATCTATTTAAGTAATATAGTTCTCAAGAGTTTCAAATTAAAGAAAATATGCTATCTGACTGTATGTTGTTTAAATCATTACTTGGAATGTGCAAGATGCTTGTTTTGAAAAGAGCCTGGAATGAATCAGAAGAGAAATCTTTTGAGTTTTAATTGCACAGTACTGCCACCTAGCATCAATTCATAGTTGTGTGTGCGTGTCTAAATTTCCAGTTAGGGTTGCTCTTGAGTTTAGATAATATTTTTCAGTGCTACCTGGTTACAATTCTTAAAGCAGTCCCGCCACCCCAAAAAGAACTAAATCATTTCTCATACAAAAATTGGGTGCTTACCTGAAAAATCTTCCAGTAGAAGAGAGAAGAAAGAGAAGCAGCCAGCTAAAATCACTTATCAGATACACTGAATATGTTCCGATGAGAGACATTCATAGTCATGTGTTCCAGGTATGTCTTGGAAATTGCTTTATTAATAACTTTTTATTATTTTAGTATAATATATAACTTTTAAAAATAATACAACTACAAACTGGCAAATGGAAGATCCTCCTTTTCTTTTTATTGTAGAAATATTTCATATACATGTTAGTATGCAATCCTTCTGTAGTAAATAATGAACATTTTTAACAGTCATCAGGAAATGGCTGATCCCCTGTCTGTCATCAGCTAAAACTTTGTCACATCTGCAGACTGTGAGATTAAAGGCATTTTGTGCTGACATGCAAGCAAATAAGTAAAAGGCTCTGATTACATACAAGTTTTTAAATCATGTATTTTGAGTCTAGCACAATCTGAAATAGTCCCCTACATTACTCTGTGGTAAATTAATGTAGAACAAACGCTTCTTGTTTATCTGTATTCTTTTAGCATTCTATTCCCTTTTATTTGACACTTTTTAACATGAAGTACAAAAAATAATTCAATAGCATTTAAGAAGGGGGAACCCTGCATTTAAATTGATGTTTTATATACTAGTCCCTTTATGAGATGTAATACCAAATGTTAATCAATAGATATGGCAGCATAGCTTCCAATACAACCTTGTAGAGTTTTTAAAAATTAATCCTTATTAAAAATATTGACTTACTAGGATTGCAACTGGTACAGTTTTTCTTTCTAATTAGGAGGTTAGGCTCCACTGCTTAGACTGCGGATAATAATATAATGATTGTTGTCTTAAAACATACAAATCAATGTGATATACTATCAGATTGTGCCGAGTGTCACAATTATGGAAATTATTCCGGATTTTAAAAACACTTTGCTAAATAGTGTTTCTTTTTATTCTTCTTAACAAATTCAAGCGGAGCTACTTGAGAGAATGTCTCATAAAATAAAGCAAATATCAAGTGGTGCTCTTCTAGTTAAGGCCATAGCTCACTGTATAATACCGTTTTCAAATATTTTAGAAGCAAAACAGAATTATTTGAATTTTTTTAGTCTTTATAAAGCAAATAACTTACTATCATTTTTTTTGGTGATACTACCAATCTCTGTAGTTAATATTATGTTCTGATTTCAGTTTATTCAGTTTATCTAAATAGTTTTAGGAATCTTTATATAAATATAATATAATGCACATATGTATAGTTTGGGGTTCTTTTGCTGGTTGAGAAGGATTAGTCTGGTAAGTTTTGGTGTGTTGAGTAGAGACACATGCTCAGTTTATATTTTTTTAGCAGCCTCGCATCATTAGGCGAAGAAAAAAAATCTCGTAATTGTCATTGATGTTCTATTTGAGTGAGAGATTACTTATAGTGTGTTATGATTTTTGAAGATGTGATTTACATCAACATTTCAGTTTCAGTCTCAGACTGGTGCAGATCAAGAGTAACTTCGTTGACTTATATGTTTTTAGGAGATGGAAGATTGAGTTGCTCTAGGTACACATTGATGTAATGAGATAAAAACTGTTCTGAGTTTTTTTTCACAAGGCATTTACTGGAAATAATTCTCAAATGATACCCTGCTCCTCAGCATCTCAAAATAAAAATTCCCTTTGTTAAAAAGTATCCTAAGAACGAAGATATGTTTTAATGGACTCCTCCCAACACACCAAACAAAGCAAAACCACTTATTACTTCAATGTTTGCTTGTTCTACCCACTTGAGCCTAATCAGCTGAGAATCAGATGACATGATAAGTTATCTGACCCACCCGTGAAGGAATCTGGTGAGTCTTTAATGTGGGGGTTGCCAGAAGAGGAGGAGATAACAGGCATTGGGGAAGCCCAAACCCAAGCAAGCTGCCTTGAGGCAGACCTGGTGTAATTATCTAACCTGTGGAGAGCTAGGCTAGGGAAACTTAGTGTTAGAAGGCCTGGGAGTAGTTGCCCCACCCCCAGGGAGAAAGTCCTGAGGATCAGCAGTCTATGAGGACCAAAGGGCAACCCAGGATGGGCAGAAAACCTTCTTGTTTTATGGGTACTTTGGAAGTATTGTTGGTTTACCAATGCCCAGTCTGTAGGCGCAGAAGGAGAGAGCAGGTCCCAAGGGGGGCTCAGTAGAATGATAAACAGGAAGAATGCTCCTTAAGACTCTCCTATAAACAGCAATGCTGGCTATGGGAGCTGTGTTACTTTACGTCTACCCTAAAACCTTAAGTCGCAACCTCTGTTGTGTTGACTTGCTGTCACCACAGTGATTCATGTCCATACTGCCCTTCTTCTGTTGGTGATGTAAATTCTTACTAGGAGTGCTTCTGCTGACTTAAGAGGGGCAATGTGGGACACTGGGGTCCACTTGGAGCCCATGTGCTGCCCCCCCAACTCTCCATTGTGCACCAAAAGCCAAGATGCTGCTCTCGGCTCCCTGTTGGGCAGCTGCTGTGCTCCTAGTGGCAAACTGGGAGCCTGAGTGGGGAGTTGACAGCTTGGGGGCAACGGGAATCTCAGAGCCACAGTGAAACCCTGGGTTCCTAGCAAGCAGCAGCCCAGTTGGCTGGCAGGAGCTGGGAGGCAACTGGCATGGTGGGTTGCTGGTATAAGAGGCTTGGGGAGACTAAGGCTTTCCAAATATCCACCACCAGAAGCTCCTTCTCTGTCCTGCTGCCAAGAGGCAGAAGTGGCAGATGGCATAAACCTCATGGGAGGGGGCTGACTGGGGCATGAGGCAGAGCATGGGCAGGGCCTCAGGGACTGGGATAGAACAGGGGACAGGGTCACCATCCAAGCACTGGTGTCGCCTAGCCCATCCTTGACAAAGGCAAGAGTCATGTGTTGCCTGTGGCCGCCAGTTTGTAGCTGGAGCACCCTATCCAACCTGCTTTCTTGTCCTTTCCATGGCTCTAGAATGAAGTCTTACAGTGTGTACACTGATATAATTGAATCAGTTATGTACAGTATCACTGTAGTGTAGACCAAGCCTAACTCCATTCAAGCATCTGACAAAGTAGGATTTTCTGCCACAAAAGCTCATACAGTAAATACATCTGATAGTCTTTCAAAGTACCACCAGATTCCTTGTTTGTTTTGCTGAACTAGACTAACAAGGCTACCCCTTTGGAACCAGAGTATTTATTATAGATGATCTCATCTGCTGTGGGGTCCCAGCCTTAGGGTCTTCTGGTTGGCAGGATGTGTCCTATAATAGTGTAAGTCTTTGGAACTGGTTCAATGAGTTGTGCCTGAATTCAGTGAATTTCCACTCCCACTTGAAGGCTATTCTTTTCTGACTGAAAGTTGTTTAGTATTGGCTATGCTCAGTTTGTTCTGTTAGGTGCTCTGGGCCTAGCTATTTTATGATATAATATTAGTCGCTCACTAGGAGCTGGTAGTGCAGGAGCTATACAAGACATTAAAATCAATGATAGTTGTATGAAAAAAACCAGTGTTTAGAGGTATTTTTTTATGTTTCTTTTTCTTGCTTCTGATTTTTGAGGCCTGCTAACTGCAGTAGATGATGTTAGAGAAAATAAGGTAGCAGCAGCACAGACAAGATCAGGAGTAAATCAATTTTTGACCTGTCTAGTGTGGGGTAGAATTACCAGCTGCCCAGTTTTATTTATCATTTTTGAGTACTCTAAACACTTGCTGGAGTGTGATGAGTTGTGGATAGTATGCCAGCTTATACATTGCTGATTCTAAGAGATCACTTTACCCATACCCACATCTTAAATATTTTCCGGTGTGAAAGAAAAAAAAGATCCTCTTGGCAGCAGCAATTCAGGATTGGATTAAATTATGAGGTGATTGTCTCTTTTCTGAGTGTGCTCATTTTGGGTATGTCTACACTGGAGCCTTAGGTTGATTTAACCTTCCTTAAGTCAATCTAAGGAAATCTCTGTCCACACTGGGAATTTATTAAGTTGACTTAAGTGCTTCCTTAATTCAACTTAATAACACCACCTCTTAAGGTTGACTTAATGCTTAAATTGACCTTATTAAGTCAACATAAGCCGGGGTAGGTGGGGCATAGTAGAGATGGCTAGCAGAACATGAACTCCAGTGGTGAAACTGTATAGTGTTCTTATTTTATTATACACTTTTTCAATCATATCCTCGGTCCACCAGTGAAGCACTTCTGTATAATGTAGGAGTGGATTTTAAAGTTCAATGCAAAATACTGTAACAAAAATCAAATAATCGTTCACCAGTAATTTAGTATATGTGTAAAGTTTTGGTTTTGGGTTTTGCCCATTAAAAGGAGATAAAATTATCTTCACTCCATGTTTGCTCTCTTGCTAGAACATTCAATGCTAGCTACTGGTATGCTTGCTGTCAATACATTTTGCATATATCTCACCACATGCAGGTCATTACTGAACTCAGTGGCATTACACCAGCTAAGATCTGGTAGATTCACGTGGCCTTTATTTAAATTTTGGCTGTGAATGCCTATCGTACAGTAGAGATTAACATACCTTAAATATAATGCTGTATTACACTTGTGTTGGTAAACTGAAGTCTCTTCTATAGTGCACAGGGAGCTGTCAGGAAGCAATTCAAGATTTATAGCACTTTTCAAAAAGAGGCAAGTGTTTTAAAAGAAGTGATGTGCCATGATGTGTGCTGTTGTGGCTGGATGTATAGACAGTGGCTTGATTTAGCTTCAGAATCATCATGCTGCCAGTACTGACTCATGAGTATGTAATCCTTGGAGATAACTAGAATATAAAAGGTGCTCCATTAGGAGAAATCCACTTCTATCGGCAGAATACCAACAGTCAATCTTTTTAGACAATATTAACACTCTGTACAAATAGATACCAAGGAAATGTGTGACTATAACAATTAAGATTACATTAGCACACACATGCTGCTTTTCCCTAATCCACCATGCTGTCAAATTCAACACTACACGTGAAAACAAAACAAAAAATGGTTTGTACTTCAGTGTTCGAATAAGGAAAAATATTTTCCCTCTGTTGTCTCTTTAAAAAACAATTAAGCATTAGCTTTGTCAAATACTAAATTAGGAATGAATTCAACTTAAAGTACGTGAACCATACAGCCTTTGAAATTTGCCTGAAAAGATTCATTATAAAACTAATGCTGTGAAAAAGCACTCGCTTTCAAACTGGGTAAAGCACCTGAATACTTTTCATAAATGGCTGCACATCATTTGAAAACATTCTGGTAATTCTTCAAAACCTTTCAAAGTATCTTTCAGATAGCAAATTTCATATTCAGCACATCTGCAGTCCTCCAAAACTTCCAATAATACTTAAATTGGTTAACTATACTTCCTCTACATCTATTTTAATGCTTTTATTGATTAGAGACAGATAAAGTTTATTGTGCATGAAATCTTTTTTTTTTTCTTTTTTTTTTTGGACAAAAGGAAATTGAGTCTTTACAGAAGAATTTAGTTATAGTCAGAATAACTCTCTAAACCTCACCTTTGTAATGCATATTTAGCAATTTCTGAGCTACAAACTAACAAGCTAACACAACCACAAATGCATTTTGGATTTTCAGATAACAGTATAAATATTACTAAATAGCATTGTGGATTTTGTAAGTGGAATACGTACGATATTAAAATTATCAAAGTATTAGTCCCTGAAAAATATACTGATCAAAATTTCTTCAAAGGCTATGTGTAAGTGGAGATGGTTGCACTATCTGTTAAGGTTGCCTAACACTTACTCTGGGTTTGATTGCATAAACTTTAATGATTTGGACTCAAACTTTACTTGCAGGATGTCTGTCTCAGGCTGATTTTTTTTTTTTTTTTTAAGCTAAAATGGCTCAGCTATTTCAAAGAACATGGCTGGGGGAAGTATTTGTTTTTCAGTATTTAAAGAAATTCTGACCTTTTCTTTGGAGAGCACTAGGAGAGGAGTGTGCTTTTTGCTATTATGAAAATTCACCCAAATTTGATGAAGTTTATAAGCCTTTGAAAAACCAGAGTTCACACAGGCTCCATAGCGATTTGTTAGAGCTGAACAGCTAAGATCTTTGAAGATTGTGTCCTGCCTGAACAACTTCAAGTCTCTCATAGCTCCTAGTGCTGATCAGACTGTGTGTGTATTGCCCCCAGAGAACAAGTGAGATGTTCATCCTCTCAGAGCTGTGACTGGACCGTGTATGGACTATGCAATCCCCACAGAGAGAATGTCTACAGTAGAGGCTTAAATCAACTTAAAGCCCATTAAGTCGACTTAAGGAAAGCCCAGGCTACATTTGAAATTAATTAAGTCAACTTAAGCATTTGCTTAAGTCGACTTAATAACTCACTCGTTAAGTCAATTAAATTTTTAAGCTGTCTTTATTAAGTCAATTTGAGTCAAGGTAGACTGGCATGAGGTTTAAGCCAACTTAATTGGCCTCCTGGCCATCTGAAACCTTCCTGGCAACCACAAAGTGCCTGCCCTGGCCAGTCCGAGGGTAGGATAAAGCCCTGCCCACCCTGCTTCACAGCCAGAGCCAGCCAGGTCTCTGGCTGTATCATAGGCATGGCCGAGGGTTGAGCCAGGCATGCCGGGATGCTGGCCTCATCCTGGACCCACCAGGAGATCTTAGATCCCCTGGCCATTTGGGGGGATGAGGCCATGCACTCATGTCTCCAGGCAGGGGCGTCTCTGGTGCTGGGCACGTGCCCCGAGCCCCAGCACCAGTGCCCCAAATCTCCAGCCCAATCGGGCTGGAGAACCGGGGCCCAGCTGGCGGCAGCTGCGGTGGCCTTGGGAGCCCGGCCACCTGCAGCCGCGGTGGCCCCGTCCCCAGCTGGGGATGCAGGGCCTGCCGCCTGAGGCGGCGCGGCAGCGCGCAGCTCTGTCCCTGGCCAGGGGTGGGGCCTGCAGGCTGGGGGCGGGGCCTGGGCCCATGCCCCAGGTCCCTTCCCCCCCCCCCACCCAGTGATGCCCCTGGCTCCAGGGGAGCCAAAAGAACCAGGACGTGTATAGATCAATCTCTGAGGGCCTAGCAGAGAGGGATCACACCCACACCACCTAGCACGTGTGGGTAAAGGTCAGAGTCCTCCTTCAGGGCTATCACAGAGCTCCGAAGACCATACTGCACTTGGGTGCAACCAACACCACCTGCCCCTATTACATCCAGCTGTGCACCTTCCTGGGCCGGGAGGCTGGCACTAAGCCAGCCTGCACCCTCAACTCCGCCAAGCTCTCCTCCATTGATGATGACCAGGAGGAGGACTCAGTGGACGAGGATATGGAGCTCAGGTGGGGAGACACCATCACCCCAGCACAGGGCACCACTCCAGCCTTGGGCAGTGCCATCCCAGAGCTCCTCTTGGGGGCACAGGAGGTGGTTCCGCCCACACTGGATGAGGGACCTCGTGCTGGGCCCTTGCTGCATGTGCTGGTGAGTACTCTCTCCCTGCGGGTATTGGGGGTGGGCAGGTTGGACAGGGACTGCAGGGGACGGGGCCTGGGGACAGGCAGGGTTCTAGTGCATGTCAGAGGGGCACGGGGCTGCTGGGGGGGGACCCTGAGCTGAGTAGGGCAGAGGCTTGGTGGGATGTGGGGTGAGGGCACTGTCAGTGGGACAGGCAAGGCCAGACAGCATGTGTCCACCACCATTGGCACATGCCCTCAGATGAGATGTCTGGGACAGGGCTCCCTGGGACTCACCGTCCTGGGCACTGCACGTGCCCATGCAGCAGAGCATGACAACCTATCCAAGGGGTCCCTGCCCCAAAGGACAGAGAGAGTGGGAAGCAGGGGGATGGGCATGAGACGGCAGCTGATGTCAATCTACACTATGCACTACCTAATGGTGGAATCCCTGTTCTTTGCTTCTGTCCTCGAGACCCTGCCACCCCGACACAAGTCACTCCCAGGGGCCACCCAACCTCAAGCAGGCAAAGGAAGGGGCATCGCATCAGGGAGGAGATACTCCAGCTGGCCAGGTGTGCTGAGGCGGACCTCCGAGGTTGGGAGGAGCAGCAGAGGGAGGAGGGGAATGCCCATCACAGGGTCAAGCAGGCCCAGATGGGCCTCCTGCTCAAGCTCATGGAGCAGTAGGCACATGCCCTGGAGTGCCATACTGGTGCTCTGGGAGGCCCTGGCATGGGCCTGGGGCTCTTGCTGGGCCAAGAATCCCCCAGTGTGGGACCCCAGCAGCAGCCCACATCACTGCAGGTCCCGGACTTGGGGTGGCCAGATGCAGACCCAGGACCCGCTGGCTTGATGCCGCTAGGCAGCTGTCTTCCAACCCTGTCCCTCTTATTCCCTGAACCCCCACTCATTCCCTGAACCCTCTCACTCCCCCCAAAACTCCCAACCCCTGCAGCTCTCACCCCCTTGTTCCCCCAGTTCCTCCTGTAAATAATACACACCCACACCATCATTCTGTGTGCAGTGCATCCTTTTATTGTGTTGGGGATAGGGGAAATGGGGGGCAGGAATGGGCAGGTGGGTGTGATGACAACAGCTGGAGGAAGGTGCTCTTTCTCATCTGCAGATGGTGAGAGCAATCTGGTGCCCCCAGTTGCTGCTGGTTTCCCATGCCCAGATGAGTGGGTGCACAGAGGGCACCCCGTCTGCACCAATTACAAGGGAGGTTGAAAGGGTCAGCCTGCCGCAGCCTGCCTCTGTGGTGGCAGTTGCCCTGTGGTACCTAGTCCAGAACCAGAGGAGTTTGGCCAATGCATGGAAGGTGTGGAGTTCTGTGCTGGCACATTGCTGGGGCATGTAGGGGTTCCTGACCTCCTTGGGCTCCCTGTTGCCACACACAGTATGGAGGGTGGTTTGTTCACTTATTTTGTGTTGTAAAGGAGTGGCCAGCAGAGACGGGCATTTCTGCTGTGGTGCACTGTGGGCCAGCTACCCACAATACACCACTCCTTGGAAGACCTAGCAGCTGCCAGTGTGGACATGGGCAGTTTCCTGGCATTTTGAGTGTGGACTCTCTAAAACGGCTTAACAAGGTCTACTTTAAGCCATCTTAAAGTAGACTTTATTAAGCTGGCTTAACTGAACCCTGTAGTGAAGACATAGTCAGAGAGACCGAGTATGCTCCAGCATAGACCTACTGGGGCAAAGCCAGACTTCCCACGTGGCTGCTTCAAGCTGCATTGACCAGAGTGGGACTAGGTATCAGAAATGAGAATAAGGAGCCTGTCTGCTGTTCTCTATGACACACACACCTCTCCTGGAACCTGGACAGATGGAGGAGGAAGATATCTGAGTCAAATGCAGAGAAGACACAGGGTATACATAACAAACAAGTCCTGTGGCCAGGGGCACAGGCCCACCTTGTTGGCCATAAGGCCCAGACACCCAACCCCACCCCCCCCATAGTGTCCAGCTGCAGTGTGACGTTGTTGCTGGAATCATGGACTAGTCAGTAACTGGCAGCTATGGTGGCACTACAGGCATAGGCAGGAATGGGCTGCTCTCTGCCCATGAGCTCTGGCCCTTGTGGGAGTCTGGGACTGGAAGCCACTGGCTCAGAAACATAAGGCTGGTGACAAGAAGCTGGGGTGTGGGAAAAGAAACAGATCAAGAGTTGTGAGAGTAACTGTAACTGGCTAGCCAAGGAGATCAGGATGGAGAATTTGGGAAGTGAGAGCAAGAAGACATGCTGATCAAGTGAAGAGAATGGGACTGAGATGAGGAGCTATCAATGGGATAGACACAGAATTGATACAGGGACTAATTGAAGAGATGAAGCAGGAGTCATGCTTAGAAGAAAAGAGCAAAAGTTTCTCTGTTCACTAGAGCAGTGTTTGTCAAAGTACAGGTCATGACCCAGTACTGGGCCGCAGACCCAAATGGACTGGGTCACGTCACGCGTACTGCAGATGTGGGGGACGGCTGCGCCTCACTCCCCTGCTGGCCAGGGCTGATCCCAGGAGGGGAGGTGGCTTTTCCTTGTTCCTCTGCTGGCTAGCATTGCTTCCAGGAAGGGGGCGGCTGCCACTCGCTCCCTGCCAGCCGACGCTGATCGGGAGGGGCATCCCCCCCTGCAGTGGAGGGGTCATGGCATGGTAGAGGGACCCAGAGATGGGTCCCCAGGAAAAAAATTTGATGATCACTGCACTGGAGCACACTGTCCTCCAGACTCTGGAATGTAAACCATGATTTCTCATCATTCCTCTGCTGTCAGTGAATATCTGTGAGCCCACTGGCAAAGTGCTGCACCCACATAGTACCTACTACTGATCAATTACCCCATTAGCTCAAGTGGTAGAGGTTTGCGTTGGTTCTAAAAAGTTTCAACCCTACTAATGAATCATTATGAGTGTTAATACAATGCTACGTAAAGAAGTTTCTGTATTTTCAGATAGGCGTTTAAAAAAAGGAAATACATGGAAATTACTCATGCACGCACCCCTGCAAAAATAATATTAACAGAACATTATTAAAGTTGCAAAGTCAAACTTCAGAAGTTTGGAAATGTCAGCATGAAGGATGCATGTGGATTATCCAAGTTAGCTGTCTTTGGCATATGCTTTATGGTACTGTCTTCAGTTTTATCATCATACAGCTCTGGGGATAAGGGTTTTGTATTGAAAGAGGATGTTGTCTGGAAGATCCCTTCTTTTTTGTTGCAGAAATTGGAAGATCTATAATGAATGAGGCAAGGGATTTTAGAAAGAGACAGGACATTCTTAAAGTTAAGGCAGGCAAATGTGTCCCTCAGTTTTATCCCTGCCTTTGCCAAAGAGTTCCTGTGTGATGCCAGGGAAGTAATTTAAATCAAGTTTTGTAGTTATGTTTCCTCATCTTCTGGGCATGTAACCTGAGACCCTGGGATCTGACTTATTCAAGCGCTTAGACATGAGAACTGCAACTGAAGTCAGTAAGAACTGTACATTGGAGGATTGTATATAAAATTCTATATAATGGAAAGTATTCTGAAAAATCAGGACCAAAGTGTCTCTAAGTTGGGCACCCAAAATTGGTGGATGCTTGTTAATCATAATCAGTGTCTCAGTTCCTTATCTGTGTAACAGGGATCACAATACCCACTCATCTCATGTGGGTCTTGTGAAAATAATAAATTAGTGTGTGTGATGACCTCAGGTATGGTAGAGATGTGTGCTGTAGAAAAGCCCATGAGGAAAGTAATAATTCTGTCTCCAGATCAGGGTTTGAATAATGTGCAGGAGATAAGGCCTGGGGCCACACACTGAACAATGAGAAGAAAACAAAATATTGAATAATATTAAGTGAGCACTGTGCATTCTGTGCACTGAAGAAAAAAAGGTGCATGGTCCTGTAATTCCAGACTGTATCATAATGTGAACTAACAGTTTGGCTGGACCTTTGGATTGAACAATCTGGAGCTAAGCCACCACTAATTACAGGATTGGCCCCACCTGAGAGCAATCAGGTAATTCCTGGAGAGCCTGCAGGGAGCAAGTTTGTTGCAGGGCCCTGAGTCATTAGAGGAAGAGCTCAGGAAAGGAAGATTTAGGTAAGAGATTGAGAAAAGAAGCAAAGCTTTTGGCATAAAGAGAGACCTTGCCTCATTATCTCCTGTCTGATCAGTTGCTGCAGTTTTCCCTGACCAAGGGTAAAAACAGGTAGTTTGTTTCTAGTGCCAGAACACAAGAGTTAATGGTGAGATTGGTCTCTCCTATAGGTTCCAAGAAAAGGGCTACAAACTTACTGTAAGGGCTGTCAAGGGAGCAGCAGGCTAAACTGTAGAGCTGCTGAGGAAGAGCCCTAGAGACAGCAGAATCCTTTTTGTTCCTGTTAAAGCTGTTTTGGGGATCTTAGTTTTTTGGGGACAGTTGAGAGGCCAAATGGCTGGAATAAAGATTTCAGGGGGTTGAGTTACCAGGCAGAGAAGTCATCAGTCCATCACAGCTGTGGAGCATCTGTCTGTGGGGGGTCACTAGCCCAATGAGAAAGGTGTGGTGCTGTGTGACACAAAGTGGTGTCTGGGGGTGAATGAACCTGGTTAAACATACACACAATTAATTTATTAATTTTGGCACACTTTTTTTTTTTTTTTTTCAGTGCTTGGCTCTGCTACTTCAATGTTTTGCAAGCTTTTTGTTGGGTTGTTTTTTTTTTCTGTTTACAGGATATAAAAAAAAATACCAAAATTTCACTGATTTGCACTAGTCATTTAGATTCCCTCTGGGAATGACTGGATTTTGCCCTTCTAAGCTACAGCTTTTTTAAAAATTATCTCAAAAAGCAATAATCAATTATAGTTTACATCTAATGGTTCTCCAACCAACATATATCGGACCCCTTTTTGGTGCACATGGGGGTTCAGGGACCTATGAAAGTTGAGACATTTGAAGCTGCTGGGCAAAACAAGGCTCAAAATAATGTACTTGAAACCAGATAGAATTAAGTTGTGATTGGATTGTAAATTGAGAAAGAAGCCTTGCAGCTTGCCTGCTCAGAGTCTTTTTGCCACCTGCAAAATACAAAGGTGCATAATTTAATCTGACCTCCTTCATTTTTATTTAGATTAGATTAGATTAGTCTTCTCCGTTGCTTTAGCCTTTTCTTATTTCTGTGTCTTCAATCATTCAAAGGTTATTGTTGTCCTAGTTTTTCTCTCTGCTTGCCAATCCAGGGCAATTTCTCGGCTTTGTTACATTCTTCCCCCAATTACTGACCTGATATTTAATTATTATAGCAGGGCTATAAGAATGATGCATTATAGTTTAGTTTCTATATATTATCTTAAATATGCTTTATTTCTTTGGATTTGCAAATATGCTGCTGTATATTTACTTACAAGAAATAAGTTTTATTACTATAAAACTTGGTTGCTTTTCTTCTAAATCTCTGAGAATTTGAAAGAAACAATTACAGACTTTTTGGTGTAAATTATAAGGTAATTTAGCAAGCTGAAGATTAGCCTGATTCTACAGTATTAGCGAAACATGTCAGGAGATTCATCTGATTGTTAGCATCCTTTAGAAGTACGGATGATTTAAATATAAAAAGCAACCTTTTAAAAGCATTTAATTCATTATTTAAAAAAAACAATTGATAACTCTTAAAATCCATGTCAAATTACCACTTTAAAATCAAACCCATTTGTAGTATCTGGCTGGCCACATCCCTTGGTATAGCAGTGCTTTATTAGAACTAATCCCAGTCCAAAGAGATTAAGTCATGGAACTTGGAATGGTTGGATATCTCTTTTTCTAGTCACACACAATTCTCTTTTTAAAGGGGACCTTTCCTAATTCTGAGTCTTGACTATTGTGATAATTTCTGTCATATATTTATTCTGTGCAGAATGTGAAACTGCTTCATGCATCCATGTTTTCAACAAAGAGACGAGGACAAAATATTTTTTTTCAATCAGAACAGAACAGATGCAAAGTTTGCATGTTCAGGTTGGAATTTTAGAGAGTTAATCCCTGAGCAGACCTGGCTAAAAATTTTCTGTTGGAAGTTGTTTCCACAGGAAAACATAGATTATATTAAATCTCAATATTTAGTAGCAGCATATTGATCTAGTCAAAATTTTCAACAGGAAATATTAAAAAATCAAGTTTGATTACATTATAACAAAACAAAATGTTTCAATTTTAGCAAAACATTTTGTTTTATTAAGGTTGCTTAGAATCTTTGCTAAATGAAATATTTCAGAATATTTTGTTTCTAATAAATTGAGATTCTGTTCTGATTCAGGACATTTTTAAAAAATTTCCTATACAGCATTCATTTCAATTAATTCAGCATTCAACTGGTTCTGTAACTTAGCTGGACAGACAATTGCATTCTATCAAAGCATTAAATATTGTGTCCCAGACTAAGATGAGGCTAAGAAAGCTTTGGAATATTTGACTGTCTGAAAAACCTGTTGCCTTTCACACATAAGAGCTGAAGGTGGAGAAGGGAGACTCCATATGTATCTATCCATCACAACCAAATTGTAGACAGAAAACTGATGTAAGAGATGTAGTTGTGCACATAGGTATTGTTATTTTTCTTGTGCTTTTTCAAATTTTGTTTGGTATGTTGGATAAATTTTAATAATAAAAAGTTGAAAGCTACTGTGCAATACTAGTAACTAAAAGCCTTATCCAGTTGCTTTTTGGTATTGTCCATCCATTTTGCTGTGGATACCACCTGCAGCCTTGGTCAGTGTTTTTATGAGACACCTAGGGCAGAATCCTGGCCACACTGAAGTCAATGGGAATCTTTCTATTAATTTCAATGTGAGCAGGATTTAATCCCTTATGTTCTCTGGACTATAGAGATGGAATTATTCTAACCCCCTAGAAATGGTGTTAATAAGGCCAGAGTTGAAACATGAAGGTACATTAGTGAAAGGAAGCTTCCACTGCCTACAGCTGAACCAGCTCTGTAGCTAAAAAAAACAGGGCTTTGGCCTCTAGAGCAATTAATATGGTGCCTTTTAACATGCACTAATTCTGTTTGGAAGTACAATAAGGATTCTTCTTTAACAAAATGTGAGAGACCTACAGAGATTACTATATAATAATAGCCCAGAAGCAAACTTGTGTATCTCAAATGATGAAAAATATGTTGAATAGAATTTTTTCATTACATCAATAGAGGAGGGTAGGGAACATTTTGTTAACAAGATTAAAATATTCTGTTTTTCTCTGTATTTAAGTATGGTAATAAATTAAATAAAAGGGACAAGCACTAATCAAGACTCAAGTCTACTTGATACTATTTTTATTAGGAGGCAGGAAAAAGAAGTATAAACCAAAATTAAAAATTAGTCACTTGGAATAAATTTTCTTTGTCTTCACAATGCACTGACTTGGAGATGTGCTTTAAATCTTGGCTAAAACTTTTTTTTTTAAATAACCAAATTCTGAGTGCTTTCTTAAAGCCACCTCTAAATGTAATTGCTAATAGGAGCTTTCAACAATCCTTATCAAGTATTTACTCAGGACTTTGGACAGCCTTGCTCTGTTGTTGTGAATTTTGATTGTTTACTATGGGCTTAGTTAGAAGCCACCTTGCTCAGTCATTGAGATTGTATCATCCTTTTAGCTTTCCTGTCAACAAACAGGAATATAGCTTTGAATGTTCACTTCATAAAGGCTAGAAGTCTGTTTTGTACATTTGCTTGAATTAAAAGCATTAGCCATAGTTCATTTAATTATGTAACCATCAGAACAAGTTTTTAATTTCACTAATAGAGTCTCAGATTTTGTTCATACATGACATGCTAGATATGTTTTTACTCTAATTATATGTGGTTTAATGTTTAGTTTATTACTTCTCTGTCTCTGAACTAAATTCTAGTACAAGCACAAAACTCATTGACTTCAGTAGTATATGCATATTTGAGAAAATAGCTTTGCCCTTGGCTGTAAATTGGGTGGTGTAGAAATAATGAATACTTGAACTCAAATTCAGGCATACTCTCTTTCCAGCCATGTTTTATGATGTTGACAAATTATTCAATGTTTCTTTTAAACTGGGTATGAGGATCAAATATTCTGTGTGTGGCTGACCCCTAATTTTTAGTTAATTGTTTATGCACAGACCTGATGAACTCACACTTAAGACTGTTGCTTGATAGCTCGTGGATTAATGAATGCTAACATGTAGCGTATCTAGAACAATGACTGTGCAGGATTTTTGTGTTTCTCAAGTCTCTCTCTCATCCTGATGAGATCTGGTATGAAAACCTAGATGTTTAATGATGTTAACATGTTGATCGTTCCCTGGGAGCCTTTCCTTCTGTTACTGTTTTTGACTTCCCTGGATTTAACTTGAGCCAACTGCTCTTCAATATCTTTTCCCCCACCTTCTCCAACCACTGGTGCATCTTTGTCGTTTCAGAGGATGCATCAGGAGAGAGGAAATCTATGGTCTCAGTTATCTTGCAGTCCTATTTGTTGCACAAGCTATACCTAGATCATTTCTGGATTGAAGAGGGTGAAGGTTGTGGGCTTTGTGGTCTCTTCCTATGATATGGATTTTTGGGGCAGAGGAGGAGTAGGTGTCCTATACAAAAAGTTTTCAATCCTTAACTAACGCTGCTTCAGTTATTCATGCAAGATTCATATTTGTGCCATTATCACTATGATGAATGTGTTTATGCTGTTAAGGCCTCTCATAGTTAAAGCACAGGTGTCCTGTCTTGTCCACAGCCAAGAGTGGGTCATCCATCTATGTACCCTTTCTGTTCTGAAATCTGATTCTAAAAGGGCTCTAAAAGACAGATGTCTCTGAAGCTTGCATGGCACCACTATATTTTCAGAGAGACTGCCAAGACTAGGTTGTTTGAAAATTAGATATTTTCAACATTTTGGTGTTGTGTGTAGGGGCTGTTCAATGCTTGTTGGACCGTTGCATTTTTTTTAGGGGTGATGAAGCTGCTTTTGGGAGAAGCATCAGTGTTTTTTTTCCTTTTTATTGTGCGTAGTCAAGTCTCGTATACAGAGGTGATTTAGTTACTTAGGATCCTAAATTCCATGTTTGTTTTTTTGTTTTTTGGTTTTTTTTTTTGAAAGAGTTTGGCTTTTAAGTCATACATAGAAGCCTTTGAAAATTTAAGTTATAATGATCTAGTTTGTGATTACATGAATGAGTAGTAGGTCTATCAGCACAGTACCACCAAGACCATCCTCCATTATGGATACAGTATTGATTCAGGGACTTACTGACTGCCCCACATATCTATTTCTATATATTTCTTTGGTATTCTACCAAGATACGATATTAAAGCCTACAATTTCCTAAAGTAACTGAAGGTCCAGTCCTGCCTTTCCTTATGTTTCACTGTCTTGTTTCATCACTTATCAAAACCACTCGGTAGTCTAGAATACCAAAGAGAAATGATCAAATCAGGAACAGTACAAACTACTACTATATCATGAATTCATGCACATCCCATTTCCTTAATGTTACACAGTAAATAATAAAATTAAACAAATACATGGATAACGAGGACTCAAAAAATGAAAAGAACACAAAAAAAAAAAGTCCATACTTGTCTGCTTTTCTGCAACACCTAACTAACTACAACTTTCGCTATTCCTGACAGAATTCAGGTCCATGAAAGCCAACAAAAAAAGAAGTTGTTTGTATTAGTTAGCTTCCTTCGAGTTGTTATGGAAGTAAAAGAAGTGCAACTCATGCAAGCATTACCTTTTATAAGTTAATAGAAAAACTAGGTGCTAGTTAAAATCAAAGCTTGCCCATATTCCTTTGAACAGTTTATTAGACAAACATACACAAACCTCTTAACAAAAATAATATTTTGGGTAACGAGATGGAAACATATCTGTTAAATATAGAATAAGATAACATAGAATACATTTATCATAGGGAAATGAGAAAAAATAATAAACAGAGATGAGAATTGCTAGAAAATGGAAGTTACATAATATAGCCATATCTTGGTGTGTTCCCTCAGTGTTCTGTAAAATAAATATCATTTTCCCTCTAAAAATTAAGGGATTGATGTGATCAGCACAGCGTCTAAGACTTTTTAAAAAGTATCTCTCAGTACAGAAAGAGGAAAGAGCAAATGAGATATAGATCTGTTAGGACCCAATTGTATATGACTCTTGAAAAATGCTCACAAAGTCTGCAAATTAGAAAAAAATAACAAAAAGGCAGTATTGCTTTCAGCAAGACACAGTATAAATGCACCCCATGTCTGCAATCATTGAATCATAGAATATTAGGGCTGGAAGGGACCTCATGAGGACATCTAGTCCAACCCCATACTACAAGCAGGACTACTTCCACTAAATCATCCCAGACAGGGTTTTGTCCAACTGGGTCTTAAAAGTTTCCAAAGATGGAAATTCCACCACCTCCCTAAGCCACCCATTCTAGTGCATCACCACCCTCCTAGTGAGAGAGTTTTTCCTTATATCCAAACTAGACTTCCCCAGCTGCAACTTCAAACCACTGCTTCTTGTTCTGTCCTCTGTGACCACTGAGAATAACCTACCTCCCTCCTTTTTGGGCATCCCTTCAAGAAGCTGAAGGTTGCTATCAAATCCCCCATCAGTCTTCTCTTCTGCAAACTAAATAAGCCAAGTTCCTTCAGTCTCTCCCTGGAAGTGACATGTCCCCTGCCCCCTGATCATTTTTGTTGCCCTCTGCTGGACTCCTTCTAACTTGTCCACATCCCTTTTGTAAGGGGAAGCCCAAAATTGGACACGATATTCCAAACTCAGCCTCGCCAGTGCCGAATAGAGGGGAATAATCATATCCCTCAATCTGCTGGCAATGCTTCTACTGATCCAACTCAATATGCCATTGGTCTTTTTTGTAAAAGGGCACACTGTTAACTCATTTCCAGCTTCCTGTCCACCATAACCCCCCAGGTCCTTCTCTACAGACCTGCTTCTTAGCTGGTCAATCCCCAGCTGGTAGCAGTACATGGGATTTTTTCCTTTCTAAGTGCAGGACTTTGCTCTTGTGCTTGTTGAGCCTCATGAGATTTCATTTGCCCCAGTGCTCCGATTTGTCTAGGTCTCCCTGAATCCTACCCCTACTCTCCAGAGTATTTACCACTTCCCCCAGCTCAGTGTCATCTGCAAACTTACTGAGCATGAAATCTGTCCCATCATCCAGATCATTAATGAAGGTCTTGAACAAAACTGGACCCAGGGCTGGCCCCTGGGGCACTCCACATGCTACTTGTTGCCAGCTAGACATTGAGCCATTGATCCCTACCCACTGAGCCCAATGATCTAGCCAGCTTTCTATTCTCCTTACGGTCCATTTATCCAACCCATACTTCCTTAACTTGCTGACAAGAAATGAAACAATCAAAACTTAAACTTCATTGTGATACATTTACTCATAAGTTAGTAAATTGTTTGTGTCCTTTTTTAAAAAAAAAGATCAAGAACTACACGTGAGAAGTGGAACTGTCTTTCTTTCTAGAAGAGGATGTGAAAAGCCTTGAGAAACAAGTCAGACTTGGGTAAATAGAGTTTAGATGAAAACAAAAGAAAACATGAGTGCCCTATCAGACTGAGACCATAGATGGGATAAGGCTATTAGGAAAAAGTATTGGAAAGACCATAGGGTAAATTTAAGAAGCCCTTAAATCTAGTGACCGGTGATATTTCTGATTGGTTTTTAAGAGGAACAGTTGAAAAAAGGTCAACGCCGAACCATAGTCTACTCTAGTGATCACAAATCAATGGCTAAAATATGGTTACTACGAGAATGAAGAGGCAAATGACTATATAGTGCAGAACCTGGTCCAAAATGCTTGTTGCACATAAAAATGTTTGTTATGCTGATTTTGAGGTTCTTTGGCAAAGGATGCAGTAATAAAGGAAAAGGCCATCACGAGGCGCATTTGGGAATTCGTACAGATGATAGTGCTGGTAGTAGAGGTGACGGAAAGGCCTCTGCAGAGGACAATCTGATACAATTAAGAATGGCAGCAGAGATATGGGCAGAGAGATGAACATTGTGTTGACACAAATGGTATTGCAGGTACGTCTGGTATCAAATTAGTTTAGAGGATGTATTAAGACCCTGATGATCAGTCTCACAGTGAAGTGACAATATAAGGATAAAACTTTGGAAGCCATAGAATCAAATTTCCTGATCTGTAAATTGGCAGCTGCACTCACTTCACTGGAGCTAGCCCAACTTTCACTGGCAGGGAGTGTTAATACAGAGATGCCTTCTCTTTTGAGCTATTGTGACCAAGCTGGGCACAATGTGTGCAACAGGGTTATGAGGGAGTCTGCATAACCACGATAGCTGCTATGTCTTTTCAAAGATGGAATGAACCCTTTCAAACATATACAAAGGAGAGGGGCCTTGAACAGCTTGTAAAGGGCCCTAATTTATTTATTTTAGCTTTGGTTTTCGTTTGTTCTTTGTTCTTCCTTTATGGGGCCCCAAGTTGCTCTATACTTGGCTCTCTCCACTTGACCTTGGCTTAACTTCTCCATGTTACTGAGCTCTGGCTTGGTAGTTTCGTGTTGTACACCTCTGATTTTCACTGAAAGCTTATGCCCTTTTACTTGATTTTATTCAAAACAAACAAGGAGTCTTGTGGCACTTTCAAAGATGAAAAAATTTATCACGAGCTTTTGTGGGAGAAAAATCCCACGTTATACGACAAATGAGGGTGGGATTTTCTCCCACGAAAGCTCATGTCATAAATAAATGTGTTAGTCTTCAAAAGTGCCTCCAAACTCCTTGTTTGTTTTGCTGAACTAGACTAACATGGCTACCCCTTTGGAACTTTATTTCATTCAGTTTCAGAGATAATAGTTAGATAATCTTTCATCCATATTCACAGTCTTTGCAAAGCTAGCAGTTCATTCATGAAGAGCTTGGTGGGTATATCCTTACAGTAACTAACTTCTTTTCCTCCATGAATACCTATAAGCATAGGAGTTCTCAAACCAAGAAACTGGGAGACCTATGAAAAAGATCAAAATATGAGTGGTCCATGAATCTTCATGATGCTTTCATAGTTGTATCTTGCTGTTTGTCAACAATCCATATTTGATTCTGCTATTGGCATTTCTGAGCCTTCCTTAGCTAGTGAGGTTGTTCACTGGAGTTTGTCAGGCTAGTTGAGTGCTGACATCTTTGATGCTGGCACATTGTTCTGTCATGGAGTCTGTGATTCTGGAACAGAAAGTTTACTCCAGCCAGCGGGGCAGACATGGGCACGGAAAGCTGGTCAATTACTGAAAGTGCGAGACAGAATTTTGCTTGTGGTAAGGCAGATGTGGCTAAATGTGATTTATTACATGCTCTTTGGTACAAAATAGTCCCATAATTAATTCAGAACAAGACTTTTTGCTTAGCAAATGAAATAGGAAGTCTAGTATTAAAACTGTGGTTCTTGATCAGAATTCCTGATGGAAATTATGAAGCAGTCTTAGCCACAGTCTTAAGGAGTCAGAAAAAGGTCTTTTCTGATGGGTGAGAAACTGAAAAGTTTCAGCAGCAAAGACTTAAAAGGAATGCTTGAAACTTAGAAGTTTTCTTAAGGATTTAAACTCAGGGTTTGGGAACAAGACTGAGGTTTCTGTCAGTTTCTGCAAGGAAGCTTTTGAGAGAGACTTGGAAATATAACTTCCATTGCTACATTCATTGAAGGTGTTTCGAAAGCAAACTGCATGAGGAGTTTGCTGCCTTTCTGTAACAATTTCTGCCCTTGAAAGGAATTTCAGCAAGTTAAAATTAATCCTGGGGTTGAAAGGATGGGAGCTGCTAATCTGGGTGCGGAGGGGTCTCATGTCAAAGAGACAGGTTTTATGGCTAGGCCTATGCTGCCTGCTCTTTTCAGCAGCAGTAGAACGTAGAGACACAAGTTTCCTAACATAACTTGCGTATCTACTAGTTCCAAAGGGGGTAGCAGTGTTAGTCTAGTTCAGCAACACAAAAAAGGTGTCTTGTGGAACCTTTAAAGTCTGACTATTTTTTGCATGAGCTTTTGTGGGCCAAGTCCCACTTCATTAGATGCCGAAGTGGAGAGAACTTGCATTAAAAAAAATAAAATAAAATAAAAAAAAAACCCACCTCCCTTACTGTAAAGTTCAGCTTAGTCTACTCGTGCACATGCACTGCACTGGTTCAAAGGGAGACCCCAATCGCTATCTCATTGCTGAGGTAGTGTTGCTGGATTGACTTCCTGATCAGCTGAGCAATTCTTCACAGGCTTGATCAGTCAGTGAGGAGATTTGAACTGACAGTTGCAAATTTGGTGCTATCAGTGAAGGCCCGCCCCATATAACTTCCCCCCTGGGTGTATGGGGTCATTGGTTTACCTGATCGCCACTGGCCAGCCCATCAGCTCAGGCCATATCTTTCTCTTTTGTTCCCCAGCAGCCTGGGTTATCCTTGCAGGAAAAAGGGATAGTGGTTCCTTTTTGTCCAGTTAAAGACTCCACCACACCTTTGAGATAGCAGGGAGTTTATTTGCTGTTATTTTAAAGGGACCGGGATTATACACGTACCACTCTGCCATGAACAAGCAAGAAACAAAAGTCTATACCAAATTCTGAAATGAATGGGAATAATTTAGTAAAAGGATTGGTAGGTAAGCAATTAAAAAAAATGATGCAAACTGCTACGTATACTTCTCAGTTTTGATACAAAATATTTCAATCAAAATGGTCACACACATGTAATGTGAAAAAGTGTCAGTTGTCCACATGCCTATAGGGAAGGAGCATAAATGAATGCTGTGCTTCAGGGCTGCTGTTGTAAAGACACAAAACCCTCAATGGAAACTGAAGAATGTGTCTGAATTGATATACGTGAAATTGGAACGCTGCGGTGACTGTTGAAAAGGTGGACTCTTGGGTATTTTGGGCTATATTCTCCCTTCATGCATTGTCTGCTGTTCTTTAGATTTATGATGGTGCCATCATGACACATACTGCTGGGTTATTTTCTTTTGGATTTTACTTTTTAAGAATTGTTTCAAAGTCAGCACTATGAAATGACATGTTTGGAAAGTAGGAGCTTGTGATAATGTCTCAGGAGCTTTGATTGCTGCTTTTGTTAACTGTGTTCCTTCTGCCCTTAGGGTCTCTTTCCTCTAGAATTCTGTTTCTGGATTTTTCCACTCCCTGATGGTGCTCATGATGAAAATAAAGGGACATAGTGCATCTAATAAAACCCCAAAAAACTCATGCACTTATGTAATTCATGTTGTGCAAACAGCTCAGCCACTTACTGTGCGGCCTTTATGGCTATACAGTAACAGTATTGGTTATATTTGCTGTCACCTGAATCCTGTCTGCCTCTAGTAATTGACACAGTCACTCACTTATTTTCCCATTGAATGTTTCTCCTCTGTTAGTACTGGAGAATTTTACCATTTAACAAATGGCATCTTTTTTGCACTATGCATTAAATGTATGCTTAGGAACCTTTCACCATGGCTTCATTTAATTAGCTTATTTTCCAGGCTGAATCTGTTATATTTGTAGCACTGCAGATCTCCATCAATGTTAACAATAATAGAAGAATCTTAAAATTGCAAAAGATTCAGTGATAGACTCCTGAACAGTTTTAACATTAGCAAAAGATCTTCAATGAGTAGAAAGCATCATAGAATTTGGTACTGGAATGAGAAAATTATGTGAGATTTTTGTTGAATTTTTAACCTGCTCGTTGAGATGGAGGTAAATTTGGTGGTGGTGTGTGATATTTCTTTAAATAAAATACCTTTCACCTTTTCTGGGCAATATACATTTTGTCCCATTCATTAGGGTGACGAGATAACAAATGTGAAAAATCAGGACAGCAAGTGTGGAAGTAATAGGCACTTATAAAAGAGAGAAACTCAAATGCCAAGACTGTCTCTATAAAATGGTGAAATCTGGTTACCGTGCCCATTATTAACACAGGAATCAAAACAAACTTCTGTACCTAATAGCTCTTGTATTCAAAAATATATGGATATAAGCATCACCAATGGCATTATCACAGAAAAGTTTTAAATCCTACATAGAGAGCTGTACAAATCTGTAGATATTTGAAGATATCCTTATCCGTAGCCCATTTTTGTGGATTGATGCAGATCCAGATTTTATGTTTAAAGCACTGCAGATCGATGGACATCTGCTTTATATCTAGATATATCCACAACTGTGGATGCGGGTACCCATGGATCATTTTTGTGGATTGGATGCAGATACTGTACAATTTTTTCGTCTGCAGAAAGGTCTTCTATAAGGTTGGGATAGCAGAATACAAAGTATATGTAGATTTACACTTTGCAAATATAGCTATTTCAGGTTAAAATGTCTTTTTTAATTTCTTAATTTTGTTTCCTTTTGCAAGAGGCAATGACATCTCTAACACCTAAGCAGAATAGTTCAAACAATACAATTGTTAGCACTGTTTTTTTAAGTGTTAGTGAGGTTGCCATCTAATGGAGATATATTCAGAAGAAAAGAAAACAGTACCCTGAACTTGAGTTCTTACAAACTTAACAACAGACACATTCTTTGTGGTGCAAGATCCATCTCACTTGTTGTCTTCAAACTCTGAGGTGAGATGGAAACACTTTATGGGGTGAACCCAAGAGTCTAGAATGCAAGTGTCTTGTATATTATAATCTAATGGTTTGCAGGCCAGTGGGTGGGAGCTGTATAGGAAAGTCAGATGTGTTCAATCTAACTCAGTGTTGGACCCCAAGTAGGAAACCACGTCAAAAAGCATACTCATTGCTTTTCCTTCTCTCAGATGGTAGAGGAGAAGAAAGAGCCTTTGATGTGCCAGAATAAGAGTCACATACCTTAGCTGATCTTCCTTAACAAGGGGTTCTGAGAAGAGAGTTTGAAAATGTCCTTTATTGCTGCAAAGAATGATGCCTTGTGTCTGTTTCCTGTTCTTTTAACCAACCCTAGATCAGATGTGGTGTAGGAACTTGAATTCAATGGAAGAGAGAGAGATAAGGACAAATCACAATGATAATTTGCTATTGTTACCTAAAACTCTTGCAGACCTTTTAAGCCCAAGGGCTGCTTGGGGCTACTGCCTGTTGGAGTACTAACATATAAAGAAGACCGGGATGGGGAGTAAAGAGACTGATGGCCTTACTCATGGCTGCAAAGTTCTCTTCACTGGAGGAATGCGCATCCAGCAACTGCTTTTTCCCTAAAATACCGGGAGGCATTTTAAATTCTTTAAGTGCATTGCCATCCAGAATTTTCTCTACAGCAGAATGATTCTGCACTGCCTTGTAGTCAGGACTGTGCTTGTTTCATGCTGTAATGTCTAGATGGATTTTTCATGGTTAGCATCTATTTGCATTCTTCCAGGCTTTGTAACAGAGAGGACCATGTGACTTATTGAGGGTGTGTGTTTGCTCGTTTAAGTTTATAATATGATTCTCTGGTTAATCAAAGTAACCTCCTATGTCCTCACTTTATTATTTCATGCATTTTCCATACATTGCTGGATAGAGAACAGGCAAATTTTTTTTTTTTCAGGAAGGAAGGTATTGTCTTTTGGTAAGAATGGGAATCTGGACAGCAACACATTGATACCTGTTTCTTACCACTGCTTTGCTGTGCAACTTTGAAAAATCCATTTAGGTTTCTGGGTTAGAATTTATCCTTCTGTAAAATGGTTATATTAAAAAATGTCCACTGACATGTAGTTTAATTTGTGTAAGTACTCTATTATCCTTGACTGCAAGATGGAATAAAAATGTGAAAAGTATTGTTGCTTTCTTGTCTATGAAACAGTTAAGTCAATGTCAAATTCATACTGTTGAGTGTTTAAGTTCTTGTTGCCTAAGTTGAATGCCATAATACATACAGTCAATACTATCTGAAGTAATGTAGAATTAAATCATCTGGGGAATGCTGCCTTTTAGCAAATCTGAGTTTGAAAAAAATTCTGTCGAGTTATAACAACATATTTATCACATGCCTTAATAATACTTCATTCCCTCATGATCCATTCTTCTCTTTTCCCTTTAACTTCTTGTCAGACCACCTTGAACCTTTAGAACAAGGGATCCCAGTAGGAAATTCTGTTGTTTTTGATAAAGTTTGTGTGTATAGAGGGCAGAGAACTCAGAGTAATGTGGTTAATGGCTTATATACACTAAAGGAATTTTTTGTGCAGGGTTTTCATTGCTTTCAAAGCCAAGTTGAACAGGCTTAATTTATTTTTAAGTGGGTATTTATTCTTTATTCTGTTGGAATCTAAGAATTCCTTTTAATCAGTCTTTTTATTGCAATATTTTATTCTGATAAATTTATGGTATTAAATAGTATCTGACAAATCCCTCCTCCAAAGAATACAGTCTAAGCTAGTCAAGGCAAACAAAGACAAAGCCCAGCATGGCCATTCTGTTAATAGAAAAATGAGGTAGAAAGTGTTGCTGGGGAGAAATTGGTTTAAAGAAAGTATTTAAGAGGAAAGGAAGAGAAAAGTGTGTGTTCACTGGGCGGAGTTAGGGACATTAATGTAAATGTAGTAAGCAGCCTCGATTGTAGCATTTGGTTACATTTTTAAACCCTGGTAGCTTCACTTAGCTCTTCACATGCTCAATACATTCGGTGAGTTTTGATGTGTTGTTGCTGAGAGTCTCTTAAATGAAGACCTGATGTTACAAAAGAAAACTTTACTGGAATATGCCCATGAGCCCTTACAGTCTGGGCTGTTGAAGCAGCTGGCTCTTCATAAAGTCTTCTAGCAAAATGGAAAGAAAAGAAGTTTCACCATAATATAAGTGAGTAGTGCTTGCTTACAGTTGAAATGAAGTATACAGTCTGCATGCACAGAGGCACACTAATGAGAGCAAAGAAAAGAGATAAAGAACAAAATTCAAGGAATCCATTTTGTATTTGGGCTAGTTGAAGAGAGTTGAGATGAAGGGAATCTGGAAGAGAGAAGACTTATTAATTAGTCTGAGAGAAGTTAGTCAAAGCATGGACGTGGATGGGTTTTAGCAACGGGAATAATGCGGAAAGGTTATTTTTGATGATATTAAAGGAGTTGATAAAACTATTGACTTGTGCATATGCCGCTTGGTAATGTACATTGTTGTGCACACGCGTTTTCAGGCATAAGCAACCCAAAAGATAAGAAGAGCCATTTTAAAAATGTTTTTCAATAACCAAGGGTTTTGAGAGCTGAAGTGGGTAAAGCCTTCTAGTGGGGGAAGCTGAGAGCTAGGCCACTGTGCCTGCTGCCGGGTTCCCTGGCCGGGGGGGAGAGAAGAACCTGGAATCAGGAGTGGAGCGCCCCCTCAGGGTCCAACTGGTGGCAGGAGTGTCCAGAGCCACAAGGAGGCAGCCAAAGAGCTGCATGCAGATCCAGAGTCAAAGGTTGCAGATCCCTGAACCAGAGAGATAAGTTACAAAGGAGTAAATGAGTTAGTCTAGTTCAGCAACAACAGGGGGTCTTGTGGTGCTTTTAAAGACTAACAGATTGATTTATCACATGAGCTTTCACGGGCGGGATCTCACTTCATTCGATGCTTGAAGATGGAGAACTTAAAGAATGGGAGGACAAATAAATCAGTCTCTCCTGGCGGATTCAGTCTCAAAGCACACTACCTCTGTGAGATCTGCTTTTAAATATAAAGCCTGATGTTCATATATTAGAAGTTTTTATCTCCTTCCATATTATCTATATGTGCATTACACACAGATTGTGATTCAGGCTTTCATTAGAAACATCACATTGCACCTTTAGTGAACGAGAATGTAAGTACCAGACCCAAAGAATTCTCCCTAACCCTTATGTACCCTCTGTCACTTGTCATCTAGAGATCCTTGGGTCTCAGCTAGTATAGATTGGGGAGCGGGGAGGACTTGGAAGGGTATCTAAATTCACTTTCAGAGAGATTGGACCCAATTCCGATGTAATAGGAGTGTAACTCCATTCACTTGAACAATGTCACTCTAGTTACCTTGAGCTGAGTTTACAGTCTGGTCCATCTACCCTGAGCTAGTGGCAGTGCAAACAAGAGGTATCTGAGAGACCATGAATGATGTGAGACTGTGTGGAGGAAATGTGTTGAGTGGGAACCAACTGCATAGAAAAGGTAGCTGAAACCATGTGATTAAGTGTCTGATAAGAGAGTTCAAAGGGGAGGGGGTGGTGCTTTAAAAAGGTGAAGAGATGGACAGCTGTTGAGGGAACTGAGATGCCAGTGAAAGTCAATTAAGCAAGGTAGCATGATAGCCAGGAAAGCACAGAATCGGAGAAACCAGGGGTGAAATCTTGGCTCCTTTGAAACAAAGGGTAAAACTCTCATTGACTTAACTGGAGACAGGATCTCACCCCAGGAGCTGACAGAAAACAAATAAATAAATAAAGAAGAATTCTGTCATTTATTACAGAGGCATTATGAGCCACCTGTCTTTTATAAATGTTGGTTAATTTGATCAAGGTTGTAATCAAAAAATTTAGACAATTGTTTCTTGACTCCAAAGTATTCCCTAATGATGACAATTATACAAAATAGTTAAAGCATGCATAACTGTATTAGTTAATCATGCAATTATTATTCTTTCTATCTTCATTATCAGCATTGTAACAGTTGATGATTATTTTTATGCAGGAGAAGTTTTCATATTCTTGAGGATAGTTTTAGGAAACTTAATGTTTTAGTATGACCAGCTTGCATTCAATCGTTAAATCCTTTTCATGGACTTATTCAGCTACACAAATTCAATGGTTAGTTTGTTTGTATTGTGTTATGTAAATTCTCCTCCTTTTTATCCTGCTGCATAAAATGATCAAAGTGTATATAGATTACTCTGTTGAGAGGTGAGAATTGGGAGCCAGAACTTTTGGGTTCAATTCCCAAGTATACTGCTAATTCATTATGTAACCTTGAGCAAAGCACTTATACCTCTGCTTTACTTGATTAATCTGCAAAATTAGGATAATGCATCCCTACTTCACAGGCCTCAATTGAGGCTTAGTATGTGTTTTCTAAATGATTTTGAGTTCTTAGGTGAAAGACATTATCTAAGTGCAAGGTTTACTTCTGTTAATTGCATCATCCTCCCCTCCCTCAAGGAAAATACTTTGAAGGGAAAAATGTTTTTTTTTGTTTGTTTGTTTGTTTTTGTTTTTTTTTTTAACAGTTTTGTGACTGAGAAATATTTAGGGATACAAAGACCTGGCCCACATGTTGATTTGGTTTTTCTTTTCCCCATGTTGTCTTCTGTTCCCTTCATATTCTTTATCCTTCTGTTCCCTAGAAAAAAAAATCTAGGTGTGACAGGGAGACAAATCTTGGCATGACTATAGTCCAGTTATGTTACTTTGGCTTGGTAACATTGTGTAGGTTTGTCAGCCTTTATAGCAAATGAGGTAGTTGGTGTTAACTCTTGTGCTACAAATATAATAAATGTAAATATCAGAGTTTAACACTAATTTTTCTCTTTAATAGCACCAACCAAAAAAAATTCATAAATGTGGAAAAATACAAAATTCTGTATCCTTCCCCTTCCAAAACATCCATACTATTGTGTGGAAAGTGAAAAATCATGCACTACTCAGGCCAGTTTGATAGCGAACATATTCTAAAAAAGACAACTAAAACCAACAATAGCTCCAAAAGCCTGGATGTGCATCACCCATCCACCCCACCAAAAAGGTGTGGGTGGGTGATAAATATGGTGTATAATACAGGGTGCAGATCAACTCCTGTCCATGCAGGGATAGGATACCCTAGTCCTTTGAAACTTCTTCCCTGTTATAGTGGAGGTTGAGAAGGCAATATATCAATGGAAAAATTTAGGGGTTTAAGTCATTGCATCTTTTATTTTGTTCAGGCTACACATTTTTCTTCTCTGGTTAGCATACTAGCTAGTTTTTCACTTCATTATGTTCACAGAATCAATTTCTTTTTGTAGTGAAACACGATCATATCATGTTGCTTGTCATCCTATTTCTTGGAATGAGATCTTTCATTAAGAAGTCCAACAACATTGTCTTGAACCTAAACACTTTCCAAAATGTAATGTCCCCTTTTTTATTTAACACTGGATGTTTTGTGATAGTGACCTCCAGCAGCATTGCCATTCCATCATACAAAAACACTGCATCACATATGGTAATGTCTGTATCTCATCATTTCTTATTGTTTTCATATCCTTTATGACACCTACTTAAAACATCTAGTAACACCCTGTTTAAGAATATTTTTCAATAAGTTGTCTTCTCTGCCTGAGAGAGCCCAAATTTCATGAAAAATCCCTCTACAGTGTTTGACACAGCATAGAGAATACTATGTTTATGAATATAGTAATCTGAGAAAATAAGACTGATTTTCTTTTTTCAAACAATTGAAACCAGATCAGAGAATTTAATGTCTGTTAGTATCATCAAATGAGAAAACAAATTAGTTACTCTGAATCTATAGTAGAAAAACCTTAATGAATTACCAAATATATATATTTTTTTAATCTGCTCCTTGAGCTGAATGCATTCAGAAGGCATACTGTCTCAATGTGTGGTTAAGCTTGTGATACACTAGTGGTGCATTTAATTTAGTTGTAGTGTGTGGTGATAAACAAAGATACTCAATCCTGCAAACACTTCTGTCTTAAATTAAAATGTGAAAAATGTGGGGAGACACACTGAAGCAACTGAGGTGTTCATGTTTTCAAGCAAGTGTAAATGGCATCAGGTTTGAAAACTTGCATAACAAAACTTAATACTGCCAAGTTTTTAAAAAGTCACGTTTGCAAAATTCACTTAGCTACACAAATAGTGGAGAGAAACAAGACAGCTGTAGAACATTTTTTAGTCATCTGTTTGTTAAATTTTGCAGTCTAACTTGATGCAGTCTAACTCTAGTTCAGGTAACAACAGTACTTAGGAAAAAAGAAATAAGGAAGGGAATGTTTATTGGTTTTATCTGCAATGTGTTTTATTTATAAATATGAAAAATATGTTGGGAGAAGAACAAGTATGTTTTTATAATTTTCAGAGCTCACAGATTGCAAAATACATGTAGGCGTCTAAAAACAGCTGGCTCTCCTGGTTACCTAACTTCCTCCTCCTGAGAGAAAAATACAGAAAAAGAAAACAGCAAAAGTAGTATAAATGTCAGTGTCTGAATGCTGAAAAGAAATTTATCTGGTTCACCAGCTCCACTGGCCAATCACTTCTATTCTGAAGTGGTGATCTTAATACATACAGTAAAGCCCTGATCTTGCAGCATGTATGCCTATAACAGCACGTTACTCACATGAATAATCACAGACTTCAATGGACCAATGCTCGTCAGAAAGTTGCACACTAATTTAAATGTTTACAGGATAAAGGCCTAAATTAAAAATGCCAGTGATTAACAAACTAGCTTGCTCCAGAAATAGGATAATTGGAAAAGTGAGCAGTTAAAGCTCATAATGTTAGTTGATTGAACAGTGGTTTGAAAACAAGTTTTCTGTAATCTGGTAACAAAGTGAAGGCATCTACTACAAATGATGGGGGGAAAAAGCCAAGAGTCTTCCTTAAATACAAAAATGTGGACAATAATAAAATTAATTGTTTAGGAGAACTCAGGAGGTACAATTGGTAGACATTGTTTGGTTTGTATTTTACAGCTGTATGATTCATGGTTAGTCTTGGTAAAGCGTGTGTATGTATATAATGAACAAAATGGAACTGTGTTTCTAGGTATCCAAGGTGTATTGTTTTAGGATCAAGTAGTTTAACAATTTAAAACAAAGTCTAAGAGTCTTCCTCTCCCCCATGTATAGTAATAAGTATAGAATATGTACAGATTTACTCGATTGCAAGGGTAGATTGTGAAATTCTTCAGTAGTCTTTTTAAAGGATGGAGGCAGGAGATTGTAGGAAAGATGGATGGTGTGGACTGTGTTGATAATGAAGACACTTTTCATTATTCCTTTCTAGACCTTGCTGTACACTCACATGGTCGGAAAATATAACTTATTGTAGTTCAACAGTGTTGAGTATTAATATTTCATGTTTGTAACTATCTATGCGTGTTTCAATCTTAATTGTGTATTTCATATGACACTCTCCAGATTTCAGGCCCTCCTGCAGCAAAAGGAAATAATTAGTTGGTTTGAATCTCTTTTCCTTTGTACTGTTCCATAGCAAGAGCTAATATCAGGCTGTCAGAGTTTGTGTTATCAAAGTGCATTTGGAAATCAAAAGATTACAGTAGTTTTTTTATCAATTTTTAAACTCTTCAATAAAAACCTAGCTGAAATGAAACATAAATCTTACAGCTAAATCAATTTCTTTTTTTTTTCTTTCTGCCATTGAAGTCAATTTATTTAAGTTTATACGGAATTTAATGTCAAGGTCTTATTTTCCATCAAGTTTGCCCACTTTGTGTTTCTGAACAAGTGAAGAAAAGTGAAATGTCACAGCATATTTTATCCCAACTTCTCACTCTTTATCATCTTTGATGTTTTTTAGGCAGTAAAGTGACTAGCTCCAAGATTAAAGATAAACTATTCTGAAAACGTTGATTTTTCTATCTGACTCAGAAGAATGGATATAAAGGACCGAAGGCACCGCTCTCTAACGAGAGGTCGGTGTGGGAAGGAATGCCGCTATACAAGTTCTTCACTGGACAGCGAAGACTGTCGAGTACCAACTCAGAAGTCATATAGTTCAAGTGAGACGCTGAAGGCCTATGATCACGAGACCAGAATGCACTATGGAAACAGAGTTTCTGACCTAGTTCACAGAGAGTCAGATGAGTTTCCAAGACAAGGTATGTGAAAAGCACAACTTTTTTTTGGTTCCAATAATCAATAACCTCTGTCACTAATGTATATGCCTCACATGCCAGCAGTATTAGAAATGTTTGGGAAATGGAGGAAGTGTAATGTTTCTTATTTTACCTATTTAAAGCAGCAACAGGATTGCCTTTTTCAATTAGGAAATTCATTCTCTTTCCTTGTCACGTTAAGCTGTGAATACTTGGGCTTCCCTTCCTCTCAGAAGTCACTTCCTCTACATGAGGCAATCCTCAATCACTGTTTTAACATATATTTTATCTAGAGAGAAACTAATGACCAGTTGTCATATTTGTCATATACGCTAACCTTACAGTATGTCATCTGTATTTGTTTTATGTATAATAGAGACACTTTTATCTTTGCTTTCTGCTTCTTTGGTAGATTAGCTGTATTGCTAAAATGAGTAAAATGTGATTAGAATACAGTAATTTCTAATGTTGTACCTTGTAATTTCTCCTCTGTTTCTAACTTGTGTACTAGACATGGGATGCTTCTTCTGGCTTATTTTGTCACTGGAGTTGGTTTACACTTTATTTCATAACACAAATAGCAAGAGAAAACACTTAATTAATAATTGGTTATAATATATTAATTTTAAAATGGATAGCAGTGTTAGTCTAGTCCAGTGAAAAAACAACAAGGAGTTGTGTGGCACTTGAAGACTAACAGATTTATTTTTTGCATGAGCTTTCATGGGAGAAGATCCCACTTCCTCAGATGCTTCGAAGATGGGTGAACTTACAGAAAGGAATGAAACTAAATGCATGGGGATGTAAAACATAGGATCAGGTCATAAAGTAACAGCAAACTTCAGGCTTCCCATGGTTTGAGCCTGTAAACTGCTCTGATTTGTTGTTACTTTATGACCTGATCCTATGTTTTACACCCCCTTGCATTTAGTTTCATTCCTTTCTGTAAGTTCACCCATCTTCGAAGCATCTGAGGAAGTGGGATCTTCTCCCACGAAAGCTCATGCAAAAAATAAATATATTAGCAACTCTCTGATTCTAAAACTCCTGTTAAATTTTACCTTTCCATCATTCACTTTTTGTATTAACTTGTAAGCAATTTGAGTGATCCACTGCAATGTAAAATTGCTTGCTTTAGATCTCTGGCTCTTTCATTCAGTAGAATCTAATCTAAACTTCTATAAGAAGTAACTTGAAAATGTTTTGCTTTCAGTTCCTCACTGGGCATGTTTTTGCTTTTATCTTCTATTTTGTGAGCTTTCTTAGTAAATTGAAACACAGCATAATTGTATGCATTGTGGTGGGGGAGAGACATCTAAACATTGCTTCAGTTGAACAGTCTTTGATCTGCTTAACTTCACTATATATTTTGCACCGTTAGATTGTCACATGCCCCAGAATTGCAACTAGGGGAGTTACAATAAACCACTTGCATATGAAGAATTACATGTGGTTTATATTATGTAACATTTGAGTGGGTTTATGCACATTTAGGTCATTAAGATGTCCCCTCTTCTTACTCCCTCAAGGAAGAGGTAGACTTGCTAGTACAGTGTCATGTTAACACAGGACTCCTCTAGCTCTTAGGTCGTCCACACAAATAGAAGCCTATCTCCCTAACTGTATAAGATGATTCTCTGTGACACTTTCTTAATCTTTTTCTGATATTTAATATAAAGTTTCCCTTTCCTAATTTTATCTCACTGCATTTAGTTAACCTCTCGTACCATTCTAAATTTTTTATTTCTCCATGGACTTTACATGCCACATTTCTGAAAACTGTTACTAGATCCTATTTTTCATCCTGTTAGAAAATCTGTACACTTTTAGCTTTCTAAAATGTTTCCTCAAAAGTATTTCTTTCAGATTCCTTTATTTCTGTTGCTCTTCTCTACACTTCCTTCAATTTGTTAGTATCTTTCTGGGAATGTGATGATCAAAATAAAATGCATGTCAGAGTCTCCTGCACTTTGAGTCATGTGGAGGGGAATTAGTGCCTTCCTGATTTGTGATGGGAAACTGCTTACGCAATTTAAAAGTGCCCTAGTCTTCTGTGCTGCCATACACACTCTATCCGTCTCCCAACTCAACATTCAACTTACGGTCTATCCCAGTGGTTCCCAACCTGGGGTCCAGGGACCCGTGCGGGTCCGCGGACGTATTGCAAAGAGTCTGCAGAGCTTCTCCCTACCAGGGCTGGAATCCAGCTGTAGCCCTGAGGCACCTTGCCGGGGCTTCCTCTTCCCACCCACGGCTGGATCCTGAAAGGGGAATGAGGCCATGGCAGCTCTCCGGGAAGAGCAAGGACAGGGGGCCATAGCCGCCACAGCTCGGCTCCACACTGATGCGAGCCATGGTGGCAGCGGTGCTGTTTGCCAGCTGTCCTTGTGGCGCTGCCAGAGTGGCATGAGCTAGATTACACAATCAGCCAGGGGGGCTGCAAAGATTTTTATTTTTTTGTTAAAAAGGGGTCTCCAGCCTGAAAAAGGTTGGGAACCGCAGGTCTATCCTATCAAACATACAATTCTATTTTTATATTTTCACTTTAAAGGTTTCCAGCAAATTACTATTTCAGATTGCAGAGTTCCAAAGGGACAGCCATGTTAGGCTAGTTCAGTAAAACAAACAAGGAGTCCTGTGGGACTGTTTGACGAAGTAGGATTTTCTCCCATGGAAGCTCATGCAATAAATAAATGTGTTAGTCTTTAAGTGCCAAAGGACTCCTTGTTTATTTCAGATTGTGTACCTTCAGTCTTTCCAAATGTACCAATTTGCACCTTGGTTCATGTTTGCAACTTCTTTCAAGTGCCTCTCTCCCCACATTGTTTTCTTTGTTAGCATTCACAGCCCCTCTCATTTTAATATCATTTGCAAATTTCACAAATACAGTGTCCACTTCCACTTTGAAATAATTCATGAAGATAGTAAATTTCCATGATAAGACTCCAATTTAAAGCCCAAATTCTACAATTGTACTCAAATATATTAGTAGCTTATTCTTCAAGAAGTTTTACATGCCTTCTTAAGGAGTAAGTACTGATTTTATGTAAAGGTGGCAGCATCAGTCCCTAAAGCAGTCCTCTTTGTTGCAACAAATATATTCAGTGGATTATTAAATCCCACAGGTTTGATGCTTGTGGTTTAAGAGTCGGTCTAGAAATTTAGTTCTCCTCCTTTAGAAATGGTGACCTCTTATGGTGTTGTTTTTTTTTCCTTTTTGTTCAACATTTCTTGTACATTTGCCAAAAGAATTTCAGCACCACACTCTTTTGTGGTAGACTTCAGCTAGCTGGCACAATAAGTGATCTTCATCTCTAGTGTGTGTGTGTGTACAAACAATGTTCTTTTGTTATAGTAATATGGCATATTCAGTTTTAGAATCATCCCACCAAATATTGATTTAAACCATTAGGTTATCACCTCCATTAAATAGTTTTGCTTGCATCCCACACACCTTGTCTTAACTTTAGTACTGTTCCTAGCCCACTTAAGGCCCATTTACAGTTCTCTTCTCATTTCTGAATTGATTTGTATTCACATCTAATCTTTGTTTGTTTCTTAATTCCTATAATGGATTATATTCTGACTGTATATCATCATGTAGCATACCCAGGCCACCTTTGTGGTCTGTTTAGTCCTAACATGTGGGACTAAACATACTGTTCTTATGTTCATCCAGGCCCCAGACATTGCATCTCAATTGCCTCATGATGGTGTTCCTGATTATTATTTGATGTTTGTTGTGATTTCTTTTCATTATCTCTTAGTCTTGGTTGCACAACTATCCACCTTTGCTGTATTCTATATTTGTTCACTTGACCTTCAAAAGAGAATAGTGCAAATAGTTACTAAGTAGAAGGGCCTCTTCTTCCTTTCTTACTGTTTTGCTTCTAAATCAGTGACATTAGTACATAAGTGTGACAGAGTAAACTGTTGCATGGAAGAAAATAAAGTCTTTTGAAAAGAATTGCTAGGTGGTGGTAAACTGTTGGAAACAAGGGGTAGTCCAGCTGACTTGAAGCAATGATTAATCCGTTTGGGCTGCTGGGAGTGGGACCAATTTGGTTTCCATGCAATAATAATAATCTTGCATTGGTAGATCGCCATGCACTTCACAATCTCTAATGTATGTAATCTTAGAAACACTTGTGAGGAAGGGATTATCCCCATTTTACAGATAGGAAATGGAGGCAAAAAGGCTAAATGACTTAACAAAGCCACACAGGAAGTTTGTGGTGGACCAGGAAATTGAACCCAAGTCTGCAGAATCCTAAACTACTGCCCTGAGCACTGAACCATCTTTCAGATCCAAGCTATTCCTTGTGTGGCAGGAAGAATGCCAAAGCTAGAGAAGGGTGTGCTGCTAATGGACTACTGGAGGCACAGGTACACAGAACAGTGCACTAAATAAAATGCTACATCAGTTTCAGAGGAGACGCATCATCTTGGAAAAGCAGATGTTGAATTTGGGGGAGTTTTGGGGGGCAAGGGCTAGGACCTGCCTTCTTCTAAAGCCTTTGTAGTTCCTAAAGATAAAAGATTCTGGACACAATTTAGGAGCACAGAGTGTGACATTGACAGACGAGGTGCCATCTCTTGTCAGGATAGTAGGTGTTGAGTGAGCACTGACAGATTCCTAGCTCAAAACCAAAGCATCTCACTTATATTTTAGTATTGTTCAAGATGTGTTTTACACTTAAAGAATGTGTTTAGTGCTTAGACTCCTTGGAACGGTTGTAGATTGCTGCTTGCATTTATTTCACTGGTAATGTCTGTATGCCAGCTAATAAGGTGATATGTTAGTTTTGCTTTATAACTGTAAAAATACTTGCTCTAAATCTGTGAACCTAGTCAGGAGGAATGGTCCACAGCTCCTCAAGAAGGACAGTCAAAACTAAATGAGCCATTGTGAAATATCACAACACACGGAACTGGTTAATGGCCCTCTCACACCCATGTGCGAAAAGCTCATCCCATCAGCTTGAATTCTGGAAGAAGGAACTACAGATACCTGACATGAAAATGCTCTATCTCTTTTGCTGTTTGGAGGGCTGGAGCTGGGAAACGGAAGCAGAAATCCCCAGGGTCAACCTGCCTTAGCCCTAAAAGTCATTTCAGTGCTGACAGATTCCTACAACTGTCATCTTTTGGAGCCACAGGCTGTGGTTTGTGTATATATATATATTGTCCCCTTTAATCTGTACATAACTCTTTCTTAGTTTATAAGTCTTTAAATTACTACAGGGTTCACTGCAAGCAGCATTGTCTTTGATATGAGATCTAGGATAAATGGCTGATCTCTTGGAACTGGAAGCAACCTGGGTCTTTGGGATATAGCAACCAATGTCACTAAATCCACAGAACATAGAGAAGTTATGGGACTAAAAATAAATGGTGGACTTGAGATGATGGTAAAATAAATGTAGATAAACCTTTCAGAATACTGCTACATCTTCTGTAGTTTCCATCTTCTACCTTGCTACAAGTCTGCTGTGGTCTGGACTGGTCATCCTGGTCTATCAAGTGATAACCTGGTGACTGGTTCAAGATTGTATATATAAAATAAACTTTGTCCCTTTGAGGTGTTTTTTCCACTTAAACTCTCTCTCCCACCCCAAGTCGACACTTTGTGTATGAAAGGGGGAAAAGGCATAGTTCAACAATTCATACACCATGTATTTCAGTGTCTGCAATAGTTGTGTGTGAGTTAAATGCTGTATAGATCCAAAATGGAATTAGGAAAATGTAAAGACTAAGTATTTCCACATGCAGTTTCCAGCTGCAGATGTCTAGGAATTTATACATGCTAATTTATTCTAAGTTCAAGTGGGTGTTTTGATGGGATTTAAATTTTGTAGGAGATAAACACGTGTTTAAAAGGAATACTCCTGAAAGTAATATTTCTTTCAGCTACTGTAGGAAGAGTTTGAATGATTTTTGCCTTTAAACAGTTTGTTCCAATATTTTGTTCCTTCTGCCAGTAACGTCCTGTGCAGTGTGGCTTGTTGACGTCTCTGTTTGATTAACCATGGTATTGAGACTATATAAAATTGCTGTTTAAGATAAGGTCTTAGATGATATTTGTTTTTGACAATTTCAGTAAAAAATCTGTCAAGTGCAAAACTGAGTTATACCATTTTTGCTTTTGATCTATGAAGGCTTGACATTGAAATTCTTGATATAAAAGTTATACTGAGGACTGGAAAGCTTAAAGTTAGCCTTTCAAGCTTTGGTTTGGTGTTCTGCTATGAGCGTTTCACTATTTTTCTGCTCTGTGTGTCCATTTTATTATTTTGTGAGCAAACAGGTCTTCAAAAGTTATACATGCTTGTGTGAATTAGCTGACTGGAGTGATGGCAGTTGGGTGGAAAAGGGGAATAGTGATGGGAAACAATTTTATGGTTTGTTCCATTCTTAGTAAACCAACAAACCACTTGGGGGGAAGAAAAAAAACAAACCTCCCTTCTGTCATAGTTGTCCCTTGTCTGCAGACTGGAGGTGGTGGAGTGGAAATGTGGAAAATAAGCTGTTAGTTTACCTATTCCACTACGCTACAATACCATTACATTTAAGAGGGAGTCTGACTTATACATTCAGTCGTAGTCCTATAGATCTTTCATCCCATTGGGCCCTTGCCAAGGGCATACACCAGATGTCTGAACCTGTGTTTCCTCTTGTGCTGAGCATGATTACTATTGCAATGACACATTATCAGGAGGGTAAAACTAACCTGTCTCAGAACAGTCTAAACCTAGCTCACTTTCTGTATTAGTCGGCAAACAATCCAACGCTTGATGACTTATGCATCACAGTGATAGCAAGAGCCCACATCAAAGGAACCAAAAATGTCATTGCTATGAGGGCTTTGCTGTCACAACCAGTTATCCCTGTTCTCACCATTTGGTTTATTTTAATGCTTTCTTTTAACATAAACAGAAATGCAAATGTTGTTCTACACCTGCATAGAGTATCATTATTGTCCAGTCAGTCTGAAAAAAGTCGATGCTCCAATTTATTAGGAGGAAAAGAGTCTATCGTTGCAGGTTGTATGAAAGGTGAAGAGCCTTTTTAAATGTTTCATGTTAAGATGAATAGAAATTTCTGTCAAACCTTTGACACATTTCTGCAGAAAATAGAAAATGGTACTTCTAACACCTTTGATTAGTGAAGTACTTTAAAACCTGCTGTTATGGTGTGGATTTGTCTAGATGCTATGCATTTTGCTTCCAAAGAGATTAACTTATAGAACTTTTTTTTTTCAAGAGAACATTTTTTGTCCAACTTCCGGTACGAACAGAATGCAAGAAGGGTGGTTTAGCTGTTAAGACTTTGGGTGGGGGTGGGAAGAACTAGTCATGCTCTTGGTTTTGTTTAAAACCATGCTATAAAGAAGTCTCTTTGAAATGAAGATTTTATTTTTGTGGATTTTTGTAATCAGGATGTATATAAAAGATGCTTTATGATTTTAGAACTCTGCTGAGATGACAGAGAGCTTGACTTGACTGGTTGCTATGGTTCAAATGAAGTTGGGAAGCACTAAATGCTAGCAATGAACATTCTTTTGCAGTCCTCAGGAAAGCTAGGATCAGGCAGAGCTCTTTTCATTGCTCCATGCATGCATTAGTAGTATCTATCAAAGGAGTTCTAACACTTAAATTTTCTATGTTTTAAGTATAAATTTTAATTTTCAGCTTTAGTAGTCCTAGAGTCATCCTTAAGGGAAAAACAGAGTGGGTGCACAGTTCTTGAGTTCTTCATTTGACATTCCTATCCACAAGTTCTGTCTCTCCCTGAGCCAAATCCCAGGCTTTCAGCCATCAGAGAAAGTTATTTGGTATAACTATTGCACTGACTGCTTTCTCATCCACTCAATCTCAAGTCAGATCTAGTTCAGCAGTAAATCTCTGCTGGGAATGATTAGAACAAATAGTGTATGCCTGAAGATATTAAAAATAAGTGGAACAAACAGAAGGTTATTTAACAATGCCTAACAGCCTTTCATAATACTTGTAATATCTTGCCAAAGTGGACAATGAAATGTATTTCATTACATTTCCTTTTAGATGGAGACATAATATCAGTAGAGGAGAAACAGTTGAACATTTGTACATCTTTTCTCTTTTTTTTATTCTTGTTTTTGCATAAATATGTATGAGCAGTAGCTTGTTGTAATTCACACTGATGTCCAATAGGACCATCATGACATTGAGAGATTTTGCAATGATCATAGCACAGGGTAACTTTATTAAAAAAAAAAAAAAAAAAAAGTGTCCCTTTTTTACATGTTCTGTTTTAGCACTTGTTTTCACATACACTCTCAGTGAATAGAGTCCTCAAAGTTATGTATAATGTAGAGGAAACTTAAAAATACTCTGGTTAATAAAGAGAAGTGAGTCACAAGGGGAGTAAAACACCCAACTTGGACTGACTTTCAAGTTGTGTTAATATTGTAAAATAATCCTCATTCTTTCAGTGCTTTATTGCCTTGTGTGCATGTGTTAGACAAATTCTATCAAAAAAGGGACAAAAGAAAGCTATGAGAACAATAATTAAGAAGGTAATGACATGGGGCAGTTACTGCACCTAAGCTTTCATTACTGACCTATTCTCTTTTTTCAGTGAAATGTGAATATTAGTTTACTGCTCTCTTCAAAGCATCTGATGAAGTTGGATTTTCTCCCACGAAAGCTCATGCGATAAATACATTTCTTACTCTTTAAAAGTGCTATAGGACTCCTTGTTCTTGTTCTTGTTCTTAGTCTCATTCCCATATTTGCACATCACAGAATTGCTACCCAATAACTGTTCAGTTGGCCAGATTGTGACAGCCTTACTTAGATAACTGTGTGTGTCATGGTTAAAAGAGTAGCTGCAGCTCTGCCACTGTCCTGTTCTGTCTAAAGCTCCCACCTAAGGTCTTGGGAATCAGCATTTATCTGTTTGTTTCACGCTTAGACCAGGACTCGGCTACCTGTTAGTTTTCTTCGCTTCAGGATCCAGGGCTAGTGATAATCATGACTAACGTGCTTCTTAAAACACACGGGTTTTTATACAGAAGTTGGATTCAAGCTTTTTAGAGAGAATCATTTTAAAAACCATAAATAGTAGGTGTACATTTTATCACATCAAAGTTTAACTTTTCTTCAAGCTAAGTTTGGTGAGCTTTCTTGTTGGGTTAAAGGAAGACATGAACCAACTAAGCTGTTATTGGAAAGCCAAGGAGCTCCTGGGACACAACCTGGTCTCAGTTTCTTCCAGAGAATCTGCCTGCCCTCTTGCAGGGGGAACCTCCATAGCCTTCTTTTATGCATGGACCCAGTTGGCATATTGCTCAGTGGTGTTCAGGGCCAGCTCAAGGGGCTGTGGTGCCCTGAGCTGGCTTTTGTTTTGGCATGACCCCCCCCCCCCCGGGGAAGGGGGCAGAACCCAGCCTCTACTCTGGGCTGGATTGCCACCCCGCCTCTGGGCTGGCCCTGACCAGCCCTGAGAAGGAGCAGCTGGCCCAGGCGACTGGTGAGAGAGTGGAGCCAGTCTCTGGGCTTGCCTGCTCCACCCCTGTGCTGGCTGTTCCCTGTCCTGGGGGTGGGGTGAGCTATCAGAGAGCAGGGGTTTAGGGGTGCCAGTGTGGAGCCAGGGCCCTTAATTTTGGTGCCCCAAGCCGGTTCCATACTGGCTTATGGGTATCACTAGCCCTAATGATGGGATTCTGTTAGAGCTGATGTGTAGGGTTGTCCTTTCCTCTGAGTTGTCCCAGGTTGTGAGAGGATCCAGTAGGTCTGCCACCTGCAGCTCCATTGTTTGGACCTCATTTAGCCTTAATGGCTGGCAGTTACTATGTCTGTGTTTTCTCCCCCAAAAATGAAGGTATTGAAGCTGTATCCTAGGAATATGTCTACAGGGGGACACTCAGGATGCTTAAAGTAAATCAATGAAAGTCCTGAAGTTGATGCACATCAGTTTAAAGCCTGTTAACCACCAATTGGTTGCTTTCCAGGAGTGAGGTGGCCTTCATTTGCCACAACTTCCTCCTCTATAGAGGCACAAGTTTCATCAAGTACACCTACATTCATCACTATCTTGCTCTGTGAGCAGTCTCATTGGTCATATCAATTGGTGAACTACTACTTACTGTGAATGAAGAGATCAAAATCTGGCCCCAAGAGAGCATTGTGTCACAAAGTTGGCAGAAAAAATGCTAATCAAGAAGGAATGGGGACCTAGAGATAGAATAGAGAGATCACAAAGTAAAACTAAGCAACCAAAATGGGGTAGGGGGTTACCATTCCTAGCAATATTCTTTAATAGATGAAAAATAGAATCACTAAATATAATGAAAAATCTGGACTGTTGCCTTATTATAATTAGGCTTGGAAGGATTAGATTTTTTTTTATTGGCTTCAGCCTCATCTCTCTTTCTCTCACACCTTACCAATGGAAAAAAATGTATTCCCATAGAAAATATTAGGCAATGTAAGAGAAGAACTCAATCAAAATCCAAAGATTTGTTACAAATGGGCTAGTGAATAAATAGTAAGAGAAAAAAATCCCAAAATTATGATTTATTGTTTTAAAGATATTCCCTTAATATTGACAGTCTGTGTTTCAAGTTTATAATGTTTTAGCCTTCTGAATTAATATCTGCTGTCATTAAATAAATGTGTCTTGCGCACAATTTCTTATTGTGAAAACGTAAATCTAAAAAATACTTAAGCATCAATATTATTCGTTCAAAGTATTTTTTTAAAAATCAAATTGTCAGAACTAATTAGTATGTTTTTCCTGCAGTAGAATATTATGCATTCAGTTAAATGGTGCATAAGGACCTGATATTGTAAACCCTTATTAACAAGCCCAGTGCTTCCTGTTTCGTGTGGTCCCATTGACTTCTCAGTGGAGGCATTCTAGATGTTGCTTGGATTAGTGTGTACTAAGTGCCACAAGATGTGGTCTGTTCATCACAAGTAAAAAAAAATACCCTCTTAATTTTTAAAAATTACTTTAGTAAGAGCCAGAATGTGTAATCGTCATATCAGTGACTCCCCATTTCCTCAGGGCACTTAAGCACTCACCTAACTTCAGACACCTGAGTTGTCTCACTGTATTCAATGGGACTGCTTATGAGCCTAAAGCTGGAGACATACATGGATTCCTTGCTGAATCAGGGCTTCACAGAAGTAACCTTTGACTCCAGTACTACTGCGAGTGAATCTTTATTGTTGGGTGTAAGAATTGCCTCTGCTAGCCTTTTGTGATAAATGTGGGTGGTGCTTAGGGGTGTATACGACTGTAGTGTACTGGAACTTTTGTGCTTCACAGGACACTTTAAGTGACAACCTATCGTGCATGCACTGTTGTTACATTTGTACTGTGAAATAAGGAATAATATAAAGTCCGTATTGAGCTAGGACAGTTAAAATTTAAATTACTTTTTTTAAAAAATGTGGGCATACATTTCATAGCAAAGTTGGGACATAAAAGTTGGTTTGTTTTTATGAAATATAATTTTTCTAACAATGTCAAGGTATGAACAATAGATTGGTATTCACTAACGTGATTTTTGAAAATTTTCAGTTTTTTTTTTCCTGGAGTATATTTTTTGTATTAGTTGATATTTTACTGCTTTCTTCAACAAGATACTTTACATGCTTGCTTTCCGTTGTATTGCATTGATACTGTTAATTGAGCTATGTGAGGGGATCATCTGATCACAATAAAAAAAAAAAAAGCAATTCTGCCTTATGGAAATTAAGTACTCTTATAAAATTAAAATTCAATTTCCAACCAGGCTTCTTTCAGTAATACTTTTAGCTTTAGTCAAGTGACCCTTAGAATTGTAACATGAAGTTCAGATGATAATGCCGTCACACTAAGATTGCAGGTATTCATATCTCAATCACATTAACATAGGAGATTTCCACACCTGCATATCCATTCATTAAAAGATTGATTGATTTTCTTGGAGAGGGACTGGGAAAACATCTTTAGTGCTATATGTGCCTGCACAAACACACACATACAGCTTTCTTTTGAGAGGCAAAGGTCACAAAAATCATAATGGTTTGTTCCAATAGCTCTGAATAGCTTTTACTATACAGCAATGGTTATTAATCTATTCCTCAAGCTATTTATTGTAACCTGTTTTCCTCTTGTGATCTTTCAAAATATCTTGGTATACTCTAGCTTTTTCCTAACTGTCATCCTCAAAGTGGGATTTTTCTCCCCCAAAAGCTCATGGAATAAATAAATTTGTTCATCTTTAAGTGCCAGAGGACTCCTCGGGTATGTCCACATGTATCTTTTAAATCGAAATAACACTGGTTATTTTGATTTAAAAAAAGATGAGTTCCACATGACATTTTCTTGTTTCAAAATGACAAGCCCATCATTTTGAAACGAGACATTATTTCGAAATAGCTTAAACCTACTTTAATTTGAATCGTCTGTTATTTCAAAATGGTTATTTCAAAATAATGTCGTTCGGACATGTTATTTTGAAATGAAATAACACTTTTGCCCTTCTCCTTCCCAGAGTGCCTTCCTTTTTGTATGTATTGGTGGGGGCATGGCCCAGTGAGGGGGCCATGTTGCCACTCCTCCCATGCTGCCCGTCTCCTGATTGAAAATAGCAAGTCCTGTGTCTGGACTTGCTATTTCAATTTGAGGTTTTTGCTTATTTCGATTTAAGTTAATTTGAATTAATTTATTTCGAATTAACTTATTTTGAAATAAGCATCTACATGTGGACATAGACTTTTTTTGTTTTAACTGTCAGCTATATCTCTTAAGTTGTATCTAAGCCCTAGTGCTTGGCATTTGGCACAAATGTGAAAACCAGTTAGGCTTAAGCTGCAAATCAGAAGACCCGTTAGTTTCAGCAACATTGATCTTCTTAGACAAGATAATAAAAATGAAATTTGGAATTCAATCAAGTACCAGAGTTAAATTAAGTATACGTTGAAAATTGATGGCTTTGACAGGTGACCTGATGAGCAATTCTACAGCTGGCCTAAACATATTGAAGTGTGACTGTGACTGGCTGTAACTTTTAATATGTATTTGTAGAACGAACACTAGCCAAATTAGTAATAAAATGTAGGGGTCACCATTAAAGTTAGCATTTACCCATAGTTCACACGCCAGCATCTGAGTAATCAAATAATTTGCCATTGCCAGAATCCAGATGTAGGTAGACTCCGATTCTGCAAGGGGACCCATTAATTAAGAGGTTCTGCTTGCTGATTATTACTAGAATTAAAACTTCAGTTGTTTCAGGACATTAGAAGTTCTTTATTGGTTAAGTTTTCTTTCATGTAAATAAAAACAGTACCAACCTAATGTAATGTTTTAAAAAGTCATCACAGAATGAGCAGATTTTTCCATGCTTTCTTTTGCCTCCATGGTATGTACTTCTCTGATGCCTGACATTGATTTCAAGTCTTTTGGGGCCCTATTTGAGAGGGGGCTGCAAACACCAAAAAATGAAACATAGCATTGTTTCTTTTTAAAGAAGAATTTATGAAAAACTCTCAGAAAATCTCTTCCTATCATTTTAACTTTCCTATATATTTTAGTCTGTATGACTCATTTGAATGAAGCCCCTGAAGTCCAGTCTGTAAATGCAGACCTGGTTAGTCAGAAAGATTCATCCCTATTTTTTTGCAATTTGAAGGAATATCTTGATTCAGTGGTGCTGGGTTTCCTTTAAATTTTCTTTTGTTTATTTTTAAAACAAATGTGATTCATAGAAGGCCAAAAGGGATCTTTAGTTAATTTAATCTGAATTATAGGGTGTTACACTTCACCCAGTTAACTTTGTATGGAGCCCAATAGCTTGTTTGTTTGAAGTCTATGTTACAGAAAGGCATCCAGTCTTGATTTGTACATATCAAGAGGTGGAGTATCCACCACTTCGCTTGGTAGCTATTCTTACAGTTTAATCATCCTAACTGTTAAGAATTTGTGCCTTATTTCCCATTTGAATTTTTCTGACATTAGCTTCTAGTCTTTCATTCTTTTGATGCCTTTTTCCACTAGATTAAAGAGCCCTTTAGTTGCTGACATTTTCTCTCTGTGAAGTTATTTACATGCTATAATCAAGTCACATTTCAGTCTGTATTTTTGAAAAGTCAAACGAATTGAGAGTTTGCATCTCTCTCTCATATTTTTGTCTAGCCCTCAAATAATTTATGCCTGCTTTCTGCACCCTTTCTAATTTTAAACATCCTCTTTAAATTTTGGACACCTAAACTGTATTAGGTATTTTAGTATCAGTCTCAGTAACACTATATGCAAAGGTAAAATCATCTACCTACTTCGACTCACTGCTTCTTCTCTATAAATCTGAGTATCATATTGCCCTGGGAGACAATGTTAAATTGTGTGTCCACTATGACCCCTAAATCCTTTTCAGTCTAGATTACTGAAATGGAGAAAATAGGATCCAGATATTTAAATCTGTGGCTACTCTTTCTTTACAAGTGCTTAGGTGGCAATGCCTTCAAATGAATAGCAAAGTGCATATCTGTGAATGTAGACCATATTGGAAACAGAGATTTACTGTCCCAAAGTGTGATGCTTACTCAGCCATCTGATGAGATTTGAGCACTAAACAGTTTGAGAGAGATGCATAAAGCTGTTTTATTACAAGATGCTGTTATGAATTATAGCAGCTTTCCTTATGGTATACTGCTGTTGCCAAACAAGTAACATGAATATAAGCAGCTTTATTTTTTATTTTATTTATTTATTTATTTATTTTTGCTTCCATTTCCTTAGAATATTTGAGTTACAGCTTCTTGGGATTTCTACTCATCCTCAAGTGGCAATCCCTGTATATTGCTGTATTCAAAGTCAAAAATGTCTCTCTTAAAGCATTTGGAAAAACGTCTCTTTGCAATATTCACTGTTTGTTAAATGGGGCACAGAGTGGGTCTCTGGTGTTTGTGTTTATCTGATGTTGTCTTGTTGAGATGCCTGCTGAAAACAACCAGCATTTTCATTCCCAAGTAGGACTATGCTTAGAGCTGTAGCTTTCCCTATTCCTGTTCAGTAAAATAATAAAGGAAATAATGGATTTTGGTTGAGAAGAGTTGGATTTCTGGCAGTCAAACAAAGGCGGGTGAGTGGAATACACACATGAGGAAATGTTATGCAAATAAATGTAGTTACAGGCTAAAACTTTGTGGCTGGAATCCAAGCATGGATTAAAATTCTCTTTGTAGCCTTAGTGTAGAATTGATTCTTCCTGGGTGTTACAAAGTGAATCTGAGCAGTTTATAACTATCTTTTTATTATAAATAATTGTAGTTGGTATTAACAATACCGATGATCATGCCTTGTGGCCATGGTTATCCTAACTCATGGCTGCATGTAGTGGACTGTTGCACTATTTAATACAGTGTGTTTTGGGGGATACAATGTGATGGAAATATATTAAATAAAATAGATGAATGGAAAAGAGCTATAGCATCACTCACTCCATGCCCCCCTCTAATGAAGGCTTATTCCCTGAGGCAAGCTTTAACCAATGTCATTTTAAGTCTCAAGCATGAGAACTCTGTCCCTTTTCATAACAGATTATTCAAGAGAATAACAAATCATTGTCAGGATGATTTTACTGTATTCAGACTAATTTTTTTTTCCTTTTCCAAAGAAAGGTTTTATCCTATTATTTTACTGGTAATGAACACCCCAGATATGAAATAATTCCCATCTGCTGGTGTTTAACATCCTTTAATTATATGTATGTCTTTATCATAACCCCCTTTAGTTGGTACTTAATCCAATGTAGTTCTCTGACTCCTCCTTCCCCTTTTTCCTGCTCCCCACCAAACTGGTCACTGTGGAGCCTTAATAATTTGCATTGCTATCTCTGCATTCCCTCTGGTTTATCAATATGGTTTTTAATATGTGGTGCCCAGAACTGATTGCAGCACTCCAGGCGTAATGGCATTGTGTAAGAAGTTGCAAATTGCGTTTGCCCATTGGACAAACTCAGCAATTTAAGTTAGCCTTGTCAAATTCAAAGTTTAAGTCTAATTTTCTCTCCATCATCACTGCAGGTCTCTTTCAGCATGCCCTATGAAAAAAGTGGAAGAACACTCAACCAGAGCTTTCAGCTGGTAATCAGCTAGCTATGTGTTGATTGCTAGTTGAAATTTTGACACATAAATTAGTGAATACAGCTGATTCAATTGTTCAGTCCAGTACAGCTTTCTCTCACACATACTCACTCTCCTCCCTGCCCCCCCATGCACTAGAAGACTCACTTGAAGACTTTGAGTTTTAAAGGAAATATTCTCAGTAAATTGTTGTACTTTGGACTAAATATGCTTAGGCAAAAGTGGTACTATGTCTAGCAATAAAATTCAGATATAATTTGATATGATTACAAACTTCATTCCCTAAAGCAAATGGTCAACACTGTGGTGTGCTGGCTTAATGGTGTGTTGTCTTTTTTCATTGTTTTCAGTTAAAATATTTGTACAGCTGCATTTTAAAGAGATAAATATTAATTGAAGTTGACTAGACAACATACAATATACGTGGAGTATGGCCATTAGCAGCAGCAGTGGCAACAACAATGCAAAAGGAATAAAAGAAACACAACAAAATGTTGATAGGTGTCATAAAATGTTCCTTTTGTAATAGTTTCTAGATGTGTTGCAAACTTTCCACCTAAGTATAAGGTTCCTCTAGGGAGTGAACTACAATATGTGAAGAAGAACTGAGATGATGTTGAATCCCTAAGGGAAACCTGCATGTTAAGTGAAAATTAATCTCAGCATGTTCCAAAGTTTTACTGCACAAATGTGTAAAAAGGTTAGGATCAAGACTTTCTCCACTATTAAGTAATCTTTTGTAAATACCTGTTTACTTTTAGTAACATTAGTCAGGTGGCTCAGTATCAAAGGGATGCTGCTATTAGCCTAGGAGGGATATATAGCTGAAATTTAGCGCATAAACACTTCACTGAAGTTTGTGCATTTGTTTTCACACTGATTTCCATGTATTCAAGAGAATCAGGAATTTCTTGGCTGTGTGGCATGCACAATTAAACATGTGCTTTCATAAATAGGCTTATTGCTAAATTCTTGTGTGCTTTAAAAAAAAAACACCTTTTAAGTGCATACATAGTGTCTGAGATGTGCTTGAAGCTCTGAATTCATTAACTAGAATGTTAATAAAATGGGGACTGCTATATCAAAATTATAAGGCTGTGTCTCCAAAAGTTAATAAAGAGTTATAATTTTCTAGACAACAAATTAAAAGGAGGTTAAGGTGGTTGGTAGGACTGCCTACAGATTCAACAGCATTCTAATTATAAGAAAGGGCATTAAGGCAAATTAAAATCTTTGAATTTTGAAGGATTAAAAATATGCATAATATGTGATTTTTACCATAGCCAGGAGCCAGAGATGCTATACAGTCAGTAAGAATTCAATATATTGTACCAAAAAGTGAATTATTTTAGTCTAATGTAAGACAGAAAATCAAATGTTGTTCTCTTAAATGCCACTGAAGTCTTTGCTGAGTGAGTGGGGTACAGTTTTCACTTTGTACAGGACTGCAGTTTTGTGACTCCTCCTAAACGCACTGCAAGTCTCATTGCTAAAACCACAAATTGAAAAATCTACCTCTTCCACTAAGGCTGCTTAAATGAATTACTGTGGTAGGTCTGCTGATGCGGAGTAGTATTGAAAGCTCCATTACGGTGTGTTGCCTGGGCTGCAATAAAAGCGACATACTTTATAGCACCGTTATGCACTTCTGATTGCACTAATCCCTTTCCACAAAGACCACTCCTCCACAACCATTTATCCACAATATTTTCTGTTTGGAATTAGCCCTTGAAAAATTGTTGGTTTTTATTGCCTTATGATAATTTTCCACTCCAGCTGCTGTTCTGTGTGGCAGTCTGTGACTGGGTTCTTCTCATGTTCTGGCATTCCAGTGAAATCTTAATTGATAATGTGAGGTCTGAGATACAGTTTGAAGTAATGATGTTTCAGAACCATAGTCCTAAATGACATCAAGGGAAAGGCAAAGAAGGCAACAGTACAGAACTTTGAAACGCTTCTGAGTCAAATGTTCAAAAAACATTCAAACAGCAATATTATGTCTCTTCATGTAATCAGAATTATGCCTCTGGAACTAAGTGTATTTGCAATAAACAGCTTTTGTGGTTATTAAATACCTTGGCTTAGCTTCTCTTAAAAGCTGTTTATTGCCTCATGTACTCCTCCATTGAACGTAATGCATGACTCTCTCCCTCCCTCATCTGTTCTATAACATAACAATTTAATACCTTGATCTATGTGTATCCACACCAAAAAATGTTGTTTCATACAGTGTTCATTGCAGATGTCACTGACTACATTCTGCCCACTCAGTTGTTAGTCAGCTCATATATGTAGAAGCACAGAACAGGTCAAAATAAAATGAAATACCTGGTAATTGATATTTCAGTGTGGATTTCCTGAGTAGCTGGGTGGTGGTGGTGTCTCCTTGGTTTTTTTGTTGGTTGGTTGGTTGGTTGGTTGGTTTTTCTGTGGTGCTCAAACCCATAGTATGATGGAGTTCTCATTGGCAAATTCATTCTCATTCTCATTGGCAAATTAAGGAAGTATGGGTTAGATGCATGGACTGTAAGGTGGATAGAAAACTGGCTAGAACAACGGTTTCAGCGCGTAGGAATCAATGGCTCCATGTCAAGTTGGCAGGCAGTAACAAGTGGTGTGCCCCAGGGGTCGGTCCTGGGGCCAGTTCTGTTCAATGTTTTCATTAATGATCTGGATGATGGGATAGATTGCACACTTAGTAAGTTTGCAGATGATACCAAACTGGGGGGAACGGTAGACACCCTAGAGGGCAGAGACAGGATTCAGGGAGACCTAGACAAACTGGAGCAGTGGGCCAAGAGGAATCTCATGAGGTTCAACAAGGATAAGTGTAAAATCCTGCACTTGGGACGAAAAAACCCCATGTACTGCTACAGGCTGGGGAGTGATCAGCTAAATAGCAGCACTGGAGAAAAGGACCTGGGAGTCATGGTGGATGGGAAGCTGGATATGAGTCAGCAGTGTGCTCTTGCTGCCAAAAAGGCCAATGGCATACTGGGCTGCATCAGAAGAAGTGTTGCCAGCAGATCAAGGGATGTGATCATTCCCCTCTATTCTGCACTAGTGAGGCCACATCTGGAATACTGTGTCCAGTTTTGGGCTCCCCACTACAAAAAGGACATGGACAAATTAGAGAGAGTCCAGAGGAGGGCAACCAAAATGATCAAAGGGCTGGAGCACAAGCCCTATGAAGAAAGACTGAAGGAACTAGGCTTATTTAGCCTGCAGAAGAGAAGACTGAGGGGGGATTTGATAGCAACCTTCAACTACTTGAAGGGTTGCTCCAAGGAGGAGGGAGCTCAACTGTTCTCGGTAGTAACAGAGGGCAGAACGAGAAGCAATGGCTTCAAGTTACAGCTGGGGCGGTCCAGGCTGGATATTAGGAAAAACTTCCTTACTAGGCGAGTGGTGAAGCATTGGAATAAGCTGCCTAGGGAGGTGGTGGAATCTCCATCTCTGGAGGTGTTCAAGGCCCAGCTGGACAAAACACTGACTGGGATGATCTAATGGGAGTGGTCCTGCTTTTTTTGGCAGGGGGTTGGACTAGATGACCTCGTGGGGTCCCTTCCAACCCAATGATTCTATGATTCTATGATAGTTGTGTAATTTTTTTCTTTTTCTTTTCCTTTCATTGCCGATTGAATGTGAGTACCCAGGACTTTTCTAATAGAAATAAATGAACTATGTGTGAGCCTGCTCTTTTATCATACATGTATGACTTCAAAAATCCAAACTTTTGAAAGCAAAACATGAAGTGCAGAAGATTGTTTCTACAGCGAGGGGAGCCATCTGTGAATAGTAACAAGCTGAAATTAAGAGCATGACTTGCTGGAACACACAACTGAGAAAGCATCTTTCACAGGATGTTTGCAGCAGATGTCGTAATATCAGGTTTAGAAGTGGTTATTGTTCAGTAGCATTGACTTTAACTATTGTCTCTGAAACATCACTGTCTTAAGTCACATCCTACAGTGAGATGATAGATTCTGGTGCATGTCACTGAACTTGAATAAACACAGATGTGCTCTGATTGTGCTACATTAGAAAAGTCAGAAATTGTATGTCAAAACTGATTTTTCTTGAGATATTTGACACACACTGATACTCAAATGTGCAGCCTCATGGGGGGGCAGTTTAGTTCTACCCTTCTCTGTCTTTATTAAAAAAATGTTCAAATTTAAGACAAACTTTTTTTGAGATTTTTTCATTTTTGCTTTAAAGCTTTCAGCATTAAAATTGTTTTTTTTTGAAAGCTCAGATCATCCAATTTCAGTTCTTACTGAGTTTTTCAAGTATGAAGAAAAGATGTTTAAGATCACATAACTCATGTTTCTCTGAAATTTTGCTTTTAAAGCACTGAAGCAAACATAGATTGAGACGAAGCTACCTCCTGTTTTTCTCATTTGACCCATCATAGCTTTATACAACTTCTAACATGCATGGTAAACTAAAAGATTATTAATTTGTCATTAGAAGAATGAACCTTATGCTGCCTAGGGTGATCAGATAAGTTTGAAAAATCATGACAGGATGGGGGTAATAGGTGCATAACATATCACAGGGATGTCTGGTCACCTACTTGCCACAGACCAAAGAAAATGAAGTAAAATAGTGAATAAGAACATATTCAGTGGTGTAAGTCAAAGTATTGACCCTAAAATGCCTCAGGGAAAAATGGTTAAAGTCACAAAGGAGAGCTAAGCTTTCAGCTGCTATAGAAAAAAGTCATTGGTAAGTGTGGGCCTAATTCCCTTTTGTGCCTCCAGAAATTTCTCCTGATATATTTCATATCCTGTGTAAATAGAAGTAACTTCTATTTACTGTAACTTACTGTAAGATATACTCATGCCATGTACCTGAGAACTCAAGTTGTTCAAAATGACAGTGAAGTCTGAATTCATCCTATTATTTAGGGATAATGAATGGTTTAAAGTAAATCCTATCTTCATGAAATAATTTTGTCCATTATTTGCTCCAGGAGCATTGTTGCTCCAGAGGAAGACCTGGGGCCTGGGCCTTAGCCCCACCCCCAGCCTCGATCTAGAGCCTGGCCCCCAGTCCCCAGCTGGGGACAAGGCCGGGTGAGATGGTGGCTGCCACGGGCGGCCCAGCCTGGGAGAGGCAGATACTGCTGTGGCCAGCCCAGACCTAAATATCCAGCCAGGGATGCGGCCGGGAGAGGCAGAGGGCACCCCAGACTTTTGGGGCCCCGGCGCCAGGACTCGGGGCGTGTGCCCTGTGTGCCAGGCACCAGCAACACCCCCTATTTGCTCCTTTAGTGTGAAATTGACTCTAGTAAAGAGTCAAATAGGGCTTCACTGGAACTGAAGCTGTGCGTAGACCTAGTGCTGGCCATCAGCAAAGGGGGGTAATTTCCCCTTTTGTGGCAATTGATGAGAAAGTAATTGGGAAGGTAATGTTCTCAGTGACTCCAGGCAGTGGTTCCAGGTTAATTCTCTACCAGGATCTACATGCTACCAAAAACAAAGGAGAGGAAGCTTAAGAGTGGGGGAAACTAAATCAGCAAGTAGAGCTATACCTTGGTCTACACTTGGCTGTTTTCAGCAGCAGACAAAGGGAGATATGTAAATGTCTTAAAGTAACTTGCGTATCTCCCTTTGGCTGCCTAACATCCACTTACCTCGGCAGTGCCACTGTGCTGAGTTAAAGGGAAATGCCCTCTCTTCAACTCAGCACTACTCTGCTTAAGGGGGTAGACTTCAGTGATCAGCTTCCTCATCAACTGAGCAGGTCTTCACAAACCCATCAACTGAACTGGGAAGTTTGAACTGACAGCAGCAAATTTGCCGCCATTGGTATAGACATGCCCTATATAATCTACAAAGGCAAGCCGTGTCTCCTGATTGAATTTCCTGGCATCCTTAGGGGTCCATCTTAAATCCTGAGGACTTCTGGTTGTAAATTATAATGTACAACCAACACTGTTATGTAAATCAGGGGAGAGAGGGCTCTGATAGAAATTGGCTTCTTTTCTTATTGTCAAGGAGTCTGTGGTTGAAATTGTATGTTCTTACTGGAAACTAAGTATTTTTTTGTTTTTGCAGGTGCAGCTAGTGGTCTTCTTTCCTTTTATGATACCAAATAGATTCTTTGCAAAATATTTTGCTTTCCTTTTCTCTCACTTTTCTCCCTGCCAATTATGTAACACGCTCACGCTGTCTTTTTCACCTGTTTGTGCAAACCATTCAGAATTAAGTACTTTGAAATTCAGCTATGTAACATTCCAGAAACATTTCCTGTTGAAGCTAAATGGGATGTCAGTACCTTTTTGCACAGATATCACTAGAAGGGTAAGTTAAATTGATGGGAGAGATGATGATCAACAGGGAAGCAAGCCACCAATGGAAGGAGAAGGCAAGACGGGTGAGTCAGAGGCCTCACTGAGGGGACAAGGAGTACCGAAGGCAGCAGTGGCCACTTGAAGGTTGATAGCAAAGAGGGGAAGGCATTAGCAGGAGCATGGGAATTGGCACTTATTAGGAAAGCATCAGGGAAACCACCAGTGGAAGAGGGAAAACTTGGGCACACCAGTGAACTGGGGAATTGGAAAGAAGGCTCCAAGGCAAGAGGTTAGTTAGTTAACCCCAGTGGTGAGTACATTGGGAGGACAGGGTGTAAAGGCTTGGCAAAGCCTGAGGAGTTGGCTGATCACAAAAATGAGGGTTTAGATTTTATTGCTATTATGGCAAGAAATAATATTTAAAATAGAGGAAACCCAGAGCATGAAGCTTTGCCCCCCCCACCCCCATTGGGAAATCAATGCAACCTAGATAAACAGCTGAAATTTTCAGTCCAAATGCTTTTGTGTAAGAAAATGAGAGGAGTTAACCTTAACAAATGTATTTTTCTGTCTGCTTCCAACCTGACAATGCAGACAGAGCTGCATTTAATTTTGTGGGTTGCATGGCATCGCCATATTACATTTACCTCCTGCAGTGAAGGATGTGCTGCACTGTCTGGATTTAACAGTTGTGTTGGGGTGGGGGTGAGAAACCTTTTGTTTGTAACAGAAAACAAGAAGGTTGAAAAAATAAAATGCCACTGTTTCTGTTTGTATAACACAACTGTCTTCCACTTTTTTACCTCTTTCTTTGTTGGGGGGGGCAGTAGATAGGTAGGAATATCAATGTATTCTTGAGATTTGTTCTTAGTGCTTTCCTAAGATGTTTTCGTGCCCATAATGGACTCTTGGGATTGAGTCCTGCACCTGCTCCAGAAGGGGAAGATTTTGGAGGAGGAGAAGGTAACAAGAAGAAATGTATATGTGGGTTTCATCAGCCAAATGTTAAACGTCTTGCTAACCCTGCCCTAACTAATGAACACTGATAAATGGTGTACATGTCTGCTGTGATTCACGGCATGTATCCTTAGGCCAGAGGTTGGCAAACTTCAGCCCACAAGCACCTTGACTCCAACCCACCAGCTGTTTGTTGCTGCTCTCCCTCCCCTCTCCCATTATCTCAGGGTAGCTAGTGCTGCAGCCAGAATGCCACCGCTGCTCTTCCTTCCCCACCCCTCCCAGATCCAGCAGCAGTTTACGCCGAGACCAGAGTACAGCCTGTGCTCCACCTAAGGAGTGGTGGCAGCACTCTAGCCCCAGCATGAGCCACTGGGGACCATGGAGGCGGGAGAGCATCAGCCCACACCTGGGCCAAAGCGCCCCCGCTGCTCCTTCTCCTGCCCAGCTGGGTGGCAGACAGAGCAGTGGTGGTTCTCTGGCCCCAGCGCCAGCTGCTGCTGTCGCTCTCCCTCTCAATTCCAGGTCCAGCAGCAGCTCACACTAGGGCCAGGGCACTGCTGCTGCTCCTTCTCCCTCCCAGCTGGGCAGGAGGAGGAGTGGTGGCAATGCTCTGGACCCAGCCCAAGCCACTGGACCGGGGAGGGAGAAGGAGAGGGAGAGTGGCAGCAGCAGCACACACCGGGGCCAAAGCGTGGTTGCTGCTCCTTCTTCTCCCCTCCTACCCACCACAACAGCTGAATCTTGGATGGGGGGGGACTTCACCCCTTTTCTTGGAAGGGAGCTGACCACTCCTGCTCCATCCACTCTTACCCCCATGGCCCCTTATACTACTCCTACCCCCAGGGCATGTGGCCCTCGAGCCAAAAAGGTTTCTCACCCCTGTCCTAGGCATAAACACAGTCCTGTTGGTACCAAACAGTGCTGAGTTTTGACCTAAAAGTAAACACAAGTCAGTAAATAACTTTTTTGCCTCAGTGTCTGCTTTAGGGGAAGCAGCAAAGTAAAAATGGTGACAAATGGACATGTATGCTTTTGGTTAAGCAAAGGTTACTGTAAACAGGGTAAAACTAAATCTAGAAAGGAGAGAAAAGCAGTTCATTGGCACAATGATTTTGTCTGTCTATGAATCAGCACATCAGATGGCTTTAAAGTCTACAGGGATATTCATCTTAACTCTTGTGTTTGAGGTTTTTTAGGGTGAAGAGTTGGAGAAAGAAGTTCAGTTGTAGTCTACCTGAAAAAACTTGCTTTTTTGATACATGTGTGACCTAGCAGAACTGAGTGTTAAGCTCCCAAAAGGACCTTTGGATCCTTGGCAGATATGTGACTGGGTAACTCAGTACAGGGTATGGGTGTGTCACAGACCTTGTAAGTAAACTAGCCCCAGTGCCCCTGTGTTGGAGCAGGTGGGCCTAACTGAACCAATTAAAGGAGCAGGACAACACTTGGGGGTTGTAAAAGTCCTGTCAGAGGGCATTATGATGATGAGTGATTGGGACCGGCTGTGCTTGGAGAAAGAGCCAAGTAAAGCTAACTCTTCTAGTGGGCCCTTGCTTCAAGTCCCTGGGAATATGGCCTAGGAACTGCTGTTCCGGGACAGTAACAGAGCGGAGAGAGCAAAGCTGTTTGAATAAGGATTTGTTGAGAAGGGTGAGCTGAAAAACTGCATGTTTGCTTAAGTTGGGATGATAAACCTATTTAAAGGAATCTGGGAAAGTGGGAAGTACAATATATGCTTTAAAAGCTGGGGAGAATTCTTGCGTCGTGAGAGTCTGGCCTATAGCAAAGTCCTTTTTGCAGAGCAGCTTGATTTTTGTGTGCATGTTCATTAGAACGCTGACTGAAAGCAATGGTGCTATAGAGTGCTTAAACTTAAGTGCATATTTAAGTACTTTGTTGAGTCAGGTCCCATAACTAGAATTGCAGTGCACTGAAGCAGGGTGGGAGCTTTATTCTCCTTAACTGTAAATAAAAAATTGTTTACAGTGTATATTTGGGTTTACTCTACAATTCTGGTTTGAAAAATACTTTCACTTGATGATTTTGCCATTGGTATGGCAGTCACTGTGTCCTGATAATTTTGAGTAATATTCAGGAATTCATGTTCCATTACAGCATGGAAACTAACATGACTGTATGTCTAATTTGTTCATGCACCAGAGAAGGTGCAATGTATGTTTTGCTGTGATACACAACCACTGAGACCATATTAAATTAATTCCTCTGTTAGAATGATTTAATTTTTAATAGACACAATAGATAGTATGTGCCTTTGAATTATAACAATCACATTGTAGGTATAATCTTGGTTATAAAATGCCTGATACTGTCATTTTTTTTAAACAACATGATTTGTGGCATAATTTTATTCTGCACGTCTTTCTTGCTTTCAGGTAGGAAGTACTAAGATGCTTTTTTTGACAATAAGCAATCTTTTATAGATGAAGCAACAAAACTAATGTTCAATGCATTTGGGGATGGTGGGTAAGTTGTGTGAAAACAGTGATTTAGTAGTCAGTTCAGTATTCAGTTGCAAATGCAGGGGCAACTAAAATATATATTTGGAGCATGTCTCTCTCTAAATGACGAAGAGCTGGACAGGCATTTATTGAATTGGCATGCATGTACATTTGTTCTAAAAAAAAAAGTAAATAATGGAGAAATTGGAAAGGAAAATGTTCTCAACAACTTATCAAAGAGCTATAATGGTATGAAAAATAACTTGAAGAGCATTTCCTTCTCCTTTTATGTGGCAAAGCATGATATAAAACATGAGATGACAAGCAACAGATTTTATATTCAATACTGAGACAATCAAGACAATACTTACAGTAATTCATCAAGTTTACCAAAAGAAAGCAAAAGCAAAGACTAGGTGTATCAATGGGAGTGTTCCAATAGCACAGTTTTCTTTAAACAAATACCAACTGGCTTTTTTTTTTCCAGTCTTACTTTAACCTTTCTATTTGTAAGCATGTTCTCATGTCTCCACTTACAGTTTGTCCCTCCATTCCCTGTTTGCAAAGTGGCTTGCCTAAGGCCACAAAGGAAATCTGGGTTTCATGAGGCAGATGGTGGTTTGATGGAGAGTTAAACATTGGAAGAATATAAAGGGAGACTAGCAATGAAACAAAGGAATGAAAGGGAGAAGAAAACCAGAAATATCAGCTAAATGCCCCTTCAGAAAGTGTGGGGCAGACATAAGAGCAACAAATAATAAGACTTTTTGGTTTTGGAACAGAAAAATGGGTCAGAGCGAATGATGGTAAAATCTTCCGAGAGAGAAACTGGTGCCAAAAAGGTGTCAGCGTAATATTGAGGATCAAAAGTTAAAGGCAATTTGTTTGTGATTTAGGAGCACCTCTTTTCCATTTGGGTCGACGCCTCATCATAGAGCATGTTTCTTGCAGGGGCGTGGTATCAGTGTGTTTGTAATGTATAGTAGGATCCTTTGTGATGATCTGTTTATTCTTTGCCTGATAGTTCTTCAGTGTACTCTGAATCTCTGGTTTGTGGGTGTGTATATGGCCAAAGAGTAGGAATACTGCATCTCTGTTTATCTGGTTCTTTTTGTATTTGCAGTAGTGCTGATTCCTGTTCTTCTAGTATAATTTGCAATTTTATAGGATTTCTTTTAAAACTCTTGAAATTGGTGGGCACCCTCTGACATCCACCCAACATGCCAAACTCCTACAAAGTCAAGTCATCAATGCTTAGAAATAAACATGAGAATCATTAGCTGGGGGCATCTGACGCAGCTTCACTTAAAGCTTTTGTGATATAGAAGCTTAATTAAGGCTGCACTTGGACTTCATAAAGCAACTGGTTTTCATCTCCTGGTAAATGGGGGAGGGGTGCTAAATCCTTCCCAATTCTTACAGAAAATTGAAAATAACTTCACCTGGTAAAGTTGCACACATTTGTGGCTAAAAATAATTTAGGGATTTTATACACATATACAACTTAAAACTGTGTGAATTTGGCCAATCAGATAATGAGTTCTTAATGAGAAGTGAACTGCCTTTAACAGTTGCAAAAACAGTGGAAGCATCTAAAAATTCAGTTTTCCTCGTATGCAGTGGTAAACTTGATTAAAATTGAGAGCTATGGATGATTATCTTTGGTACTTTTTACACAGAAAGTTTGACAGATTTTAATGAGGAGTAAATGTTGTGAATTTTTAATACTCTTGTGCACCTAACCTTCTCCTTGGCAAATGAGGGAACATGATACAGGGAAAAGATAGTCAAGAAGAGTTGACTCAATTCCTGATTCACATGCTGCGGCAATGGACTAGAGCAGCAGTGCACAGTCCTTCCCTTTCTGTGGACCACTACAATGTCATCAAAAGTTTTTGTGGGCCACCATGTAGACAGGCTGTTTTAAACATAAACTATGGCTGACAGGAGTCAAACTTGTATATCAAGGGGTAATAAATAATTTCTAATAATTTTTGTGTTCACTCACAAACATATTACAGTCATCACAATACATTCACCTGCAGTAATTATCTCCCCCACATACCCATGGACTCTCTGCAGTACCCTCCTGCACCAGCAGTGGTTCACGGACCACAGGTTGGGAACCGCTGAACTATAGTAGTGGTTCTTGTAGTCGTACAGTAGTACCTGCTGCCTTTTAAAAATGTGTTAAACATAAACTTACTTTTTCTTGTTCTCTGCATAATTGCATTTGAGCACAAACCACGTGACCCTAAATTAAAGAGAAATTTGTTTTCCACCCTTACTCATTGTCATTTAAATATGCACCCTTAATGACATTCTTTGTCTTAGCGTATTCTGCACCTGAAAGCTGTCACTTGTTTCTTACAAATGACATGCTATTTAAGTTGCTACTTAAAATAGAGATTCATGAACATGCGCACACAGAAAAAATGAAATGGCAAAAAAGGCAAATAAATCAAAAAGAGTTGCATTACAATATTTTTATACAATTTTGCCATAAGTATCATCTTATATCTCTGGTTTGGAATCATATGACTTGAGAATGACCTTTTTAATTTTCATTTTGAACTATTCGTGTTGTCTGGCAAAAAGTAGAGAAGCTGTTTAAGATTCCACTGCCACAGTCTGTTCCATTGTTCCTGAGCAGAGAAATTTTTTCATTGCCCTTGCATATAAAACAAACCATTTTGCTTTTTTTAAATGATATTTTTTTTAAAAAAATTGTGAACTTTTGCTGGAATTTTAGAGAAGTACTTCTATCACACCTCTCTTGAAATAGGACAGCCTGGTTCTCTATGTTGCTATGCTTCAGTCCTAATCCCGTTTTGGCCAGTATTCATTCACATAAGATCTCCGGCTTTGTTTCCCCATGTATAGCATAGAGGTTAATAAATACTTCTTGTATAGGGTAATGTAATGGTTAATTAAGGTTTGCAAAGCTCTCTGAAGATGAAAAGTACGACAGCAACTGTTAAGTGTTGATAATTATCAATGCTGTCAGAGAAAGAGCTTAAACTAATTCATCTACATTTAAACAGACTATACAAATTTACAGCAATAGACTGTCTGGTAGTTATTCAAGGTTGTAACCCTTAATTTACAGTGACAAGCGAGTTTATCTTTTGTCCCAATGCTTAAATCATTAGGGTAAATAGTGTTACCCTAAAGGTAATCAGTACGACAGACAGCAGAGGATAGAGGAGATGGATACTTCTGAACACCAGTACCTCTGAATTTCAGTGGTATGTATCTACCATTTAGGAGTAAATATCATGTTCAGACAGTGACTTTACTGTTACAGTTCTATACAGAATAAATGTTTGTTTCTGACACAATAAGTGATTTGTTCTGTTCATAATAGGCAAAATCAAGGTAAACAAGAAAAAGAAACTGAATAGATTATTAAAGAACAGCAGTAAATAAACAGAGTCATTAAAGAAACTGATTAAAGTATCTAGTTAAATGCAATCAGATGATTTTGTAAGTAATTGATTATAGTTGCAGATTAGCATTTTAAAAATGTTACCCTGAGAAATTATCAGCTCATTTGTCAAGCCTAAATCATATTGAGGCTTGCTTTCAACTCTTTTCCTGATTTCTTTGCAGTCTTTTTGTTTCAGTTTGAAAGATGATGTTTTGATACCCGGTTACATCAATAGCCTGTCTTCACTTTGCACACATGATCCGAAAGGAATTAGTAACCATATAGAGGCCGAATCCTGAGTCCTTTTGTTTTTACTGAGTGAAGAAAATTCTCTTTGAAAATAGCTAAGATGCCCATGGCTGCCAAGTCAGTAGATCTTAAAATATTGTTTCCCCCTTTTAACCTGTATGATTTAAGAAAACTTTGGGGTCCTGCAGGTTGTTTTCATTATGAGAGAAATTGATTATAGTTCATCATTTGATGCAATCTTTTATTTACAAAAAATGTGCAAAATCCTGTCTTATAGGAGAAAGACAATAAGAGGTTCCTTGTTCAGTTTGAAGCTTCTGTCAGCTAGCACTTGATGATGATAAAAGGTAGGGGGGTACGTTTCTAGGCTTCTTTTCCAGGTCCTCCTTTTTCTGGCTGAAAACTTGGTTCTCTCCTTCAGAGAGCTTTTTTCTCCTGCTTCTCTCTCTCTCTCGCCCCCTCACCAAAAGCAATACCCATCCCCAGTGTCCCTTTGTTTTGGGAGGCGATGTACCTGTGTATTGGTAGAATGCTCCATAATATAAAGGACTTTTAATGACCTCATCCAGTTACCTTAAATAAAGGGCAGTGATTACACCCCAGTTTCAATGAGATTTAACTGAAACCATAACATGATCATTCTGGATGCAGGCAGCATCAGGCTTAATGAGAGGAGGTGTGAATAGTGGCCAAGAACCATGCCAGTGGAAGCAGAGGAATGCTTGAATGAGAGGTGATATGGAACTAGAAAGAAATGTGAAGCCCCTGCTGCCCTGAAAATGATGATTTGGATTTTGGACTGGGAAGCTCTTGGTCATTTCCTTTTAAAAAAATAACAGAAAAACAAAACCCTAGGGGGAAAATAAGCACTTGCCTGCAAAGGATGTTGATGATGGGTGAAACTGCTTTGAAGATATGCTGTTAGTGCAACCTGATTCCATGACTTACACTTCCCTGCATTTATTTTCCTCCCATTCTTTAAGTTCCTTCATCTTCAAAGTATGCAACAAAGTCGGATGTTATCCCATGAAAGTCTACCAAAATTTATTGTATGAGCTTTAAGTGTCACAGGACTCCTTGTTTGTTTTACTTAGCCTTGTACATTTTAGTAGTTGTCACTGGCTACAGAAACATGAACTGAGAACAAATGATTTTATATAATGTAGCTTAAGAGAAGGCAAAAGATTCACTTTGAATTGAGTGTTTTGTTTTGAAAGTGAAATGTTTTGTTTTAGTTCTGGCCATTTGAAGAATTTTTGGTTATTTTAAAAATAAAATTTTAAATCAAGTTGTTTCAGACAAACAAAAAAAAATGAAATGCCTGTTGTGAAAATGTTGAAAGAGTGTTTTGATTTTTTTGTGGTGGTGGATCTTTTTGTGCTCTGGGTTTTTTTAAAAAAATGAACTATTCGATGAAATTGACATGCATTTTTTTAAAAGCAGGTGTTAAATCAGCTGCTTCTGTTAAAAAGAAGTTCTGACCAAAAATCCCTCCCACCTAATTCTGATAGAAAAAATACCATCTTTGGAGTAAGAGGAAGCAAAGAAGATGCTAAGGCAGTTAAAGAATGTAGAGTTTACTTTATTCCTGAGTTCTCTTTTTCCTATAATTTAAATCATACTCTTTTTGTGTTTAAAGATAGATAAGTTGCTTATAATTATTTTGTTACCTAGTGTCCGGGCTTAATGGTCTGAGATCGTTGAGCAGCTTTATCTATTTTGTCTTATTCCACAACTGTAGTTAATTATTGCTGTTTAGGGCTGTCTGATGATGCAGCGCCATTGCTGTCCTAGTGGCTAATGGGATGTAGCTTTTTGCTAAATTATTTTTGTGCATATAGTATTTTTTTTTTAATTTCCTTTCATAACTGCATGCATTGCCAGTTTAGAATCTATTACATTTGTTGTAAACTGCATTTCTTTTCAGTATCTATTTAAGCTTTGTTTATATATTTTCTTTCTCAAATGTCTTTTGTTCAGTGATATGCTTTGGTCCCAAAAGGAAAGGGACTGCTACTCAGCTGTTTTAAAAATATTCCACTACCACAGTAGACATTTGGAAACAAGGGAATCTCTGACCCCTGCATGTGCCTGTGTTTTCAGCAAGAAGGTTCTGTCTTTGCTTGTAGTATAGCATGGATAAGATGGACAGAATTAAAAATCAAGAACTTCTAGAAATTGCTTCTTAGTGTTGTTTATATATACATTAGAAAGCAGAGTCCCAGTAAAGAGCTGGATTTCATCCTTGTATGCAAAGTGCACAGTTCATGATTGCTTTTTTTGCACCAAGCCCCCTTTGTAATAGCAACAGGGCAGAGAAGGAAAACTATTGAACAAGCCTCAGCTGACCATACCTAGGAAATGGATTGGAGCAATGAAATTGACATACCTAGCGAAGCTACTGATGGGCAGTGAGTTTTCTGTAATTTCTTCTTCCAGATTGTTCATCTTCTTGCCCCCCTTGCTGCCTGGGACAGCAGAGAAAGGAGGAGGGTCAGGGTGCTCCTGCTGTGAGAACAAAATGGGAGTCACTGAGTGACACTGCAGAGTGGAAGGCAAGGGACCATGTGGTAAAAGTAAAGAGAGGGAGCGTATTGGGTATGGAAGGAATTATCTGTTCGGTCGGTCTGCACACGTATTATGGGGTGGAGAAATTTGGCCCAGCAAATGGAATTTACTCTGTTTACACTGCTGCATGGTTTGGCCTGCTGGGGTTAAGTAAGTGCTGTGCTGCAACTCCCTGCTGTAGTTCTCAACAGAACTACATTAATGCAAAGGAAGAACCTTTTTGTTTGCATCTGTAGTGTCCACATGAGGGAGTTGTGGCACATCACCTTATGTACCACTGTTCACGTGGTCATAGTCCAGACTGTCCAGAATGGAGGCATAGTGTTAGTTAACCACTCTGTTGTTGATGTGAAAGGCAGAAAAGAATCCATCCCCATTCTCGAAGTGTTGAGTCTCCATTGCCGACAAGAACAAATGAAAAACTTATCTACTGATTTCTGTGATGAAAACATGACTCTGCAGGCCACAGACACGTGGTCAACATGTATGAATTTACTATTATCAAACCATGACCGTTGCGAGTAGAATCACAACTTATGGCAGGTAACTGGCATTGTGTTGCAAACATTAGAGAGTTTTTTAGTAGCATTCTTCATCACTTTCACTGCTTATTTGACAGCAATTTAAAAAGCTTTTCTTTCCTGACTTAATTTTACTCATAAAACTAATGTAGTTAGCTTACATTTACATTCAAGTTAGTTTTAATGGAATAAAGCCAACATAAAATTGTGTAATTTGATTATGTTGGCAGTGAAAGAACCTAAGCTCATTCTGGAAAAGACGATTAAAATCCTAAATTTCATAATGGAGAGCTCTGTAAGGACAAATGAAGCTTGAATGGTAAACATTTAACAAGAGGGACTCCCCTACCTTCATACCCTCACAGTAGATGTAATAAGCTAATTAATGTATTAGTAGTGAACCCATTTTCCTGAAACCTGCAGATTCTGTTATTCCACAGAAATGTGAATCTGTGAGTTTAGGATTTAGTCATCTCATGGGTTTCTAAAGTGTACGTTCTAGTTGCCAAAAGCCTTGAAGCATTGTTTTACCTATTTAAAATAAATAGCCATACTGACTGTATCTATATCTTGAAATACAGAGGAGGAATTTTTCCCATTGATTTTTAGGATGCTTTTAACAAGAGAAGGAGATATTACAGTATTTAAGGATAACTGAGTACACACATTCTGTTTTTTTTCCCTCTTTGTGAACATCTTTCTCTCCTCCACTTTTTTCCATATGGCACTAATGTGGCACTAAATCCCACGTAGAGAAAAAGAGTGCTTTTCATACTGTTAACTGAAGCATGCACCAGCACGCATTAGTCCCTACAATATTTATTTCTATCCATGTTGGGTTTTTTGGGAGACTTAATCTGTAAAATATTGAAGAGTCACTCCATGGAATAAAGAAGAAAATTGTATCAGATCTTTGGCAAGGAAGTCTCAGTGACTGGTGAAGGTTGTGACAGGAAGATTGGGAGGAAGCTTTTAAATACCAACTCTGTAGCCAAGTGGTTCCCAGTTTTTTGCCAGCAGATAGCACAATGTTTATAGGTTTCAGTGGCAACTGCCATTCAGAAAGTAGATCATGATCTACTGGTTAGGAACCACTGTTATAGCCTATTTGTTTTTTCATGTAGTGGACCCTGAGAACACAATCCACAGAAGCATTCTTCTTCTTTAAATATACAGTAACTTCAGTTTTGGGTCCTTAGTACAAAGGTTAGTCTGGTAGTGAACATGACTGTTCTAGCAAAGCCATGAAGGCAAAAGTCCATAAACATCAAGAATTATACATTTAGTTATAAATATGGTCTTCTTAATTATAATAACTGAACAGTGCTTTCATTTAGAGCCTGAAGTATCTCAGTGTTTAGTGCATAGTGATATACTAATTCCAGAGAGGGTCACATCTTGTAACACTGAGGTGCAGTCACCTCATTTGGTAGGTGGATTTGTGGCCCTCGTTGAACATTTTGCAGAGGCACAACAAGCCAGTTTAGAATGTAAATTAGAGAACCTGTTGTCCACATGTACATGTTCTCCTTTGCATAGAGAAGTATTGGAGTGAATGTGTACATGTGTGATGTTTGTAGACCGAGAATACTGGTACATCAGTTTCCAAATACCTTTATGCTTTATTTACATAACTGATTTTTTTGTTGGGCTTGTTTGTGACCAAACTTGTCCAATCAAGTTGTTAGTTGGCTATAATGGCTACTTAAATGTCAGTATAGTTAACTGTTCACTGCTTGTTTATCACACCGGAAACCTCCAACTTATATGATGATCTAAAGCAGGCTTGTCCAAGATGCAGCCAGGTGGCCAGGCTCCGTCCCGCCAAGGGCTTTCATGTGGCCCATGGAGTGATGCTGCAAAAGCCTGGGAGCTGGGGCTGGCTGGGGCCCTCTTCAATTTCCTGCCCTGCACACAGCACAGCTACAGCCCCTCCCCTGTCCTGCCTTGCTTCCCACACTCTGCCTGCCCCCCTCACGCAGGCATCCCTGCCCTCTGTACTCAATGTAAGCAAAAGCAATGCCAATTATGACACTAATCATTATTTTATTAAAGTTTATTAATAAAGATTGATTTGTATGTTTTATCTACCAAAAATTTTCTCACCAGCACCCCCTGAATGAGAAAAGAAGTGCTGTGTGGCCTCTTACCCAAATCAGTTGGACACCCCTGATCTAAAGTTGCCCAGTGACAGGGACTCTCTAGACAGATAAGTGAAGCAAACAAGGCATCTTGTGACACTTTTAAAGATTAACAAATTCATGTATTACATGAGCTTTCATGGAAGATGCATAGAAGTCTGCACATTTTGGACAGCAGAAGTGTTTAATGTGTTGTAGCTTAAACTGCATTAAACAGTTTGTAGTGTAAACCAAAAAAAGGGGGGGCAAGAGGGAGTTGAAATGTTCTCACTGCCATCAACTAAGTGGTCTAGGACTCTCACAGCACAGTTTGCTCAATCCTGAAAGATGTTATGGCTTTTTCTGTACAACTTGGTAAGGCTGGAGGCATTTCAGTTTGATAAAACCAATAATAAATATTGTTTGAATGATCTTATATTGCAGTTAAATATGTAAAAGTAGGATCAGGTAAAATTGAAATAAAAACTTCCTTTGCCCTCAAATTACAGGGGAACTGATTTATTACGCCCTTCTGCCAACTATATCCAACTACTTACAGCATTAATTAACAAAATGATGCATTGATCTTTTAAGGTATGTTAAATATTGATTCCAAAGGGGTAGCCATGTTAGTATAGTTCATCAAAACAAACGAGTCCTGTGGCACTTTTGAAGACTAACAAATTTATTGATTTCATGAGCTTTCATGGGAGAAAATCCCACTTTGTCAGACCTTACTTTGTCTGCCATCTTTAAAACGTCTGACAATGTGGGATTTTCTCCTGCAAAGCTCATTCAATAAATAAATTTGTTAGTCTTTAGAAGTGCCACAGGAGGACTCTTCATTTGTTTTTCCTCTCCAAACAATAACATTTTGCCTGATGCTTAGTTCTCCTCTAGCATTTGTGTTACTGTGTTGTTTCCTTTAAGTGGTGTGTTTTTTTCTTAAAAAAAAAAAAACAAAAAAAAAAAAAAAACCAAAACTGTTCCATGAACTAGTTTAAGTTAACATCTGTTTAGATAATTGAGTAAGACCTGTTTTCTAGAACTCATAAACAAGGATTCTAGGGTTTGCTCTTTTTTTTTTTTTTTTTTTTTTTTTTTTGTATTTTAGAGAGAGAACTTGTTGGTTTAAGACCGTAAATGAAGACAATAATATTCAAGTGAAAATCTAAGGGAAATATGAGAAACTTAGAACATAATTCACCAAATTTGAATGCAAGGCAGACACCACGATTAATACTCCTAACCCTTATATTTAAAAAAAGAGGGGAAAAAAGCCATTGTTTCCCAGATGGGCTAAGGAGGGGTGACTCCAATATCATGTTGCCCTTAGTTACAGTACTGACTCAAAGGAAGCAGCACTACCTACAGTACTTAATCATCAGGGCCAGGTCCTGAAAGATGTGGACTCATTGAGTCAGTCAGAGAGAAAATGAGTGGCTCTATATTCAAGCCTGGTGGTTAGGATGCTGACCTGGGGAAAATGGAAAGCCTGAGCTTCAGTGGCTACTCAGGTATTTATACAACATGGAGCATCTTCAGCGGGAGAGACTGAGGCAGACTCTCCCCAACATAGCTGATAGCTTGGGACATATTAGGTTCAAGACTGGCCCCATGTTTTTTGCTGCCCTGGGCAAATATGGATTTTTGGCATCCCTGCCACCCCACCGGCTGGAGGCAGAGCGCCACCACCGCCAGGGTCCAATTGTGGGCAGGGAGTGGAGCATCACTAGCCTAACACTTGGTGCCCTAAATGACCGTGTAGGTCGCCTCTATGGAAGGACCAGCCCTGATTAGGTTGTTCACCTGAAGCATGGGGACAGTTGGGTGTGTACATCTGATGTATTACTCTGTGACATCAAAAAAAACAAAACAAAACACACGCAACAACAAACCACCCTGTTTTTTACCAAAACATGGAATTGGGGTGGGGGGGGAAAGATTGCAAAGCTATTCACCAAAGACCAGAATTTGATATATTTTCAGTTGGGGGTTGACAAATGATAAGGAAAAAAAGGGGGGGGGGATCTGAAATGTCCAAATCTAAACAAAACATGAGGAGTGGGGAGATTGAATTTAATTGACTGAATATTTCAGTCCACTCAAAATGAACCAACACCTTCCTACATCCGTACACGTTTCAGATCAACTCAGAATATTTCAATGTATTCTTTAAAAAAAGAAAAAAGAAATTAAAAATCAGTTTTTAATTTGACAAAATAATTCAAAATTTGTTTCAAGTCTAATGTAACCAGATTTTGGAGTGATTTTTTTTTCAGTAGGACCTCAGACCTGAAATATTAATTATTTTTTGAATTCAAATGAAGTTCTGTGCCTGCCGTCACTGTTAATGCATGAGCTTCAGATAAATGCATTCATGTGTTGAATATACTACAAAACTTTTGGTAGCACTAAATTATCAACCTTCTACAGCCATGTTCAGGCTCAAACAACTGCTTTTGAAAGGATTAAATGGAAGTGAACTTTGAGAAATGAAATTTTAAATGAAAATGTAGAAAGTATAATCCTAATTGCAGAAATTTGGCTGTAGAGAAGCTCACCCTAGCCATTGCTGAGCATAACATAGGAATTCAGAATATTTTGTTTCTTTGTTTTTTGTTTGCATGTTTGGGTTTTTTTGTTTGTTTGTTTGGTTTGGGTTTTTTTGAGAGAGTGCTGAAGAAATCATAAAATACAGAGGCATTTCAAAAAGAATTGCAATTAATAGTATTTTGTCAGACAAGCTAAGCCTTTTATTATGGCCATAGTTTTTAATACCTAATATGACGCAATAGTATAATAACTTGGCAGTGACCACACTGGAAAAAGATGGCCTTTGCTAGATTAGCAATATTAGCTGTTATCACAGTCTTTTTTTAGAGATGTATGCAGAATGAAGATTTCTTCTGCGTCTAACCATGGTTTTCTGTTTCTTGATGATTATTATGCTGCATAACAGATGACACAAGTCTGTGATAAGGCCATGTGAGTATCTGATTTATAGGGTCTCTTTGGCTGCTCTCACAGTTTAACTGAGGATGTTTTCTTTTCTCCTTTGTTGCATATTAATTCTTTCCCCCGCCTCTCTTTAAGATTTGTTGTAAGTAGCCATCATACTCATGATGAGGAACATATTTTAACTAGTCTGTATCTGAGTATTTCAGTGAGCTTTCTTGTTGACATGCATACTTACCAACTGATTTTTTTCAGCTGTCTCATACATACATTTTCAGTGTAATAAATCAAAATATGCATTTGGAGAAAAATATTTTAGTCAGAAAATGACACCTGGCATAATAAATTAGAACTATTAATATATTGCACTATTTGGGGAGGGGGGTGGAACATGAAGCGCCAAGAAAAGGTCCAAGTTTATTATGGACAAATATAGCTTACCTGAATAATTTCTGTTGTTGCAAGTTACTATACTCTGCGTAAGCTGCCTCCTTAGATGTGAAGGTGTTCATTGTGATGAATTTTATAAATAAAAGTCAATATTTCTGTGAAAATAAATAACATTATGTTGTTTGTGCAACAACTGGTACCATGTGGCCACAAATGAAGCCCCAGACCTATTACAAAATTTCAGTGGCATGGTGCTTGCTTTTACAGCGGACTGATTTTTGGTCTGTGTTACGACTGCAAAATTACAGTACTGGTATAATCAAAGTGTGACTCATATAGATAGGTGACCTAGCAGCAAAGGCTATCAGAGGTAAATCTGGCAGTGGCTATCTCTTCCTTGTGTGTAGCAGGGAAGAGGAATTAGAGGATAAACAAGTATCACTCTACTATGAAAAGTGTTGCCTGTTAGGGCAACACACATTAAATGTAAAAACATCATTAGTGCCACTGCTAATTAAAAAATCCTACTGCTAATGTTTTTTAAAAAGAACTTCTGTTCTTACAAGTAGCTCTAAAATTTCCTTTGACTGATCCCGTTCAACAGTATCAATCTGTGTTTAAGGTGGTATATTTTTGTTCATTTAAGAACACTTTGTTTCTGCTGCGTGATCAGGCAATGTGTGGGTATATCCCATAGCAACAGGGTGAGAAATATAAATGTAAATAAGTATGCTGTGATCATAAGACCTTAAAAATGGCAGAGAACTTGGAGACAGGAATAGTATGTGAAATTAGTTTATAGTTTAATTTTTAAAAATGGACTCTTCTGTGTTGTGTAGGGTCTCTCAGGCAGGTGCAAGAAATTTAAACTTGGTATTTTGTGCAAAGGGGAGTTGTTAGAAAGGTGCAGAGAAGGGGAATATGTGGATTAAAAGGATAACTTTAACAAAGTATTATGGAGAGTGGCATGGGTGTTTAAAGGGGATAGAAAGAAAGGGTTAAAAAAGGAGGGCAGTGGCATTTACCAGATTTGTATTTCAGAGGCCATGTCTTAATAATTAAGTAATTGCATGAATGTTTTGGGGGGCCTCCATGATACTCCGAACTAGAGATTCCAAGTGTTCAATTGAATTTCTTTAAGGAGAGTGCTAATCATTCACTTAAGCAATATATTTATATTAGTCAGTGAAGTAAGGAAGTCAAAAGGCTAATAGATCTAGTGAGCAAAACACTTGCTTTTCAGCTGTGGGCCATGCACAGACTGCTGATCTCTGAGGAGCCCTTATCCTGGAGACAGCTTGCTTTCAACGTGCACACTTCAGTGATGGAGAGGAAGCCAAGAAAATGACTGACAGCTGTTCTTTTTGGACTCAGTCAGAATGGATAATACTATTGTCACCCCTCTTATCGAAGTATTTTGTATCTGGTGGATTAAATAGCTCAGGAAGGTGGTACAATTTCTCTTTGGCTTAACTAGAAAAGCCCTTGTTTTCTAAATGGAGCTTTCAGTGGGAAATGTTAATTATAGGAGTCTCATTTCTAGCTTTTGTATCTAGAAGTAACAAACTGTTCAAAGCTTAACAAATTTCATATGATACCCCCCCCCACCACCATGCTGTTTTACTTCATAGACCTGTATGTCTGTATCCCTTGCTGCCAAGTGTACATACGTTTTGTGTGAATCCTGGGCACCTTGAGACATAGGTAGTTGGAATGTTCTGTCTATTTTTTAATTGTTGGCAGTAACATTTTGGAGTCACATAGGTCCTGGAAATAATATTTGAGGCTGTGTCATCTCTTGTATGTAAAACTCATTTTGAACAAGGATTTGTGCTGTTGCATACCCAAAAGATTTGATTAAAGTCTGCAAGACATGATTGTGCCCACAAAACTATGTGCATATAAAACTGTCTAGTTGTGTTCACACTTTGGGATGAGGGAGGAAAGGGAAGTGGGAAACCACTGCAAATAGTCTGAGTCCCAGTCAGTGGAACTGGGCTTGCACTTACAGGGCTAAAAATAGCAGTTCAAACATTCCTGTATAGGCTGGTTGGAGCCCAGGCTCTGGGTCTCATTCATCAACTCCTAGACCAGGCTTGTGCAACCTGCAGCCCGGGGACCAGACTCCGGCCTGCCAAGAGCTTTCATTCGGCCCATGGAGCGCTGCCGCAAAGGCCTGGGAGCTGGGGCGGGGTGGGGCCCTTGTCAATTTCTCACCCTGAGCACAGCTGCAGAGAGGTGTGGCCTGGCCAGGGAGCTGTTGAGGGGCAGGGTACGGCTCCTTTCAGGTGTGTGAGCTGAGCCAGCATTGTGCTCAGTCTAGTGTGTGTCTTGGGGGGGGGGGGGGAGCAGAACTAAGCCTGAGGACAAGGGGAATCCAGGGGAAGAAGAGCAATGCTGAGTGGGAGTGAGAACACAGAGGTAACCTGTGGCAGTTCTGGGATGGTGAAAGGGGCAGGGGAGCAGTGTGGCTGGCTGGCGGGGCCCAGCTACTTAAGGACCTGGACCTCCCCCCCCCCCAGTTCTGCTGTCCTCCCACACCCCTAACCCAGGCTCCTGTCCTTTCCTTGACCTCAGTAGCAAAAGCTCTTCTGTAGAAATTGCTAACCATTAGTGTTTCTGGTACAGAGATGCCCAATATGAAAATCTGTGACCCCTGCAGAACTGCCAAGATTTCTGTCTGACTCTGTTCTCCTCTCGCTCTCCTCGGCACTGCTCTCCTTTCCCTGAGCAGTGCTTGGCAGGGAGTGAGGAGAGCAGAGTTCATGGGGTCCCTGTCAGGTAGTAACTGAGTCCTGCCACCCAGCTGCTCTGCTCCCCTGTCCTGCCTTGCTCCCCATGCTCTGCCTTGCCCCCTCACACAGGCACCCCTGTCCCCCTTCTCCTCTGTACAGAGTGCAAGCAAATGCAATGTCAAATATCACACTAATCATTATTTTATTAAAGTTTATTAATGAGATTGATTTGCTTGTCTTTTCTATCAAAAATTTTCTCACTGCCCCACCCCCACCACCTGAGAAAAGAATTGCAATGTGGACCCTCACCCAAAAAGGTTGAAAACCCCTGTCCTAGACAATTAGGCTGTCAGGTCATCTAGTCCAACCAACTGCTCAAAGCAGGACTAAGCCCAACTAAGTCATTGCAGCTAGCCACGCCTGAAAACCTGTAAGGATGGAGATGCCATCACTTCTCTAGGTAACCCATTCTGGTGCATCACAGCTGTATTAATGGAAAATGTTTTTCCTAATACCGAACTGAGACCTCCCCCAGTGCAACTCGAAACCCTTGCTCCTAGTTCTGTCATCTTCTATTGCTAAGCACAGCCTAGCTCCATCCCCCCATGGCCCTCTTTCAAGTAGTTAAAGGCTACTATCAAATCTCTCTCTCTTCTCTTCTGAAGACTAAATGAGCCTAGTTCCCCTAGCCTCTCCTACATGGTATGCTGCAGCCTTTCCCCACGCCCACCCCCAGTCACTTTTCTTGCCTTCCTCTGGACTATCTTCAATTTGTTCATGCTCTTCCTGTAGTAGGGAGCCCAAAACTAGACACAATAAACTTCCCTTGATGTGCTGGCAGTGGTCCTACTAATAAAGTCTTCTTTTGGTTAGCCTTCTTGGCCATAAGAGCTGACCGTTGACTCATATCTAGCTTCTTGTCCACTGTAACCTTCAAGCAGGGGTTAAAGTAAAGGGGGATGCACTGGAATGCTGTTCTGGAGCCCACAAATTTTAGGGGCCAGCATTCCAGGGTCTCTAAAAATAGAATAATGGGGCAGAAGGCAGCGTTCTAGTGCATTTCCCCTCACTTGCCCCACTGATGGGGTGGGTGTGGGAGAGAAGGGCAAATGTGGTGCAGGGGGCACTAGGGCACTGCAGGGGAGCAGCACTGGGAAGCCAAGGCGGGGCTGGGAGCAGCAGGGAAGTTGGCGTCACTTACTACTCTGCCAGGCTGCATCCTTGGGTAGCCCCTCACCCACAGTGCTGGGAGGGTACCAGCTCCCTCCCCGGGACACTGTGGCTGCTTCCCTGCCCACAGACGGTGTGCAGTGGATCATGGTGGCAGCTGGCTCCATGCAGCACCAGCCCACTACTGTTCCCTCTAATCTGTGTGCATGTGTGCACGCGCACAGGTCGTGAAACACATGCACAAAACAAAATAAAGTGCACACAAAGAAATTCAGTAGTGCTAATATTGGTGCTCACAAAGAAATATTTTTGTGCACACAAGGAAATTTTTTGTGCACACAGCCTATGAATAATTAGAGGGGACATTGCAGCCCACTCTGCTCCATTCCTCTTGAGGCCAAGGGGAGTTGCCCCAGCATGGAGGAGAGAGAAGGGAAGGTACGCTGAGGTGTCCCTCTACCCCCCGGGGATAGGCTGGCTCTGCCGCAGCCAGCACAGGGGCTAGGCAGCACTTGCAAGCGGAGCAGGCCCAGGCCATACTGGCTCACCTTTTCCAGGATCTAGGTAGAGCCCTGGGGGTAACAGCCCCTCCCTGAGCGAATCCCCTGTTCAATCAGCCAGGTTCCTCCTCCTGGTCCGTGGCCCCACTACAGCTGGAGAGAGGGACGATGAGAACCTGGCCTGCCGTCCCTCTAGTGCCAGCGGAGCCAGTTGCTGGAGCCCCAACCCCGAAACCAACTCCTCTGGGTAAACTCTAGTCACTGTTGCTAGCCCTGGGTGTCTCAAGTGCATTCCCTGCAATTGGCAGCCTCTTGTTAAGTGCCCTCCTTTCGGATACAGGGCACTGCCCAGACCCTAAACATTGCTTACCCCAAGCCCCCCCAGTGACTTACACACTCCCTCATAGCCACACATAGGCCCTGGTCAGTCTGGACATCTAGTTTAATCCCTGCAGGGACAATGGCAGGGTTAAAGTAAGCTGGAAGGCCCCAAACTTCCCACAGATCTGACAGGTGAGAGTTCTGGGGCCCAGATTCCATAATCTAGAAAAAATTGGGCCTGGACAATACAGGAAGGGGGCCCAGAGATTAGGAAAGTTCTGAGGCCCCTCAAATTATACTTTTAACTATTGCCTTCAGGTCACTTTCTGCACAACTGCTGACTAGCTAGTCACTCCCCAGTCTATAGTAGTGCATGGGATTCTTCTGTCATGAGCTCAGGGCTTTGCAGTTTTCATTACTGAATCACACCAGGGTTTTTTTGGTCCAGTCCTGTTCATCTAGGTCACTCTGCAACCTCTCCTTACCCTCTAGTATACCTACCACTTCTCACATCTCAGTATCACCTGCAGGACTACAGAGAGTTCAAATGACCCCATCCTCCAAATCATCAATTATGTTGTTGAACCAACCCAGCACCAGCACTGACCCATGGGGCACTCTGCTTGTTACTGTCTGCCAGCTGTTCATTCAGTTGTTGATTACTACCTCTTGAGCTAAATGATAAAGGTAACTTTCTGTCTGTCTTATAGCATGTTCATCAAATCCATACTGCTTTATACCCCCATACTTCATTCCCATTGCTGAGATTTGGAGCCTGATCTCCAGACAGTCCAAGTGGGAACTGTAATAACCCTTGGGGAGGAAGGGGTTAGCACTCTGGTCAGTGAGTCCCAGGACAGCCAATAGGAACGAAGCACAGCTTTTTGAATGGTAACAGCAGCCTGGCTGGGCCTGTTTGGATGCAGCAGAGCTCCTGGAAGGATCAGGAGGAGGCCAGAGGGGCCTGAGGAAGAATCCAGCAACATCCTTACCAGAGATAAGCTAAGTTTGGTACTGACCAGGTGTGAGTAGAACAGGGAATGTTTATTTAGACGCGGTCAGGGTATTTTCTTTGGTTTTGGCTTGTTTTTTGGATTTCTCTGTGCTAAGCACATGTAACCCAATCCTCCCCCCCACTACCCTGTAACTACCTAAGTTAATTCCCAGAGAAGCAACTCTCTGTGTTTATTATCTGTTCTTTTTGATTAAAGAGTTTACCTTTTAAGCAAGTTCTGGTTCTGTGTCCTGAAGGGCAAGAGGTTTGTGTGCCCGTGCCTTAGACTGCACAGGCAGCTACTAGAGGGAACCCTGTTCCAGTTCCAGCTCATATTGCAGCTGG